>QLNU02014802.1:1343892-1357906 GCA_006491805.2 Dysdera silvatica | reverse complement strand
AAAAATAGGCATCTTTCCCTAGAGTCGGGGTAAGACGCCATGTTAGTCACGTGACGACGATTGCGAAAACTAAAGCTGTTATATATCAGTACGTTAACAATAAAACCTCTACTATACAAATAGTATGGAAAAGTACAACTTCACATTATACTTTTTAATCTATAATGACTGAATATATCACATTGAAATAATTTGGGCAGTCCAAATCTTAAACTTATAAATGATTTTTCCTATAAATCCGGACACATAAGATCGCGACCTTCCTTTTACAAATTATTTCACAAGGTGCCTATCGTCTTCAATGGGAAAAACCCATGCTACTATCTGTGACTAAAATTGGAAACTATGAAAAAATAAGCATCTTCCCCCGATTCACTCTATTTTCAACTCGAAGCCTATGCATACAACTTTTTTCATTTTGCAACCGAATTTCGTGCCCTTTTCCCCTCGCCGAGAGTTTTCGCCCCAACTCCATCTATTTTATCCCACCACTTTATTCCCCCTTCACCTGCCTACGATATAGATTCACCTTATTTCCTATTCAAATATTTCTTCAGGAACTTCTCGAAAATTTTTCGATTCCTGGAGTTGTTTGCTTTGAGAGTTTCGAAAACACAATTTGTCCTTCCTATATGCCGTTTTTCCAGCTTTCGAGAAATCGTTTACCTCCTGTCCTGTGCTTCAACTTGAATTTGTTTTCGTTTACGACCCTATCTTTTCAATGAATAGTGTGCATATTATATTACGCACACATGTGCATGTGTAGTTTACAGAAAACTATATAATGTGCAATAAATTGTTGTCTGTAATTTCTTGCGATAATTTTTCAGAAATATATGAAGGAAACTGCAAAGGAAATTGAAATTTAAAGAAACAAAAAAACATGATGTAATCACATTGTATGAACTCTAGCTAAAAGCTTTTCATTAACAGGCCCTAGTTTATATAAAAATATATTACATCAATATTATATTGTGTGCAAAAAATATGGTTATGGTATAGGAAAATGGTGGCTAAAGGTAGTAAAAATATGTTTTTAGCGCCTTTTGTGTATTTCTTTCTTCCTGTATAACGATGATATGAAACTTCTGTCTGTACTTAACTAGAACTTAGACCAGTACTCAAGTAGAACTTAGACCAGTGCTAAAGTAGAACTTAGACCAGTGCTAAAGTAGAACTTAGACCAGTGCTAGAGTAGAACTCAGACCAGTGCTAGAGTAGAACTTAGACCAGTGCTAGAGTAGAACTTAGACCAGTACTAAAGTATAACTTAGACCAGTGCTAAAGTATAGCTTAGACCAGTACTGAAATATAACTTAGACCAGTACTAAAGTATAACTTAGACCAGTACTAAAGTATAACTTAGACCAGTGCTAGAGTAGAACTTAGACCAGTGCTAGAGTAGAACTTAGACCAGTGCTAGAGTAGAACTTAGACCAGTGCTAAAGTAGAACTTAAATCAGTGTTAAAGTAGAACTTAGACCAGTGCGTAACTAGAACTTAGATCAGTTATGCAATTTATACTAAGACCTGTACTTAACCAGGACTAGTACTAAACCGATATTAAGACAGGTACTTAACATGGACTTACGCTAGAACTTAACCGAACTTCAAATCGGAACTTAACCTAATATTTAACCGAACTTTAAATCGGAACTTAACCTAATATTTAACCGAACTTTAAATCGGAACTTAACCGGAGCTTTTAGATCAGTACTCAAACTCGTACCTAACTACAACCTTAACAATTGAACATTAGGCCTAAATGTAGAATTTTAAGGTATAGAAAATCGCTCAGAATATAAAATTCGTTGCAAGGTAAGGGTCTCAGATGCTACCCCATGCCAGTATAGAAGTAATAATGCTTTAAACTGCACCTTAAAGTGACCTTTAAACAGTAATACTGGTAACTTACAAAGGGACAGTTGCCCTAAATATATCATTTACTTTTTTTTACTTCCGTCTATTTCAAGACTGTCTCGATAAAGAACTTTCTGCCGGTATTTTACCGCCTCCCTCGTCTGCCAGTGACACATTCTCAACGTTAGAAGTACTTCTTGTCACATCTGAAGTTTTGTGTCGTTTTTATTCTTTATTTGCGCGTCTGTTTTGCTGTGCGACCTGTGAACGGTCCCGCCTGTCAAATCTTGTCAAGACCTTCGTATTTTTTGCCATTCGGGGGGAAAAGAAAGATTTTCTCAGATTTTCAGAATGATCTGGGAGAGCACGTATGGAGCCAAGAGGGTTCGTTGAATTATCGCTTAGGTTTACTCGTGGGACAGGCTTTGTACAGCAGTCGTCTGGAATGTGATTGTAAAAGCATATTGAATTTATGTATTTTTCTGTCGGGATCATGGATATTTCGTCTCACCTGTTCTGTCTGCGTTTAAATTTATTTCTCGGCCTTCTCTTCGTATGAAGTTGTTTTTCGCCCAAATCGTATTTTTTACTTTTTATCAATTTGGGCATTCGAGTTGCCTTTTATCTTTTGGTGGTTCTGCGGTAATGTAGTGATAATTTATTCACCTAACGTTTCGTTACTCAGGGTTTAACTCCCAACCTTGTGGACTAACTACACATTGTATTCTGGGGATTGATTCCCCTAGGCCTTGAGAGGTTCTGAATCTCTGGAAATTTTTAGGTCCCGGACAGCACACCCTTGTCCTTGCGCCATAACGACATAAACAAGACAAGGTTTATTTTTTGGGACTGCAACGTTTTCAACAAAATTTTGAAATGGTTTGTTTGAGTGTTTCTACTTGTTTTCTTTTAATTTGAACATGTGGTTGTACGGTTTCATTCCTTCATGTTGAGAACATAGGAAAACCACACGGTAGTGTTCTTCTCTGTTCTGTTCAACTTTTTCATTTTGCTACCGCATTCATATAGAGATTTGTTCTTGTTTTCACAGAGACGTGGGGTCTTCACAAAAGATCTCCATTTTCATCTGTTTACTATGAGACCTGATCCATCCCCATGCTTGGCCCTTTTCTTTAATTTCGTTTCCTATACTTCTCTATCCCTTTCTTAGTATACCCGTCTTTTCCCTGGAGCTCCCCAGTCTATGGTTTATTTGCAAACGTTGTTCAATTTCCTCCCCAAAGTATTTCCTTGACTTGGCTTCTTCAATTGTAGATGTTGGCGAAAAGATTTTGTGATTGCATATTGATTTGATGAGCGTTATTTTGATGTTAAACTTTATAAATATGCTATACACACACATATATTTTACACGCAACAAGATAATTCGGATTGTTGCGTCGTTTTCGATACGACAGAATGACTACTGTGAAATTTTAAAATATAGGATTTAGTAGCAGAGCTTGATAAACCGAAAGCTTTTAAAGATTCCATCTAATGATTGTTTTTCTATGTCTTTTACATTATTGCGTTTCTATTTTAAATTATGTAAGTGACTTTAAATAGCTATTTTCACATTAATCTTATGTCTCTTTCTTCTCCTTCGACGCTCTACATCTGCGCTATGTTTGATCTCATGACAAGTGTAATATATTATACAAAATTTAAAAAATGTATTTCATTGTAAAAATAAAGTAATCTTCGTGATCGTCCAATTGCGTGTTTTAGACAATAAGACGAAGCGTAAAGAAACACATTCTGGAAATGTCTTCCTTAAAACCCATCACCTTTTTCAATGGAGTTTAAAAAAAAAAGCTTTATTTTCTAAAATGTCTTAAGAATAATATATTGTAATAACGATGGTAATTTTTTCAGTATTATACTTTACGTGGGCTAAGGAACTAGGATGATTGTTTTATTCTATATATATGCAGTGGAATCTCGATTGTTCGAATTTCGCTTAACCGAAATTCGGATTAAAAGAAATTATCTATTGCACTCATTTTTTAGTAAAGACTATATCTTCGAAAAAACGTTCATGTTTGTTTTTTAATGTATGCCGGTCTAAAGAAAGAACCCAATACAAATGGTAGACATCGGCCATATATATAAAGATAAGTACATACTATGGACTCGTGTGTTTGCGAACCTCCAATATACGAACTACACGCTTTTACGAACTACTGTGTTGGTCCGACGAAGTATGCCGTAGAGCTAATGATAATTTCCATTTACGAACTTTTTTTTTTAGGATCTGTACAAGTTCGTAAAACCGAAAGTCCACAATGTGTTGTATACATTGAATATCTACAAAGGCATCGCACTATTTCAATAGCAGTCAATATCAGTGGAGTATGGAATGGAGGGTTTCAAGCTCCCCATTAGACATCAAAACACATTATTGTCTCATAGACCACATCACAAAATATTCATTAAAGGCACTTTAGCCCCTCCCCTATGAGCTTTCAACTGCTACGCTACTGGTTAATATCTTAATATATAAACGCACTTTAGGATTTTTTTTCACTGTCATTATAGTAGTTTAGTAAGATGAAATCAAGGGTATTTTTGGATAAACCTTATAATTTCTTTTCTCCTTTACACAGAAAATTAAATTTTCGGATTATCCAGAACTGGGGGGTCCCTCTTAATCGCGGATAACCGAAGTTCTACGATTTTTAGCGGTCATGTCAGGCGACATGCACACGCTAAATAAAACCAGTGTTTTTCGTTTGTTGAGAATGTGTCAGTTAATTCGCTGAATAACGTTGTTCGCTTTAACTACGGTATATTGCAGTCTCGACAAATGTTGCATAATATTTCACGGATTACATACAATTAGCGCGTTTTGCCTCCGTTCCCTTGAAGGTAATCAATGGAGGAAGTTATTTATTAATACAGTGAAACCTGTCAAAGAGACTACTTTGGTAAATTGACCACCTGCATAAAGTGACCAGTTTTTTATAAGAGAGAACTGGTTGGGACTTGGTTATGCATATACCAAAATATGTCGCGTACTTGTCTGTGGTGAACATTGCAGTCCGGTCCTAAAGGTGATCACTTTAGACAGGTTCAATTGTAGTAATTCTGATTTTTCTTAGCAGTTTTTAAATTACCGTCTTTATACTTTATTTGTAGAAAACCTCCATTTTTGTAAAAAGGATGAACTGCCGTTTTTCGAGAAACTCGACCCTATTAACCTAGGAATGAGTGATGGTCGAATTTTATGAAATTAGAGTAGAACCTGCCTAAAGCGACCACCTTTGGGACTGGACTGCAGTGGTCACCATAGACAAGTGGTCACTATACACGACAGACTTTGGTATAGGCATGGCCATGTCCCTACCAGTCCTCTCTCATATATAAAAAGTGGTCATTTTACCGAGGTGGCCACTTTGCTAGGTTCCACTATATTTTTCTATTTGAATTCGTTATGGATTGTTGTTTAGTTGCATATTTTTGGTGTATTTGTGTGTATAGAAGTAAGGTCTCATTGATTTCTCCCTTCTCCGTACTTACCAGTGCTTACTACTTCTCGTTGCGGTCACTTCTCCGATTTTTGCATTAAGCATGCTACGTTTTCTCAATATCTGATGAAACGTATACTCAACTTCACCTTGTTTGGCACATGATAACCTTTGTTATCCTTGCACCGCAAGAATCAACCAATCAACTATCGAGATTTGGTAGTTCCCTTCGTATGGTTCTCATACCATGTAGTGCTATCTCATCCAGAAGTTGACCGTTCGGTCTTACCCCAAAACTCGTATATCCGCTATTTTTTATTTGGCCAACCCCACTCTTCTGCGTATCTGTTATTGCTACTGGTGCATCTTCACAACCTTAAAATGGGTTTCTTTGATTATACACCGGGACGGTGCCTACGAGTTTTGAAAGTGAAGTTCGCCCTTCGTTGGCGAGGCGCTGGGTGTATCTCACTGTCGCTTTGATTGATGCTACGTTCTGTCTCTTTGAATCATTTCCCTTCTCTTGGACAACCCTCCGTTCCCGGATAGAGAAACCTTGTCTCACAGGCCACCCATCTCCCACTTCTTTTGCCCCCGTCAATTTCGGTAGCTCCATTTTGTTCTCCCCCTTAAGAGCTGTTTTTCTGCTGGTCTCTTCTGCTGAAATAGCATAGTGTGATGATCTGAAATTAAATGGCGGCATCGATTTATAGGTTACGCTAGAGTTGCTTGGGGACGTGCTATGCTGAAGATAATCGATCGAATCGTCATAATTTAATTTGCCTATTTATATTGAAATTCCGTTTCTTGTGAAGTAAACTTTATTTAATTAATCAATTTCAAAGATATCAAGTGTCGAGCGCGGGCGCCGTTAGCGGGGGGCGACAGGGGGACCTTTCCTCCCATGTGTTGGGTTTTAGGGTTCCATGTCTCCCCAATTTCAAACAAAAATTTTATAATAGGTAACGCCGTTCAAAATTTAATTTTGTTTTTTAATCTAAGGAATGCGGTTATATTTTTCAGCGTAGTGTATTTAGTGCGAAATAAAAAAAAATGCACTTTGTCATTTATTTGATGTAATTATACTTTTCCTTGATTTGTATATTATACGTATAGCTCTTTTCTGCATGGCAGCGTTTTCATTGACATGTTATTATTTCAACTTTCAAGTGGAACGTTTTTAATAACGTTACAACCACAACTACATTTTCCCAATTTTAATTTCGCAAGCTCAAGGAAATTTTTGGCCCTCTACGCTCATTATCAACGACATAAATTAAAGGGACTGTTTACACCATCACTATTAGCATAATAAATACGAAATTTAGTAAGGAGCATTGTATGCGAAAATGAAATTGGAAATGTAACTAGAATATTAATTTTATGGTAAAGTGAACGTTATCAAGCAGAAGCACATTTAACTTAAACACTGCTTTGTTGATGTCTGTTATCCCTGTAACGGGGTTTAAGCTGGCTCAAAACATGCTGTCGCAAAAATGCTAAAATGGGAAAAAAAGTTGTAGCAAAATGCTAAAAATATTAGTTGGTCAGCTTGTCCCCTCTTTCCCTAATTGTAGTTCCCCCCCCTTGAATAATAAGTAAGGGGATGGGGTGTTCAAATAGGTGCTGTTAAAAGTTTTGAAGAGGAAGAAACGAAAAAAGGAAAAGAAATCGCTGAAGTGCGAAACAGATATTCTGGAATCGGGTTTTTTTCATGTAATAATTTTTGGTCATGTTTTCAGAGAATAAACTGTAGTTAAAAATGCCTGTCGCATTTTCGCGATGGTCAATAATTTTTTCTTTGCATTTTCGAGCAATTCGTCGCATTTTGCGAAAAATGCGACTGCAGCTTAAATCCTGCGCTGTAAAGAGTTGTTAACAACATGGCTTTAATGAGAATTTTTTTGGGGGAGGCAAAAAATGTTTACAACCTCGCTAATGAATAAGTATTGGTAGCAAAAATATTTCGGAAAGGGGTATTTGGGTTCAATTCGGTTAGAAGCCAATGAGCGAAGACGGCCGATATTTGTTCTGATGGGGAAAAGGATATCGGCTGCAATTTTTTATAGAGCCGTTGTATCTTTATTTGAAATATATATAATTTTATATATGTGCTGTTATACCTAATATATATAATAAATCGAAGATATTTACTTCATCTGTTTATTAAAATGATTTGTTCTTTCATTAGCAGTACTATACTGAGGACGTTAGGAATTCCTCCTCAAGGAATGCCTCTTCTTAAATTACATCGATGTACTATTATGTATTTATATAAATCGAACACTACGCAGATTAAATTAAACAACAATATAAATCAACGTTTATTGGCGTAGTGATACCAGCGCCGATGTTATGGCGTGATTAGATGGTGAAACGTTCGAAAGAAAATAAATATTTCTGCGTTCGGTGGGACCTGAAGTGGAAGGTCGTGGGTTCAGGTCCCACCGAACGCAGAAATATTTATTTTCTTTCGAACGTTTCACCATCTAATCACGCCATACCATCGGCGTTGGTATCACTACGCCAATAAACGTTGATTAATATTGTTGCATTATTATGTGTTTATTGTATGTTTCCGCCCTAGCTTTAAAAATATCGTAGGTACAATTTCTGGTTGTCGTTCTTCTTCGGAGCTATAGTCCCTGAACGACCTAGACCTCCTTAATGATATTCGTCCATTCTCCTCCATCCAAGGCCTTTCTTCGGCATTCTCCTACTCCCATTCTTCTCAGATCTTCTTCCACTCCATCGAGCCATCTTTTCCGAAGACGTCCCTCTTTTCTTCTTACTGGATTGGTTCTCATAAGCTTCTTGGCTATCCGAGATTCTCCCATCATTTTTAAATGTCCGAGCCATCTAAGTATTCTTTTCCTTACTTCTGTTACAAGCTTATGATCTCCATATAAATGGCATATTTCCCTATTAGACGCCATTTCTGATTGCCACTGCACAAATGAATTTTGGAGTTACCCCCACGTTTCGAAAATACGATAATTTGCTCATTCGTACTCGTGAATCTATTTTTCTGTACTGGATGTGTATATGCAGGCCTGTAACCCAGCAGATGTATGGTGCCAGTTGCTTCATCGAGCTATTTATACATACATATATAGAACAATCACTGGGTGCCCCATATGCCCTTTGCCTTTCCCCAGTTGCCCCTTCATCCTGCCTACAGGCCTGATGTGCGTACTGCATTATCAATAGCTGTTCTGTTTGTCTTAAAAGAGAACCTATTAACCTGCCGGTAGAGTTAAGAATCGGAACTATGGGGAGTTTATGGAGATTTAAACCTTTGTTCTAACCATTTAATTCTTTTTCTGTAAAACTTAAGTTTTGAGAAATGATGGGGGTTCAAAATTCACGACTTGGCGACACGTTGGCGATTAAATTGGCAATTATTCCACGGTTTGTTAATTTCTTTTCCATGATTAAAAGAACAAAAAATATTTGTCACTTTCGTATCTGATATTTTAATTTTTTTAATTGATGGACGTATATGATAAGGTAATAGTCAGGGGCGTCACTAAGGGGGATGTGTAGTCCTCTCCCCATCAACGGGACAAATTTTCCATCGAAATCATCTGTCCAATTCGCAAAATCGGTCACCGAGTTGGGAATTTCTCCTAATCCAATAGGCCACTACGCCTCCGGTAATAATATGTAATAATATATAAATAATATTTTTGTTATTTTTCTCTAAACAATTTTGCATTTTTTAAAAAATAATGTATGATGAAATTCGAAGCTTTGAAATTTGTTAACCCAATTTCCTTGGCTTTCAAATAAGCCCACCTTTTTATTATAGATTGGCAAATTGTGTTCTCTTGAATAAAAAAATTTTTGATACCCTATCCTTTTGGATAATTACTAATTTTTCGCAATTCGAACCATTTTCCTAAAAATATATTTCCTAAATATTGATATATCTTTGTTATTTCTGACCACTCTGTTTTCGGTTTGACGAATTTTTTATTTATTTATATTTTTTTTGCAAGGTGCCTCCTCTTGTTACTTCCCGCCGTGGATCCATGTTCTGTACTGCTCCCGAGTAGTCCTTTGTGCTGACCAGTGCTTCACTGTGCATGGTCCATTGTGCTGTCCCTGGGAAGGGCAATAATATCCAAACTCAATTCGATCTATTATCGAAGACGTGTTTGGTCTTTTCCGAAATCAAATGATCAGTTTATCGGACCGAAACTAAAATTCACCCAACTTTGGGGAACTTAAACGACACAAGGTGAGTGTTACTCGTCCTTGTGGATTCCTTGGATTTCCGTTAAACAACGGCTCATTGGAATTTAAACGACACAAGGGCACAGATCCACAAAGACAAGTGTTACCACTCGTCCTTGTGGATTCCTTGAAGGATTTTCCGTTAAACAACGGCTCATTGGACTGGCTTTTCACCAATCATGACACCGAACGACGGCGGATGCTATAACGAAACGGCCGTTAGTGTCCGTCCGTCCGGAATATCCTAGGTGGCTTAGTTGACTAGGTTGGTTAGCTCTTTCATAAGTGAATAACTTCTACAGATACAAAAAAAAAAGTATCATAAAATTCGACGATGTTTTTCATATTATCAACCGGATCTTTTTTAAACGTTCCTTGACTATAATCCCAGTGGGGAAACAGAATCATCATTTTCCAGTTCGCCAAACTCAAAACTTTTATTTTCAAGAGGGTCCTCCTCAAAATCTAAACTAACTTATATTTCAATGTTATTGAATGTCAACTGCTCAATATTAGCCACACAGCTTTACGTTTTTGATAATTCATCTTCTGTTATTTCCGACGGCTGTATATTATATTTCTTGATTGCCAAATCTAAAGTCGATTTCAATATTTTGATCAAATTCATTATGGATATTACCTACCAATTTGTTGAAATGTTGAAAAATATTTTTCAAATTTTATACTAATCACATCAATGTAATATACGCTAACTTTTTTTAGTTTGCTGAAAACAACGATGTGTTGGACCCAACTCTTTATAATGAAAGCTAACGTGCAAAATTTAGTACTTTATCCACCAGTAAGGAAGAAACGGACCAATGGCATAAATCCGAACTCGATGCGTAAAAAAATTTGATCGCTAAAGATATGAGATTCGTCCATAAGGACGAATCTCATATCTTTAGCGATCAAATTTTTTTGCCAAATCGTGAAGTTCGAACCCCCGTCGTTTCTCGAAATTTAAGTTTTGCAGAAAAACAATTATATTATTAGAATAAGGGTTTAAAGCTCTATAAAATACCCACACTCCCGAACTTAACTCGACCGGCCGGTTGACAGGTTCTCTCGTGTGAAGTTAATATTTTTGACGCAGCTTGCACACATCTTTGCTAGATTAACTATTATATTTATTTCATTTTTGTATACGCTATAAATTTCTTCGCAAATTTTTTTTTATGTATCTATGGTATATACTGAATTATGTTATTTTAATTCCTCCGTATGTTTTATATTCCATAAAATTTAATATAAATATTTAATATATATATATAATGTATGAAGAAATGGGGCATCATTCTCATATCTTGGTTGTCTGGTCGGATAAAGGCAGTCGGGGTCGTGCGGATGGTCTTCAGATCGACTCCAGTCAGAGATGTTCTCTCCTTTTTTTTCTTCACAGAAAGCTGTAGTTTGGGCTTAAACGCGGGTGTCAAAATATTCGACATCATCCATACATATTTAATTTTTTACTGTTTCGAGTTATTTGGATAATTCTTAGCAGCAGCCATTTAAAACATGCAAAATTTTGATAGGGCTGAGTCCTCAGTTATGGCCACAACCCCTGTTATGGCCACTTTCATGAATTTGATTACATTTCTAAGCTTGGAAGTGGGTTAGCCAATTAAATTTAAGATTTCAACAGACTACAGACTAGCTACTTTATATGGGCTGTGATTATCTGATCATGACAAGAAGTTATGATATTTTTTTTTGTGCTGGTCAGCATTGTGAGAAGGATTTCTTAACAATTTCATTAAGCATTATCCACTTGCATCAACTTCAATCCATAGAATCTATTTATAATTGGAAAGTTTTACAGTATTTAAATATGTGATAGAACCTTGTTGTTTCATTATTTTCAGTCATATTAAGTGTAACTTGTAAATTTTACAAGTAAATAAAGTGATCATAACTTGTATCTATTTCAAAATAGTTTTTCCAGCTTTGGCCATGGAAGTGGCCATAACTGGGTTATGCGGTATACTAGTTATGGCCACCATTTGCTAAGTCGTCCATCTACGGACTAATATATATATATATATATAATCTTGCTAACGTATACTGAGGGATGGTTTGTTCCTTTTAATACCTGGTCCCCTTGGCCACACGGGGGCCTCTGTGCAGTCTTCCTCCCCATGGCCATATCTGCCCAGCCTTCGTAGCAAAAATTGAAACACTCCTTAGGTAAACTTCTTTAATCGGTGTTGCGAGTCTCGAGATATTTATTTTTCAAACTAAACTTCTTGCTTTTGAACCAAGAGGGCTCCCACGGATCTTGAGGCCTCCTATGTTCGTAGTGCACCACTGAGGAAAGTTGCTAGCCCTATGTAGGAGCCGTGAAATCTTAATCTATGAAATTGCGTTAATTATAGGATCAAGTCGCCAATTTCGGCAATCACAAGAAACCGCCAACACACATCGAAACCAGTTCGTCGCTGCTATTTCGCAACCATATGCCAGAGTTTAGATTTAGGTGGGGGGAGGGGTTACTTCTTGGTTTGTAAGCTCCATTGTTCATTATAGATCCCGCCTCTGCGAATTAAAAGTATGCATAACTCCGTGGATATTCATTTCCGACCCCCCCCATCGTTCACTTGGTGCATTTTGCACAAGGATCACGGCTATATACTTTTAATCCAGTGTTTTCGGAACACCCTATATATAGAAAATGACATTTCAACCATAAACATAGTTGACATTGTTGGTAAATTACCCGAACCCACATTTGTTGAAAAGGGACCTGTTCTGAAGAACGAGTTTTTTGGAGCTGTTGATGTTGTGGAAAAAAAATAATAGGCCTAGGTAACTGGAGGTATAGGATGCCATTTGTTTTAAGAAAAATATGGATAGAGAAAGCTAGTAACATGACAAAAACATGTAAATTTGCATTTGTTTCCTCTTTAAAATTAGTTTATAATGAAATATTCTTCCTGTTCTTTTCATAAATACACTATGGGAACACAAATGGTCATAAGTGGGGAAAATGTCAGAAAGCTATTAAATAAATTATACAAAATAAAGTATGAATTTAAAAATAACTTTGGCTGTACAGGATTATTCTGCACACTTTGAAATACGTTGGGTATTATTTTCAGAATATTGTGATGTTTTTTTCAGTATTGAGAAAAATTTGTCAATCTTTAAAAGTGCTTACGGTGGTCTATAACTGGAGACATGACTCTAGCTTGCGACAATTTTGGAGCGTTTTTTAAATCAATGTTTTCATTTAATTGGATATTTTGTGTTAGTCTCATTTATATTTTATCACAATACTTTTATTATGTTTTAGATTTTTTTAACAGCCTCTTTTCGGAGTATTTCTCACATCATGCTTATCTGGAAATCTTGTCTTTTAATAGGGCCATCTCTTTCCATTTTTTTTTTTATGAATTTTATGCTCTTACCATTGATTTCTCCTTTATTATTTTGACTTAAATGACCTTTCACCTCCCCCCCTCAGTGTCTATTAATTTGCAGTTTTAACTACAAAGTTTGTATATCGTGCGGTTGTCCTGGGTTCGACTCCTACCTGCGCCAAAAAAAAAAACAAAAAAAAACGCTTACCAACTAACCGCTCACCGTTAGTTGGTAAGCGTTGGTAACCGCTAGTTTCCTAGGCTTTAAGAGGTTCGAATTTCTCGGAAAACTGACGATATAATACAGCGCAATTATTAGCGGGTTTCAATAGCTGTTGAATCCACTATTGCTTTTAATTTTTTTATCTGCACACAGCAAAAAGGGTAAGATAAAGGTCTTTGAAAATCATGGGTATTGTTAAGGCAGGGTTTGAAATTAGCGGGTGCACTGTGCACATGAAATTTTACATATGCACGTAAATTTTTAATTTGGGTGCATGCAGTGCACCTAACTATTCAAAACCATGGCTACTTACGTTTATTTTTCAAGAACAGTGACCTATGGACTAATTTTATATAATTTTCTCAACGTATCTGTATTTGATATTTTTCTTTTTTTTTACAAATGAATGTTCAATTATTTTTAAAGTTGCATTTTTTTAGCTTACATGCTTAAATATAATTGCTATACTTACATTTTACCCATTTTTAATGTTTGGGCTTGCTTTCTGTTCTGTTAGTTACTTGTGCACCTTACTAGTATTTAGTGCACCTTACTAGTAATTAGTGCACCTTATTTAAAAAGTTAATTTCAACTCCTGTACTAACGCTGAAAACCTACCGCGTTACTTGAGAATTAAAGAGTTGTTGATTAGAGTGCCGCGAATTAATGTTAATTTAAACCCGCTTAATTTAAATACCTACTGTAATCGATTTTCTTCGACTTTCTTGTTTTTCTAATAATCGTTGTATACAGGGATGGCCGGTTTAAACCGAATGTGTTTTTATTTTGATTTTTTAAGAATCAAGTGGTTTTTTTTTACCTCTTTATAATAGTAATAGTAATGGTGATAATTTTAATGTTTTCTT
>QLNU02014802.1:1298019-1329051 GCA_006491805.2 Dysdera silvatica | reverse complement strand
TTGCGCGGCTAATCCGGGTTCGACTCCCAACAGTGTAAAGAATGCTTACTCTGAGATCTCATAAAGATCACACTGCTCACTGTGGTCCAGGGTTTGGTTCCCTAGACCATAAGAGGTTCAGATTCCTCGGAAAACTGTAGGTCCGGGCGCAACATGACCATTGTAGTCCTTGAGCCGTAAAACAAAAAAAAAGTTTTCACTGATAGCAGTACTGCTAACTTGTGTTATTTCCCATGATACAAGTTATTCGTCTTGTTTAATTACAGCTATAAAGAAGTAAGTGAGCTTTTAGTTTAGAAACAGTAAGGCAGATTTTGTTCTTGAGAACCAAGTGTGGTTATTGAGAAATCTCACCGCTGTGAACTTGAAGTTCAGATATATAAAATAATATAAAAGTACCAGTTTACCCATTTTAATATGCTTAACATGTGCAGATTTTGATACCAAAGAATATATTTCTTTTCCTGAAAAAGACATCCATTGAGCCTATTTTTGTGGAAGGTTTCTCACCTCCGTAATGCTCCTTGTAAATTTCATTGTCACGAAAGTGAGAGTAAGTAATGGAGGTGAGATTCGTTAATTTTAGACATTCTACAAAAATTATAAAACTACTAATTTGAGAATATATTGATATTATACATGTATTAAACACAAATTTTAAACTCGCAAAGTGTATGACTAAAATTTAATTTATAATTTAATCCAGAGAGCTTGATTTTGGTTTCTATTTAGGTATAGATATTAGGAACTCCTTAATTTATTAGGTTACTCGTGGCATAACACTCATAGCAATAGTCTTGCATATATATTTCAAGAATGAAGTATAATAAACGTTAGATAAAAATTACTCGTCTTTTGTGCAATTAACATATGAATGCTTTTTTGATATTACAGCCTATATTTTGAAACATTGAAAGTATTTTATTTTAGAATGAGAAAGAAAAATCATAGTCCTGAAATGAGTAGGCAATGCATTAAAAACAAAGGGAAAAATAACCCAACTAGTAGTAATTAAAAGAGAGAAAAATATGAGAAGAAAAAAGAATGCATGAGGAAACTGCATGAATCAATTAGGAATGATCCACAAAAATATGAGGAACAGAAACGCAAGAAGAGAGAATTATGCCAGGAAAGAGGCTGGTAAAATTAAAGGAATACGTGAAATAAGTAACCGAGACCAAAAGATATTGTGAGTGTATTGAGTCAGCCTATAATGAACAAATGTGAACAATACCTTTTCAATGATTATGTGGAAAATTATTGAAAAGGTATTGTTAAAATGATTATGTGGATAAATTTGACAATTTATATTAAATTTTTATGATTTAATTTCTTCCTCTATTTCTTTTTATAAGCTGAATAAATGTTTACAGTTTATTATAGGGTAGGGATTATTAATTTTCTCTTGTATCACCTCCGTGACCAAAAGCTCACCTCCGTAAATACAGTTACACACACATATATATATATGTATATATAATGTTTTTATTTATAAGTAAAATAATTGCAATTTAGTAGGGCCATTGTTCATGGTTACTTCTAGTAAGTAGCAGTTTCATATAAAAATAAAAGAAGAAGGAAATTTAAGGTTTTAAAATCAGAAAATTTTTGGGTTCAAATATTACACTTTCTGGAGAATGATCCGTACTGACTGGTAAGTACTGTTAGATTTAAGGGACATAGTGAAACATTAATGCTTGTAGAACATTACTATATCTGAACTCGGTGTAAGTGGGTCCGACTGTTTGTGCATATAATTTCAAGTAGTTAAACGAATTCGACACAACCAGTTATGTACTATAACTCATTATGAACAGTGTGGTTTTGAATACCATAGAACTTTATCGGAACCTATTAACCCTGCTGTTCAAGGTATATTTGAATTTTAGTAAAAATTTAATGTGTGTGTTGTTTCAGGTCTAACTCTGTATAAATCTACTTGTCAATATGATGAGATTAGCAAGAAATATTATTTCCCCGCATTCAAATGGAGCACTTTTGATGAAAAACGAACTTCTCTGTGGTCTTTTTGCCAGAAGTTCTTCCAGTTGTTTAAAGTCATCTGCTTTTCAGCAGAAGAATGATTTAATCGTTAAACCAACTTCACAATACTTGGGGTTAAGAACTTTATATGGTTCTAAAAAGTCATGGTTCAAACGAGGAAAAAGGTCAAAGAACTATGATGTTGTTGGTGTTAGTGAACTCGCTGCACAAGGACGACCTGTTCCAGATCATATCAACAAGCCGGATTATGCCATAACTGGCATTGTTGCTGAACGAGGCAGTGAGATAGAATTGAAAACAGAAGAACAGATCCAATCGATGAGAAGGTCTTGTACACTGGCTAAAGTAATATTGGACGAGGTTGGCAAACAAGTACAGGTAAGTAAAATTTTGCTTTAAGAGATATACTCTATCAAAAATGCTTATCAAGTGCATAATTGTAGCCTTTTATAAATTTATTTCTGATTAGACAGTAGTTTGCTGGTTAAGGCTCTGTGGTGGTGCATTGTTAACATTTCCGCTTAATGTGCCGTTAACTCTGGTTTGGTCCTGTGGTGGAACAGTGTGGTAACGTGTGTGCCGTTAACTTGGGTTTGACTCCCAACAGTGCAAAGAACGCTTAGTCAGAGATCTCATAAAGATAGCACTGCTCACTGTAGTCTGGGGTTTGGTTCCCTAGGCCTTACGAGATTCGGATTCCTCTGGAAAACAGTAGGTCACAGTGCAGCATCATTATTGTAGTCCTTGAGCCATAAAACCACAAACAATAACTCTGGTTTGGCTCTGGACAGTTGGGTGGGAAAAACATATGCTGTTTGTTTACTGTACGTAGTTCTGAGGTTAAAGGAAGTTCTTAAGAGTTTCAAATTATGTGGGAAACTGTAGATCCCGGCACAACATCACCCTTGCATCTTAAAACTTGCACAAACTCGCTCTCAACTGTGGGAGGATGCTTACTAACTACTCACTATAGTTTAGTGGTTGGTTCTCTGGGCCTTGCGTGTTTCAAATTATGCGGAAAACTGTAGGTCCTGGCACAGCATGACCTTTGCTTGACATTCACATGAAGTTGAAAATGTTCCAATAAAGCTTAAAACTCTGGTATTTGCTTAGTCACCACTGGCCAGCAGGGCCCTTTTTATTAGAGGCCACTTCGTTTAAGTTATAGCCACTATCGCATTGCCACAAAACACTTCAGCCTTAGGAGGGTTTGTTTGATCAACATTTTTCATTAAGAATATTAAGTAGTTTGTGGATTCAGAATGAGACCTCCCTGCAGAGTCAAAATGGACAAGATTGCATTGGGAAACAATAAAGTGGCGAGTGTGATGGTGACAGAAGTTGTATTTTTAGTCACCCAGGGGCTGGTGGCGACCGTGAATTTTAACCTTTACGTTCCAGCATTAATATTGAAAATAATTAAAAAAAGCGTGTATTGTTTGGTGCACTTTTGTGATTAGAAACAATAGTTTGAAGTGCAAATGTCAGTGCATGTGCCATTACCTCGACTTCAATTCAATTGCAGTAGTATAGTATTTTGCACATGCCATTTCTTTCTCCGTACCATAAGCCTAGGTTGGCTTTGCTGGATAATGGAAGTCAGGATTCCCCTGATGACTGTATGTCCCAGTTCGTTGTGATCTTATCTGGCCATGTTCCATAAAACAAATATATATTTTTCCTTACGTAAGACAATGCCTGTGCATAAATAGTTCGTGCAGTTGTATGCTATTTGCAGAGCCACTTCAAGTAAATTTTCTGCCCTGGGCGAACAGCAAGTGCGTTCTCCCCCGTAAAGAAATCAAGGCCCCAATGCATCTTGCAACAATCGAAAAGTGAAAAAAATAGAGCACATTCCACCCTCTCACTATATTTCTAGTCAAAACGAAGTACGATAACCACAGCTCATAGCATACAAATCAGTGACAAAGGCAAAAAAAAAAGTTTAGGATTTCGCTGTCAAAACAGAAAATTGTAATTCTCAATGCCTTGCAATAATGCACAAAAATACCGAAAAGAAAAGGGTCCTCCAATCCTATAGTACAGCAGAGGTAGTGCTTGTGCCACTGAACGGTGTAGCGGTGAAAAAATGTTATACAGAATTACGTAAATCGGTTATAGAAAAAAAATTTTAATGTAAGAAAGCAAGAAGTTGATGATGTGGAAAAAAATCATAAGAGAGACGTATTTAAGTAAATATTTTTGAAGCATTGAATCGAAAATGATCCATTCAGTTCCATTTATTACCAAGTTTATGTGAATCATGCTACAGTATTGAGTAGCTTAGCCTTTAGCTTACAGGTGGACTAGGGAAGATCCCACCAGATTTGCCTTCCAAAAGAATGAAGCTGGGATAAGCCCTATCCCAATGATTCCACCCCCACCCCCCCTTTCATGTTCTTCCCGAGTCAGTGGTCAGTTTAGTAGCGCAAATGGCTTGATCACAAGTGGTAACGAAAAGCGTTACGAAATAAAGGCCTATTGTACAAATGGCATATTTTCCCTCCCTCCCTTCCTCTTCTCCACTTTATACAAAAGTTAACAATCTGTTATTAGTAACTTTTTATCTTTCACTAACGTGCAGTATATGCCCACTAAAGTTATTTGGCATTGTTCATTTGTACTTAAGCCCAGTTACACCTCCTTCCTGACCCCATGTAACGATATTTTCAAGTGTCACTAAGGTTGATTTCTATGGCAGATGGGAAGGGAAGACGCAATGCTACCCTATACAGAACCAAAAATTCCTGTTTTCCAGCCCTTTAAGCTAAAAGTTAAAAAAATACATCCTGAAGCCACCCTAGAATGCGGCCTAGTTCGCCTATATGGTCGCGCTGGGCCTGGTTATTCTTGTGAAAGTTGCATAAATTTTACTATTTTTAAATTTGTGGGTTAATTATTCAAGCAAATGAGTAACTGTCAACTCTTTTAATTTACGTTTCACTTTCCAAGGTTAAAATAGTTCTGTTGGTAACGATAACTAGAATATTGAAATAAATACAATCCTTCTTGATTTTCCAAACAATGCTTTAGAGTTAATAATTCTGAAAAACATAAAGTAACTTTTAATCCCTCATGTTGTCATAGCTTACAATGTCAAAGAACGGTCAGTTATTAAATTGTGTTAAACTTTGATTTTGTTTTGTAAGGTTGGAAGAACTACCGATGAACTGGATTACATAGTTCATACCTTGTGCAGTAGTTATGGGGCATACCCTTCTCCGCTGAATTACCGAGGATATCCAAAATCCATTTGTACATCGGTTAACAATATTGCTTGTCATGGAATTCCTGATGCTAGAGCCCTTAAAGATGGTGACATTATTACCATAGATGTCAGCGTAAGTTTGTGAAAATTTTAAAATCCCTGATTTTTTTATTCCTTTTAACTCTAAATATTTTTCATTTTATTTAATTTATGCATTCATTTTTTTTTCTCTTAAAGGTATATTACAAGGGTTACCATGGGGATTGTGCTGCTACATTTGGAGTTGGAGATATCGATAAGGATGCTCAAGCTTTAATGGATGTCTCTTTGGAATGTCTTAAAAAGGCTATTAGCATTTGTGCCCCTGGACGACCCATTTGCGATATTGGGAAAACAGTCACGTGAGTTATAAGCAAATTTGTACGTTCTTAAACAGCGCTGTTTAAATTCTGGGTTTTGTGTTTCAGCGAATTACGGTGGCAGGGTAGTAACATGGTCTACCTTGCCGTTAACCCAAGTACAGTTCAAATGGTGCTGTAGAGCATGGGCCAGTTTCTTGCATACCGTAGTCCAGGGTTTGCTTTTCTAGGAAGCAGATTCCTCAGTAAAACTGTAGGTCCCGGTGCAGCAGGACCTTGACTGACCTTGCACCGTAAAATGTAAGTGTTCAATAATGTCAAAACTGAAAAAGGGGGGAGGGTGCATTTTATAATTCTGGTATTGGCAGTTAAACTTGTGGCCATTTGTGAAGGGCAGCCAAACTTATTTAATATCAGAACTATATACTATGAATGTTAAATTACTCGTAAAGAAAAGAATGATTTTCCGGCGCCTGGTGGGACCCGAACCCACGACCTCCTGATTGCCGGTCAGGTGCTCTACCTACTAAGCTACAGGCGCAACCACTCTCTCCCTTACGAGTATATATATATAACTTTGCATGGACAAGTTCGCTATTGGTGTGGCAGTACTGTGACTACCGTTGCCAAAGCGACAAGTTAAAGAAGCAAGAATGTCCGATATGACGAACTAGATTTTAATATTATTAAGGTAACAGTTTTTTCATATTAGCCGATGATGTGGAAATTAAATTATTAATAATTATATACTATGAACTTTAAAAGCTGCAAGACAAATATTACTCTAGCATTTTTATTATTACATTCATGTTTCGTTACAAAATTTTTATATAAATGTTAAGAAATTCATGTGTGCAAAATTTATTCATACATGTATGTTTAACACTAGAACTGCAGCTGCGGTCGATTTGACCACTTGTGAAGTTTAAACTCAAATATCTTTTAAACCTTTCGTGTTTGAAAGCTAGAAATTCTTGACTTTTCCTAAAATATGTTCCTAATAGCATATATAAAGTTTTAAAAAAATACATTACAGAGAACCGTAGTTATAAGCATATGGACCTAGAACCGCGGAAGCGATCAATTTCATCGCGTTGTCGTTTTTTGTGTAAATAATTATTATAATAATCAATTAACAAGAATAATATGATGTATAAAGTAATGATTATATATATATATGGCTAATTGATAATGTATAGGAACTATGCAAACAACATGGAATTATTCAGAATTAATTTTTTTTTTTGTCCGATTGAATTTCAATATGTGAAACGAGATAATTTGGCTTGATTATCAATCAGTCAATGTATTTGCATGTATGAGTGAATTAGATACATCAGAAATGTTATTAATCAAATATTTCACAATATCAATTGACGATGAGGGGGTGACTGTGGCTGTATTTCGAATACTTACCTTGACGGGATGAAAGAAATAGTAACGTTCAAGCCATTTCAATGGATGAACGTCGTAATGGTATCAAAATAACAATTTGGTACGTTTGGTACCAGTGCATTCAGTTTTAATTTCTGTTCCAGTTCACCCAATGAACAATTGAAGTTAGGTCAACAACAGGGGTGGATTAATGTTATAATTTTAAAAAAATTCCAAATATGGATTTTCAGGGAAGAAAATATATCTAAAAATTTTGTTGATACTAAAATTAAATTAATTGTTAGAAAGTATTTGTGTTGTTGAGTTTTGGCAAGTGTGGTGAAGAAAGACGAAACTATTTTGGTTTTGAAATATTCAAGGGTAGGTGAAACATTTTGGCCACGTTCCTAGATATAATGAAAGTGCCACGGTTCAAGTGTTAAACTGACAGTTTAAAACTTCCAAAAATAAAAAAGGGGGGTGAATGCATATTTATAATGATGTTTGTTGTTAACTGTTTTGTCAAAACAGTATGTGTCCAACAGGGGTCAAAATTAACTTTTTAAATCAGGTGCACAAATGCACCCAAGTCTTACGACTTACGTGCATAAAATACTAGTTATGTGTTTAAGTAAACAGAATAGAAAGTAAACCTCAACATTAGAAACATGTAAAATGCAAGTGTAGCGACTATATTTAAGCATGTAAGGTAAAAAAGTGCAAATTTTCAAAATAATTGAACATTCGTATGTAATAAAAAAAAATTCAAAGCAAATGCAGACACATTGAGAAAATTATATAAAATTATTCCGTAGTTCACTATTCTTGAAAAAAAAAAAGGTAGTCATAATTTTGCATAGTTGGTGCACTCAAGTTAAAAATTTACTTGCACGAATAAAATTCCATATGCACAATGCACCTGCTAATTTCGAACCCTGGTGTCCAATAAATTTAAAGATACTTTAATCGAATACAACCTATACAAAATAACGTAAAATATGAAAGATACTTTGATGTAGCATTATGGAGATAAGATTTATAAGTAAAGACAACTTTGTTTACCTTATTTACGTTTATAACGTTGTCTTTACTTATAAACATAAAATATGGTTGAGCCAGCTTTGTTTAAGTTTATGGGTGGAAATATTATTAGCGAATATGTCCTAGTATTTATTTCATACTTTCCTCCCTCTATACTTATTTTCATAATAAGCGTGAAGAAACTTTGTTTGCATTTCGACTCGTTTGGCATTGATTTCCTTAATGTTAGTGGGTTCATGTAATGTAGTGGCATTAATTTTTGCTATTATATGGGCCAAATTATGTTTTTAAAAAAGAACAGAGGTCCCAGGCACCTGGAGTTGTCAGAGAATTTGGAAATGTTCCTAAAATTAATCTGATGGCATAGCACTACGCAGGGTAAATAACAAATAGAAGAAAAAAAATTTTACAGCATAATCGAAAATTTATTGGACAAATTTCAATATTCTTCGGACAGACTTTGGCCGTCCCTTGTCAGGAATACAGGTCTGTCTGGCACTGAAATGAACAACGAAGTGTTGCCAATTCACCGATGGATTGTGTTGCCAGTTAGATCCTGTTTCCGGTTGGAATGTTTTATTAATATTGACTACTGCTTCATTGGCAGTGAAACGATACATTGAATCAGGTGGGATGATGGGCGAAAGTTGAAGAGCCGAAAGTAGGTTCCTCCAAGCTTGACTGAAGTATGGAGTGGACGTGATCATTTACAATGTCACTGGAGTGTTTGTGACTAAAAATTGCCTCCAAAAAATCTAATTCTGCAGGAGACTTGGGTTGATAAATGATAGTGGTATCATGAAAATTAAATTCATGATTATTGTTCCAGCAGTGGACGACTACAAGGGAGGATTTATTGAATTTGGCCTTTACGACATACCTTTGATGCTATTTTAATCTTGGACCTATAGCAAAAACGCTTCATCTGGCCGATGTAGGAAAGGTTACACTGACAGAAAATTTGATACACTCCCCAGCGTTACGATGTGGGGAGAATATCTTTGAGTTTGAAGGGACGAATTTTATTAAATGAGGGAAAAATTACCTTAAAGTTGGCCTTTATGAAGTATTTTAGCAACAACGACACTGATTTTAGGAAAATAAGAGATGACAACAGTACCAGAGAGCTCATTCACGAGGACGTGTATTCCTGACGAGGGACGGCCAAAATTTGTCCAAAATGCATTGAAATTTGTCCAACAAAATTTCAACTACGCTTAAAAATGCTTTTGTTCTATTTGTTGTGTCCCTAAAAGTTGCAGGAACCCCAACTTCTGTGTCAAACAGCTAAATCTTCCATGAATGTGAAACTATTTTCTCTGCAACTGATCTTTAGTTGAATTCATGGAGAGAAGTCAAAGCAATTAGTTGGGGGATTTTCGTTCCCAATGTGAGTGGAAACCCTGCTTAAGCAAATGACAAGAAATTTGAAATGTGGTAAATATATATACGTGAGCATAAATAGTAAACAATTTGAGCATGTGGAATATATCTGCCTGCCTGAAAAGAAGTGTGGAATGGTACCATCAATGCATCAGGGTAGTAATTGTCTTATACATTTTATCTACATGACATTTGGAATAAATATATATGGATATATATAGATTTGGAATAAATATATATATTTAGAATAATTAAATTCAATACTAAAGGAGGGGTTTTTTAATACAGAACCCACGGTGCTTTGACCATTTGGTATCTTACAAATCTGTCAAACTAACAGGTGGTCGCAAATAGCTATTAGTTGTTCTTCGGGAGGCTCCATATTAAGCGACTCACATCACTTCAGTCCACAACACATAACCAACTCAAATCACCAGCTAAATAAAAGCCATGCTTCGTTCCATGTTACATAACTTTGCTAATGGTGTTGGAATCGGTATTTCCGACAATAGGTGGCTGTGGGGCACTGAAGTATAAAATTGACGTCCATAGTTTTTTCGAAATACAGCGAAATTTAGCAATAAAATAATCTAACAATATTTTCCTCTGGTCCTGATAGATACGGAGTATATTAGTGTTCACTCTAGGATGAAAAAGGGACCGGGTACTTCCAAAAAAAGGGCACTTTTCTTTAAAAATAAGGAGAGTTCAAGTATTACATAAGCACCTTTGGGGAGAGAGGGCATTGCTGTTGTGCTTATTTTCCTATGTTAGCCAATGTTAATTTTTGCTTAGGAGGGAGAGGGGTATAAAATGGCCAAAATATTGCTTATGTAATACTTGTGTGCTCCCATAGACCTGTACAGAAATTATTTTACATTTATATTGTCATAGTACTGTGTCATGTTATTATATGCAAAAATAACTTGAACAATACATAAAATATTTTTTGTAATTGTATAATAATAGTCTACTTCTATTAATAAAGTTAAAGAGCAGCGTGGGGTACTAATATCAGCACAATGAAATTTGTATTTAGAAACCGAGATTCTTAATTTCTTTTCTAAACGTAAATTTGTTCAATACAGCTGTTTCTTAATTTAAAAATCAATCCATTATTTCAAATTAACCACATTTGCCTTGTTTAGGAATTTAAAAACAAATTTCAAACCTGTTTCATTGTACTTCAGTCAAAATTTCACTTTTGATTAGAAACAGATGATTGAAAAATATTCTTGTAAACTCTTCCGAACAATAAAATCAACATCAGAGAAGCATAATTAACAAATTACATTATCAAATTTTTTGAATAATTTTCTGCTTTTAATATTTAGCCAATGATGAACACCTTTTCTGATGTCACTCACATTATCAAGTTTTAATTTATTTCATTTGTCAATTAAAATGTTTTGAACTTGTGAAAAAATTCTTTCCACTGCTACTATAGACATAGGAATAGCATTTGCAATTTAAAGGAACCTCCTAATTTTTGGAAATTGTTCTCCAATGATTTTATCCTTGTCTGATAAACTTATTAATAAATAAACCTGTTATTCCTAGAGCTTTCTTTCTGAACTCTTCCTCCTCATCATCTTCGACTTTCTTCGATTCTTGTATAAATATATGTTTAAAATTATTCCACTCTGCAAGCAACTCCTGTTCATCTTCACCATAATGTTCTGCCAAGCAAGATATTTTATTATTACCATAAAGAAATATTTTGTCAATCTTCACATTGTTTAAACTCAAAACACTAAGATTGTGTGTAACTGATAAATTTTCTAACCTTTCCTCAATGCTTGATATCAAAATATCCAAAAACTCTTGGGCTTGTTTTCAAATTTACTATCATTATCCCCAATAGGTGTTTAGATTCACATATCCATCGCTCTTTTTATGAGATTTCGGCAGTGTTGTCTCCCGGGTTTTCTTTTTAATTTTTTAAGTTCTGTCACATCATAAGAAATTTTGTTTTCTATAATTGAAAGATCTATTGTATTTATTTTAAATATCAAAGTCAACCTGGAAACAACAGTTAAAACATCATACAAAAAGTTGATCTGTTGAAAGAAATGAACAGTTTTCATGGTGTATAATAAACCTCCGGATGTTAAGCCACTTCCAACATAAGTTGTAGAATTACGGTTCACAATAGCCTTCTCTAAATCTAATAATATTGCTGTAAAGTTAACTCTTTAGAGAGTTATACAGCAGGGTTAGACATTAGGAACAGAAAGTTAAGTGTCAATGGCACCTAACAATTTTTTCTTAGTCGCCAAAATGATTTTCTTAGGTGCAATTTGAAAATTATTTATTTTGTTCCCGTAGCATTATGCTGTGTGTGTTCATTCATATAGCATAATGACTTATAATGATGATAAACAAAACATGCATTTTGCAAATTATATGGAATTTTTTTATTAAAAAATTTACTTTTTAAATCTTGGTTTCGCCTTATACGCCCACACTATATGTCGACCCCTAATCGCTACAAAAAATTTTTTTTTTAATTTACAGAAAATGCAGGGGCATTTGTTTACAAGGAATTTTATACTAAAATGAAAATATACAATTTTGTCAATCCGACTCCCCAAATGCAATGAAAAATCGCGACGTTGGAAAGGAGAGGGGATTATAATTACCTAATGTACATTGTGATAATATAAAATAACAGTGTTTTTTCGAAATTATTTTATTTGACAAGGAAATTTTATTTTGTGGAGGAAGGAGGAGAGGCTGTCTCATGAAAAAATTTTAGAATTTCAAATTGAGACAAAAACGGGAGATATGCTTTCGAGGAGAGGACAGAGTGACGAAATTCTACAGACTAAGGTTGCAATAAAAAAAAAAAATGCCACCCTCTAGAATTTTATACACTGGACATTTGCCCATACATAAATCCGGGATTCACTCTTCCCCCACCCCACCCCCAAAAAATGTAACGAAAAAGTGCGGGAAATATAGAAGAAGACGCTTATTATGAATTTCGCCTGGCAGCAGACTTTCTGAATCATTCTTCAAATGCTATTGAAAATTGCAGAATTGAGGGTGGGGGTGGGGAGGTTCATCATCTTATTTACATTATTATAATATATATAAAATGACATTTTTAAGGAATACTATTTCATATGACAGCCAATGCTTGGGGAGGGGAAGGAAAGTTTTACCAGCGAAATGAATTACGTAATTCAACGAATGCAAAAAACAAAAGTCTTTGAAATTTTGCCCTGCTAAAATTTATAGTGCCTGGGGCACTTGGCTCAACACACCTATGTATAAATAAGGATACAGGATAAGGAGACAAAAGATGTCAATGAGGCAAGATCTGTTTTTAGCTCCAGTAAAAAGGGGACCAGCTAGCTACTAGGGAGGTTGTAGTAAGTTGGAGGAGGAAGTTGAAAAAGAAAATGTAAGGCTACTTTATTCCTTACCATCTAAATGTACAAAAAAGAAAAGTTTAAAGTACACGAAAAGATTTGTTTGCAATCTTTTTTTTTTGTGGGGGAGAGTAGCCTCCTTACATCATATACTTAAAAAAAATATATTTAATGCAAAAAAAAAAATTTTTGATTAAAAAAAACTTTGAAAAGGGCAAGGCGCTGCACCCTTCCGATTTCAATTTAGAGTGAACATTAGAATTTATCATACTTCCTCATACACTAGAGGATATCATAGATCCTTGTCCATAATAGTATTTTTTTTTCTAGTCTGACAAGGTAACTGCCTCGGGTGCCGGTTGAATTTAGGATTAAGATATGCTGGGTTTTGCAGAATCCGCCTTCATTTTTAAGAATATATATTCAGTTTTTTGTAAAACACAGATTTCGTTGAGTTATTAAATATGAAAAATTGGATTTATCGCCAAATCTGATATCATGTTACCCATTCGTTATGTAGAAAATACATTATAGCTGCTTCGATATATATAGAAGTTCGCCAAATCATCGCCAAGAGATAAAAGCGGAGTTAAAATTTTAATCACGTTCGACCGACAAAATGCTATGTTGGCACTCAATAATTAACTTGCTTGTTTTCTATACTCCCCTATTTAGTTTTTCATTTTTATTTCTTCAAATAGAACTACGGTATTAGAACCATACTCCAGAAATTTATCTTTTAATTTGATTTCATTATTTATCAATTTATTACTTGTACATAAGCATATTTGTTTTATTACTTACATTTTTGAAATCATCGTTATTAATTTAATAATAAAAAAAATCAAAATTTTATAAGGTGTACTTAAGTGACGACATGTTATCTAATTATACATATCCTTGTTTGTTTATTAGTTTTTATTAGTTTTACATTCCAAATGTATATCATAGGCTCATGGGCGTAGCCAACTTTCCTTCTGGGTGGGGTAAAAATCATTGTCAGCCCAAATGTACTACTAAAATATACTACTACTTCCATTTCTAGGGGGGGGCAACTACCCCCAGCTGGTTATGGCCATAAATGCATAGGCTACATGAGATAGGACCGCTGGCTTTAAGTGACCTCCGAATCACAATACGTTTACAAAGAAAAACAGCCATGGCTTCTTGGGGACTCAACCCACTGCGCGTACTGATTACTCCCACCCCGCGTGGTTGTAACGCTGTTTCTCCTAGTGTCACAATCGGAGTTCAACCCCCAGCAGCAAAAGAACGCTTACTCAGATATCTCATAAAAGACGCGACTGCCTACTGTAGTCCAGGGTTTGGTTCCCCTAGGCCCGATTCGGAAACAGTAGGTCCCGCCAGTACTGGCCACTGTAGTCTTTGGAGTCAGAAAACCAAAAGAAAGCAAAGCTTATTACTTCCAGGAGAACATCTTACCAACCAAGCTACTGGGACTCCCCCTTCATCTTACATTTATTAAATAAAGATACGATGTTAAATAGCAATAATTATTTTAAATCATTTTACTTTTACAAAATTTTATTTTCAAGACTTATTCCTCTTCTACTTAATTATAAAAAAGATTAAATGTTTATCTTCAATGTTTTATTTTAACATTGAATATCATGAAAATGATACTGATAGTAAAAATGATTGAAACACAGAATTTTGTAACAATGATTGCACTTTAAAAAACTAAATTCTTGACAATTTTCTCCACATGTTTCTTCGGAAAACGTAATTGAAATATCATGAACATTTTTTAAATTTCCAGGATTGTAATCGGGGGAAAAATTGCATTTATCCCAAGCATTTTGAATCATTGGATTAAACTCTTTTAATTGCAGTTGATTGTACACTAAAGAAATTATAGAACGTATATAAAGACTATTTACCTCTGCCAGTTATTTCGCAGAATGGTGTAGTACATAGACTACTATTTAAACCAAATTGCAAAGAGACTGGTATTAAATTGATCGAAATGCCCGTTGCAGCATACAGGTATGTATTTATTTTATATAAATCGAACACTACGCAGATTAAATCAAACAACAATATAAATCAACGTTTATTGGCACAGTGATTTAGATGGTGAAATGTTTGAAAGAAAAATAAATATTTCTTCGTTCGGTGGGTTCAGGTCCCACCGAAGGCAGAAATATTTATTTTTGTTTCAAACGTTTCACCATCTAATCACGCCATAACATTGGCACTGGTATCGCTGCGCCAATAAACGTTGATTAATACTGTTGTTTGATTTCACTGTATATTATAAATAACAAAGATTTTAGTTTTTAAATATTTAAAACAATGGTATATACGAGGGGGATAAGGGGGCCATACCCCCCCTACCCCATTGCGATGAAAATTTATACATATATGACTATGTGAAATTGTAGGTCTGGAACCTCCCTACTCTCTTTAAGAATTTTCTTTGTATGATAATAATTTAAAGTTTAGTACAGTCAAACCTTGTTAAGACGAATTATTTTTGATACGAACCGTTTTCTGAAGTCCCGTCAGATTATATAGCATACTATCCTTTCTGGAAAAGGCGAATTACTGTTAATGAAAACATATTTTCTGTTCCCCTTGGTGTTCGTCTTAACGAGGTTCGATTGTATCTAAATATGTTTGTTTTTTATACAAAAGTTCTGTATTTCGTTTCAGGGCTGTGGCCGAAAAAAATAATTTTGCTGTTATTCCAGCTTTTTGTGGTCATGGAATAGGGTCATATTTTCATGGGCCTCCAAGTATTTTGCATTACGGTAAGTTATTTACAGTGCTACGAACAAATCTTTTAAATATGCTTTCACTGTTATTATAATTTTTCACGAGTCTTGTATTCTGCTCTGGATTAATATATGTGTGCAAGTTTAAGTAGTTGGGAGATTGGCAAGCTTTTTTTTTAATCATCTTTTTCATCATTTCTGGTAACACTAATCTTTTTTTGACAAATAGTCTTTATGCTCACTCTTGTAGCATGGGGACAAACCATTTCTTTGCCACATGGAAAAACAAGGTTTGTCTGTCTCTTCCCAATAAAAGCTCACCATTTTTATTCTACCCATTCATATTCCTGGGTTTGTTTCCGTGATCAACAGGGGTTCTGACCCCTCAGAAAAACTGTAGGTACTAAGGCAGCATGGTCTTGGCTATCCTTGCACCTCAAAATGAGAGCTGTCTTGCTGGACGAGGTTCAATTTTCAGTGAACTTCGTTACATGTAAATGCAACTTGATTTGGAGATTTCGTTAATTTTTGAGTTATAGAAATGTGCAAACAGATTATTTTCGCATCGGTAGGGAACAGATGCCCTAGGTTGCTGGTCCCTGCACTAGATGTTATGTATTTCTATAGTCTGAAAACATATTGGTTAGGACTGGGCGATGTATCGATACATCATGAAATATTGATATAAAATACATATCGTGATACCGATTTCCGATTTGTCTATACATCGTGATGTGAATTGAACGATGTGCGTGATATCAAACCAATGTTTTCCAAAATCGATGTGAACTGAGCAGTGTGTATGAAGTCAAACTGATATAGATTAAAGAATGTCAGATTAGTGTCTTTCAAACACCAATGTAAATTGAGGGGTGTACAATATCACACCGATTTATCCCGATGTCAATATCGGTACTTTCATTCTGATGTTAATATCGATGCTTTCCAATCCAATGTTTATTGGTGATTTCTGCACATTGGAAATTTTTCTTGTAGTGAAATCAGTTTGCATTTACTGAACACAGACAGCTGGTTAGGAGGCCCTCTTATATAGATATATAATAATAATGTCACATGTCAAAGGTGTATCGTAGGGGAGGGGGCATCCGTTTCTAGGATGCTATTTGAGCTACGACTACCAAGGATGGTACTCCTGCGTCGATTTAAAATACTAATACAACCTGATACAAAACAGCCTTTTTGATGATTTTTGCGGGAAATTTTTTTTCAACGTTGAAAATGTTTTTACGAAGGTCAATTGTAAAAAAGCGTCATCATTTTTCATTACATTTTTGCATTGATTTTTTCCGAGCTGCTAATGAGGCTACGGCTACGACATTCTGCATTCAGAGTGTGTACGCGAGGGCACACTCTGAATACCGAATATCGTAGTGTGTATGCGAGGGTACTTGAAATGTTGCATGTCAGGGCCACATCCATGGGTGCCAATCCTTCTGATTTTGTATCAGTCGGAAAACGATTTTCGGAGATTTCATCTAAAATCCCCCAGTGTTTTTTAAAATACTGATTTTTTTTAAAAAAATTAAATACCTATTTTTCTTGATGCATGTTTATTTAAATTTTTGCGCATATGTGCATATTTAATAATAAATACGCGTAAACAAACGCAATTACTGGTAAAAAAAAGCTGGAAAAATTTGTCTGCCATTGACCACGCATGCATAGCATAACTTGGAATTTTAGCTCCAGCTATGACGTAGAGTGATGCCCCTGCACAACGAAATCATGCATCTGTATTTGTAGTTGTTGGTGGGAGGAAAGAAAGAATGCGTTATATCGATAAGGTTTTGGTCAAGCACGTGACTTTGTGTAGGGAAGCCATGTGTTAGACGTATCTGGTATTTCTTTGCTCTGGAAAGAAAGTTTTGTTTTTAGGTGTTTTTGAAAACAACGTTAACGATGTCGACCGTTAATAAAAGGTACTACCAAACGTTTAAAGCCAAATATATGAAGATGTTTAATTTTATTCAAAAATCAAGACTGGGGCCAAAATATGCTTTCTGCACGTGTTGCCGTAAAGACATAAGCATTACTCATGGTGGTAAACGCGATATTACTTTGCATTCTGAGACTGTTGAACATAAGGAGACGTTCAAGGCTGTAGAGTCTAATCATAGTATCAAGCCTTCATTTTTTGCATTTAACGATACCTCCATGATTAACGCTGAATGTTTATTTACATCGTTTTTGATCGAACATAATTTGCCAATGAATTGCAGCGATCACGCGGGGATGCTCTTTCGGAAAACGTTTCCTGACAGCAGTATTGCAAAACAATATGGATCTGCAAGGAACAAAACTTCTGCAATTATGAAAGAAATGTCCGCAAAGGAATCCTCATCACTTGTTGAAAATTTAAGGTGCTATCCATTTTCAGTTGCAACTGATGGAAGCAACGATGTTGATTCAAAGCTGTATCCAATAGTGGTAACTTTCTTCGATACTTTATGTGAAAAAATTGTGAATTGTCTTTTATCTATGCCATCTTTGAAAGAAGATGCTACTGGGTTAAATATTGGAAATCTTCTGGTAAGTGCTTTACAATCTAAAAACCTTGCGATTTCTAATTGTGTTGCCTTTAGCTGTGATAATGCACCTGTTATGATAGGAAAAAAGCAGGTGTAGCAGCAGTGTTAAAGAATCATCACCAAAATATTGAAATTATGGGCTGTTCCTGCCACCTTATTAACTTAGCAGCTGAAAAGAGTGCTGCATGTTTGCCATTTAAAATCGATGAAATTTTGGTAGACATTTACTATTACTTACAAAAGAGTTCGAAAAGAAAAGATAGGTTGAAAATTCTTCAAGAATTTCATGAGACTGATATAAAAAAGGTACTAAAACACGTTAGCACTCGTTGGTTGTCTGTTGGAAAGTGCTTAGAGCGTATAATCTAGCAGTGCCAACCTTTGATCAGTTTTTTTTAAGGAAGAGGCCATGAAAAGGAATCAAATCACCCCACTTTCTTTCTTTACTATTCCCTCTATCAAAGTTTCGGTTGAAAATGCAGATAAAGTGAAAGAACGTAACAGCAAAAAAGCATCGCAGAAATTAAAAAGGAAAGCTCAAAATTATGTGGATATTTCTAAGAAACAAAAAACTGAAAACTCCATGTCTCGTGAAGAAAGGTTGTTTTATTTTCTGTCGGAAGATATCAATAAGGCTTTCTGTTTATTTTTATCTTATACTGTGTCTGTATTTAAAAAAGCAAATGCTCAACTTCAGTCTGCGGAACCGCATATTCATATACTAAAATCTGTTCTCTTAAAATTGTACAGAGAAATGCTAGTGATATTTTGAAAGTCCACTATCATGAGAGGAGTAATCAAAAAGATGATGTTGATATCTTAATTGGAAATGGAACACTGAAAGTAATCCAAGATTTTAACATCCATGATAAAAATGAATTTTATGAAAACGTCAGAAGCTATTTCATAGCAGCATGTGACTACATGCACAATAAATTTCCTTTTGAGTTAGAAGTGTTACATCATGCAGAGGTTACACAAATATCGAATATCGTAGTGATACCAGTGCCGATGCTATGGCGCGACTAGATGATGAAATGTTCGAAAGAAAATAAATATTTCTGCCCTCGGTGGAACCTGAACCCATCTTCCACTCCGGGCGGGTGCCTCACCTACTGAGCAACGAACAACAATATCTAATCTCTTTACGAAAGTGTATAAAGACTATTTACTGATGCTGGTCATTTCAAGAGAATGGTGTAGTACATGCACTACTTTTAAACCAAATTACTTAATAGACCGGGTATTAAATTGATGGAAATGCCCATTGCAGCATATGTATTTACATAAATCAAACAACAATATTAATCAACGCTTGTTGGCTCTTAGTGATACCAGCCAATGCTATGGCTTGATTAGATGGTGAAACATTCAAAGAAAAATAAATATTTCTTCACTCGGTGACCTGAACCCACAACCTCCACCCGCTTAGATATAGGTAGTAGGTGGAGCCTCCTACCAGTCGTGGAAGGCCCTATCAAGGAAGGGTCAAGACACATACGTGGAACGATTGCAATCATTTTTGTATGATTACTGTTGTGCAAGGTGAGGTTTTAAAGAAAATTAAAAAAAAAAACTACTATACAACACATGTACCTATATTTGTGATTTAATGAACCAACTAGTAATCAAATAAATGGGTTTATTGCAACTAGTAGGAAGGGTTTACCAAAGTTACTGGAAGATGAAGATGATACTCTGAATGAGCCAGTGATGAATTCAAAGAGGAAAGCTAAAGTAGAATTGAATAACTATTTGATAATAACTAACTACATAATTTTCATGATTGAGCAATCATAACTCGTTCACATCTATTAACAGCTTGGCACTTCAGGAACAGTTGCTCCCTTCTATGCTACTAGTCTACTAATTACTAGTAGCTACTAATCTGCTTGCATTGCACTGGTTGCTTGGGAGATGAGTTTTCCATAGTTAAAGGGTTAATAAGTGCTTATACACACAAGGTCCTTTTTTTAGGATTGTGTTCATTTATTTGGCATCATTCATGTGTTCATTAAATTTAGTTCTTTAATTTTTATGTGGGTGTATTTTTATAACTGGAAACATTTTATTCAATTTAGTGAATGACGATTACGGAGTGATGCAAGAAGGGATGGTTTTCACTATTGGTGAGCAAAATTTATATGAATATTAAGATTTTCCTTTGTTTTGCTAGTTTGAAATTCTTTGACCTTTGTGTGTTATAACTATTCAATATTTAAAATTATATATTTGTGAAAATGCGTAAATTTAACGTTGTATAATGTATAGATTTAATGTTATTCACTTCTCACCAATATGCCTAGATGGGTACATCCATATATATCAGTACCACTAGGTCCAGCTTTGAGACCTGAGCCCACCGACTGATAAAATACAATGGAACCTTGTAAAGTGACCACCCTTTATAAGAGAGAACTGATAGGAACCTATTCATGCCTATACCAAAAGCTGTCATGTATAGTGACCATTGCAGCACAGCCCCAAAGGTGGTCGCTTTAGGCAGGTCCTACTGTAGTAGTATGATTCAGTGAACTCTGTTCCTCTCCCAAATGAAAAAGTATGCTATCTAAATGTAAAATGCAGGAAACTCAGAATCAACATTCACTGGGTGTCTACCAGGTCATGGAAGTCAAGAAATGAGAAAAAGATCACAGAAGTAAAAAAGGGGCGCTAAATTGATGTTGTAGGTCATGATTATGCCCATTTTTTAAATTTTATGCAATCATTGAATTGTAATTTTTGTACGATATTTTAATGAGTTTTTACTGGTTTAGTTATTTTTACGTATTTTTGTCATAGCTTGGCAATTTTTATTTATTTTACATTATGTTTTGACAAAGTTTATGGATTTTTAGCTATTTTTTATATGGCTATTTTATCAGTTGTAAAAAACAAGGTTGAGAAACTTTTTCTAAGGTCAAGGAATGTACAAAAATAGTCAAGGAAAGGTCGAGGAAGGAACTGGGTTTCTTATTTTTAATTAGCTCAATGAGCACTCATAATGAACATGAAATGTGCATGAGCAGTGCTCATGCACATTTCACTAGGTGACAGATGTTTGAATCCCGTGGAGAAATGGCCCCCACTTTGGTACAGTGGCAGGATGCAAACCTGACATGCCCTTAATCTGAATTTTTTGACTCATAATGGTGCCACCAAAAAAAAACCCCCACTTACCAACTAACTACTCACCATAGCCCAGAGGTTTGTTCCTTAGGTCAGCGATCGCCAACCTTTCGGACCACATTTCGTGAATTTAGTGCAATATAAAAGCGAAAATTGTCATTCAGAATATGAGAATTTCTTAGAATATTATTTGTCTTATTATTAATGAAAAAAAAAGCAAATAATATTCAGATGTTCTGCGGACCACCGGTTGGTGACCACTTCCCTAGGCCCTTAAAAAAAAGTTCAGAATACTTAGGGAAAATATATGTTCACGCATTCTCCCCTGTGGTGGCATCCTGTTGTAATGCATTTGTCTATTGTACTACAAACCTTGGTTTGACTCTCCATGGTTTCGTAAAACACATGCCTTTTTTTTACTCACTGTGGTCTTGGGTTTAGTTCCTTTGGCAGCAGAGGTTCAGTAACTGTGGAACCCTGTGCAGTAGGGTGGGTCGAAAATCAGCGTTTCTCACTTTTTTTTTTTTTGAAATTGAAATCAGGCTAGTGTGCAAAGTGGCCAAATGGTCTCATTAGTATGCATGTAAAATCTTATACCGTTCAAATAATATTTAGGTCTCCGGCCGGAGCCATTTAATTCTGCTTATAGTAGGTACAGGCATTTTATGCAGTTTTTTGTGCATTTTTATTATTCAACAGGCTAAATTCGGACTAGGCTCATCTTTGGAGGCTTTTTGTCCTGTAGTATCCCTATTATGTCAACTAGTACACAGAAAATTTGTGTGTGCTCAGTTTAGAACCACATTTTGGCGCCAAAAATATAGTTTATTGTGAAAAAAAAAAACGTTTGATACAAAAATTTGCCCTTTTATGCTGCTCTTAGCTTATTTCAGATTCAAACTAAAATAACCCAGAACTCACCACGAGGAGATGGCTGCATTTCGAGTTCCACCCATACTCCTCACCCCAGCCACTCATCCATGTGGGGGCAATTTTTATTCTGAATCATCTGAAGTTTTGTTCATGAAACCTTTTTTTGTTCCTACATGTGGAATTTTTTCCTCAATCTTTAACTGTTGTTAGAATGACGCCATCTCTGTTCAAAGGACCACATACGATTGCTTATGCCTCGGTTGCAAGTTTCACAGTTCGCTCAACAGCTTGAGTGTGGTATGGTATGTTTATGATTTCCACTTTCAGCGGTATATCTCCTATTAACATACGTGAAATTTTCTTGGTTTCGATGTGCATCGTCAAAGGTTGTTCTATCACTTGACAATCTGATTCCGAACATATGACCCAGTCAATCAGCTCAGTGTAATGTGAGGCATCGAGATTAAAATGCGTTAGTCGGAAGGTGCAAGCTTCATGGGAATTCTTATTATCTCTTGCCTTAAGTATTCTTCTTAGTGCTAATTGTCTTATGTAGAGCCGTTCATCTCGGAGCATGCAAATTAGGATGTTCTCCGGATGACCGAAATACCCATTTCTCTTGATGACTGGATCTACAATATTCTTCAAATCTTGACTAAGGTAGCGTGATCGTGCAAATGTTTTCCTCAGGTGTTTAGCACCATATTCACAGAGTGGTTCTCGTTTGATATCAAACCACATGGGCGCTTAAACTGTCATAATGAAAGTAATGAGAATTTCGAGATTTTGCGAAGGCTCAGCGATGCTTATGTTCGAACGCGGGATCCTATTCGCAACTGTTAGCCATTTCGAATTATTAAATTTGCCAGGGTTTTTGTTTTCAAAGCCAGATGTACATTGGCCGCTTGCAACGGCTTGGCACATTTCATATAAATATCTCTGATCAGTGCTCAATATCCTTGGATCAATTAATGGGAGTTCACTTTCCACTGTTTCAAACTTGACCAGAGATAATTTCTCACAGTAGTCACCTAGTTGTTCGCCTATTGGGCCTGAAAATATGTTTGGACCTTTGGAGTGTCCATCCAAGCTCTGTCATAGGTGGCAGAGAAGGAGTTCATTTGCATGAAGCTGGCATATACACCACTGGAGTGGTCTATTAAATTCCTTTTCTATCAGTTGAATAGCTCCTTGAAGTGTCCTATGTTTATCGCTGTTCCATCGCATCCAATAACCACCAAATCATGCATAGAAATGCCATCATCGGCCAAAGATTTTAACAATCCAGTTTTTATAGCTGCTCCTGTGCCAGAGCTTGGCGTAAAGTACCCGACGTATTTGAACCCAGGCTCTTTCACTAATGAAACGTGTTCGTCTTTTCTCTTGTATCTGTGATACTTCATTCCTCATTTCTCTTGAATAATAGTCGTGTCTCGTCTTCCGTCGAAATAGGTTGCTTTCAGGATATCAACTTCCTCAGTTTCCTGATTTCTTATTTCATTTCTCCTCTTCTGTCTTTCCCTTCTCACTCTTCGCTTATGAATCAATTTAGCAATATCCTTCTCGGTAACTAAACACGTATCAATGATTAATGCATTTGCTACTTGTGTGGCTTTTCTGTCCGATATCTCCGTTCTATCACATGTGCTGGCGAATGATGGTAATGGTAGTCATTTTCACTTACATCAATCGTAGCATTAAATTATACTTTGGAACAAAATCTTCGTCTTTTTCCAAATGACTTTTAGTTGAGGCTCCTACTTCGATGTTTGCAAAAACCAATGCTGAATCTTTCCTTTGTTTTTTCTATTTAAAGAAGTAGCTCTATATGCCTCCCTCTCAGCTTTTTGATAATTTATTTTGGTGGTCTTAGTGCCCACTTCTGTCATAATCATCCTTCTTGTAGTACGTTGATCGGATAAAAATTCCCACTCTATTAGTGGAATTTTGTCACCACAACAGTTGCATTTGTTGAAATCTATTCATTTGCACTTTGCTATTTCACATAAGGTGTTTCTTGCGTGATCGAGAAACAATTTTCTCTTAACTGTTGCTGTACCCGTTGTTTTCTTAGAACTTTTAAGTACATTTGAATATTTCTTGTGGTATGCAATAATCATATCTTTCACTCTCATATGAGAAATGGTGTTAATGAATGCTTTCTTTCAGACATGTCTGATACCCCATGCAATTTTGTTAACTATTTCTGACACAGAAGAGGATTCCTTTGATTCCTTTAATTTGTGATCGTTGTTTCTGACCCACAGGTAATATACTATCATGTCTTTGTAAGTTGGTTATGTCACGCAGTTCAGATCTTTCGGTTGACCGAAGATTGGACATTCTGTGCGTTTTCTTATCTTCTTAGAACGATTCATTCTCAAACCCGCATCAATTCAAACTAATTAATAAAACTTGAGGTTTCACTAAAATACACGTTCTTTTTTTTTCAAGACTATCTGCAGAAAAATGAAGTAGTAATAATCTTTCCCGAACAATATTGGCTCGCGATGGACACGCTAGCCCTACTGGCGCCACGCGGTAGGTGCCATGCCGGCGATCAGTGGAATAAATGCCAAAAAATTAAACAGTGATGTACGTATACACTAAGGCTACGACATTTAGGAATAATAAGCGTTTAAGCAATTTAAAATCAACATTTTGAATGAATGATTTTTTTTTACATTAAAGTAAGTTTTTGGCGCCAAAATGTAATCCTAAACTGAGCAAACACAAGTTTTCTATGTACTATTGTACAATACGGATACTACAGGACACAAAGGCTCCAAAGATGAGCCCAGTCTGAATTTAGCCTGTTGAATAAACGACCATTTAATAAAAGTGCACAAAATGGCCCCGACGGGAGAACTCTATATTATCTGATCGGTACAAGATTTTACATGCATACTATTGAGACCATTTGGCCACTTTTGCGCGCTAGCTCAGTTTCAATTTCGAAAAAAGTGAAAAACGATTTTCGATCCACCCTACTGTGCGGCATGATCTTTTTTATCATTCCGTTGTAAAAGTACAAGCGACTATTTGGGGAATCGGTAGGTCCTGACTTACATAATCTGAATTTTCATCGTGCCACGAAACACTACCAACCTGACCTGTTCATATGAATGCATTATCATGAGGTCAGCATGCTTTCTAAATCGTTCACTCATTGTCCACAAATGGTTTTTATCAGGTCATCTTGCAAATTGAAGTAGAACGACATTTCATATTTCATCGGTTAATTAAAAATCCATGTGTATTTGACGCTAAACTAAATAAAAATAAAGTGCTGATATTGATGTTCGTAAATAAGTTTGTGTTGGAGTTACGATCAACTCAGGTACCCTGTCAAACATGTGTAACTTTGAATATAGCAGAATGAAATTACTTTTTGTAGAAAATCGGAATGTGGCAAAAAGAACGATTAGAAATGACTAATTATATATATGTGTTATAGCCAAAGTGCAATGTGGCCGGCCACTTCACACATTGGCCAAAATCCGAAATAGACAAGGAATTTAGGCTTTGGCCAGCCAATTCACGAATTGGCCAAGAAAAAGTGGCCAAAGGTAGAAATGTTGCAGAGCTGATAATGCAGTTACAGGAGTTGATCGTACCGATTCTAACCAAGGCTGTAGCTATGCGTTTTCTTCAGGGGGCTCAGAATGCCATGGTTGGGGGGGGGGAGTTTTTAATGTTATGTGATACTTTTCATTAATATATTCAGTAATACTAAATAGCTAAGAAGAAGAATATATTTAGCATTAGTGGATGAATTTCTTCATTTTGCATTTAAAACCTACAGGATGATCCACAATTATTCCCTGAAAATGAAACTTTATATCTGGAGAACCAGTTGGATTAATAAGCCCCTCTTTTTGGGATTAACCACAATCGTAATTGAGAATCTTTTTGCGTAAAATCACATCATTCTTTTTCATCCATGAAAGGGAGTTATTACTTTAGATCTAATCTAGCTTCCCTCCTCTCATAACCCCCACCTGCCCGTCCCTTCACGTAAGAAATTCGTTTTAGCCAGGTAATAATGTTCTTAGGTTGATTAAATAATCAAATGACTTAAATTAATGTCATTTATAGGTTTCTATATTTGATTTTACATTTTAGAATTCATTTAATTTTTAATTATAACAGTGTAAAACAAATAAAAAAAAAGAAACTAATTTTAACGACATTAACTTATGATGATTAAAGTTCATAACTATTATTCATTTTGATATACAAGTCTTCAAACGTGGTTCTTAATAATTTAAATGTGATCCTTGAGCTCATTATATGGATATGGAGCTGGATTTTTTTTTTTGTGAGTACTTTCCTCGTAAAAGCTACTTCACTTCTGTGTACAAAAGTAATGTAGTATAGAGGCTGTCCATCTGTTCACATAAAGATTTGAATAGTCTGGAGTTTGTTGAAGTGTCCTCATACAATTAGCAACTTTCATAGATTGATTGAGCACTTCCTTCAATGAATGTATTCTTAATTTCACGAGTAGGCTATTGGATTTTCTCTCCCTGTAATTTTGTTTTTGTGTTTTCATGTTAACCCTGTATTTTTTGGTGTTTTTCGCTATTACCAATATTTTCACATACCCTGATCTGTCCGCTGCCTAACCCCGCTTACCACAGGTTGAATACCTGCCAAGTGTTCCTATTTCATCTCTGATTTCCCCTCACTCACACACACACTTTTTTTTTTTAGTCCTCTGGCACAAGTAAACAATATTTGTCTTTTACTGCCATGCAACATGATCCCAACCACACTTATTTCTGTTTCATCGTTATTATCATCGTAATCATACTCTCACACTAACTATGACATCATAAGCAATATTTTGTGGAAGTGTTCTAAAATTGTTCTCTGAAATATTTTGTCCAAAAATTTCCTTACATACTCTTTGAAAGACAAAGTGAGTCATTATGTGATTGGTAAGGTAGAAGAGGAATTCTTGTCGTATCAATCCTGCAGTTGTTGAAAGTGTTGATGAACAGTGGTTTTTGATGTCCAGAGAAAAAGGGCTCCATGGGAATCCTTTATACAGTGTACTGAGTAAAGTTATGCTTGAGATTTTAACTTTGTCCCATAGTATTGCAGCCCGCAAATGGATATTTAGTTTGGTTCGAGAAAGCAAACTGAAATCAGAATGAATATGAAAACTTTACAGTTAATTTTGATTGCAAAATCTCACATTTCGGGCAATTACTTCCCTCAAAACTACCATGGGATATTTCTAAAAAGGACTAAATCCGCAGCGACTGTAGCATGGAATAAAATTTCCTGAGTTGTTTGATTTATTTGAATTATTTATCTTAAATTATTTCCTGGGTGATTTATTTTATGCGTAGTGCAATATTCTTAATTCTAGAAATAATCTGTCATATGCAAGCAGTATTATATGCAGGAAATTCATGGGGGGGAGAGGTGCTATTTAGGGCCTTTGTTTGAAGGTGGGGGACAAGATCCTTCCAAGAATTTCTAAATTTTGAAATCTTATGTTCATTTTGCAAAATCTAAAATCTTCAGTGATGTTTAAAACTGTATTGTGAAGGATATAAATACGCAAATGTGTGGACATGACTGACTTATTCATATTAAAAATTGCTGTTATTGATATCTGAAATGGCATCCCTGGGTAGGGGTGATTATAAGGCTTTTTATTTAGATTTTTATATTGAACGATTTTTTTTATATAAACGTTGCATTGAGAAAATACAGTATGGCAAGTGTTTCTATTTTTAATTTCTCCAGGTTGGCAGGTATGCATGTTGAGAACTGCTGATCCAATCCATAAAAAAAAAACAGAATTTTTTGGAACATACCCTTACATGCTCGTATTTGTTCGTTTTTAACATCCCACTGGAATAGCAGTATAGTGCAGGTTGCCAACACCCAGGGCAAGTTAAGTATTGTGCCCTCTAAGCCCTGTTAGCACTGCCCCCTTTCACCAGTCCAGTATTGAAATTTTACGTCTGGGGCTTTTGCCCCCGGTGGCACCCCCATGCTATGCCACTGCAGTGGAGACCACCTCCTTCAACAACACAATGCACCATTCTATCACGTAATCTTGCTTCTCTATCCAACAAGATCACCTGACATCAATTCCACCGGTACACCTGGGATGCCAATGAGAGAAATGTTCAAACCTATGATCCCCACCCCCCAATCAAATCTTGGTGAACTGTAAGAGGCTCTTCAGGGGTTAAATATCTGTATGGCTTCCCATCACTTATAATGACTTGTCAAGTCCATGCCGAGACAAATCACTGTGCTACATGATACTAAATAGGTACCTCTAATCCAGATGCTCTTCAGTGTATATATTTATATTTGTGGTAAGAAGTGGGGGGCTGTAACATCCCAACAAGTATTCAAGCGAAGAGTTGGGGTGCATAACCTGCAAAAGGTTAGAAACCACTGAAGTAGTGTAATGAGCTCTGCAGTAGTATAGTGGTAACACTATATTCATCATGCCATTAACTTAGTTTCGGTTTTAATGATACCCCAAAATGTGTATCGTTTTTCAGCCCCACATAATCAGGGGTTTGATTCCCTGCAGAATGCAGGTTCATATTCCGTGGAAAATTGTAGGTTTCAGCGCAACATGACTTTAGCTCCCCCTCGTGCCACAAAACACAAGTAAAAGCAATTATTTGAATGATAGAAACTGAGTTTTAAAATAATTCTTTATTGCTAATCGGTATTAAATAACCATCTGTTTTTATTACTGTAGTCTATTTAAAATGTAGATATGGCCTGTCTTTATTTAAAGTTTTAGTTGCAAATGTTGGACATCAGGCACATTTTGATGTTATACACAAATTAAAATTTCTTTAAAAATAATGTTTATTTACTGCAGCACTCTTATATATTTTTTTTTTTGTTTATTGATGTTCCGTTTTAGAACCTGTACTTTGTGAAGGAGAACCGGATATTGTTGTACTTGAAGATGGTTGGACCGCAGCCACAGAAGATAATAGCCGTTCTGCCCAATATGAACACACTGTGCTAATCACAAAAAGTGGAGTTGAAATATTGACAAATTCAGAGAATGTTAGTCTTATTGAGAAATAAAGATTCTGTGCAAACTGGTTGTTGATTTTTTCACAAATTTCACACAAATTCAAAAGGAAAAATCGAATCTCTGAAATTTTTTTTAATTGAAAATTGTTTTAATTGGATGAAAAAGCAAGCTTTCGTTAGTTTGCTTCTTTTCTCATTTATACACTTAACGAATACAAATCTCTGTTCTTCTCTTTGTTTTAGCACTCTGAGATGTTGAGCGCTTTTGTTTCTGATTTGTAATCGCGAAGCCGTGCAGTGGCACAGTGTGGTAACGCGTTCGCCTAGTGCGCCTTTTATCCGGGTTCGACTCCCAACAGTGCAAAGAACGCTTACTCAGAGATCTCATAAAGATCGCACTGCTCACTGTAGTCCGGGGTTTGGTTCCCTAGGCCTTAAGAGGTTCGGATTCCTCGAAAAACAACAGGTCCAAGAGGTTTGGATTCCTTGGAAAATTGTAGGTCCAGAGGTTCGATTTCCTTGGAAAATGGTAGGTACAGCAATCCCGGCACAGCATGACCACTGTAATTCTCGAGCAGTAACACCCAGAGATGATTTTGTTCCAGGAATTTAAATTTGCTTCTTTCAGGGTTTCTTTTTAAAAAATAGCAAATTTCATTTCGTTTCCTACAATTTCTTCGGAAATCAGTGTCAGTATTAAAAGCATTACTTAACTTTTCAGGGAATCTGTTTTGGACTTTCAATCACCCCTGAACACCACAAGCAAACAATGTAACTGATAATATTAAATAACGCAAAGTTTACGTTTTCATGCATTTCATGAACTTATAGCAATAAACTGCAATCTATTTACCAAATGTGGTAAAAATAAATATCGATTGTGCATATAGCAATACATAGACATTATTTCATTGAATAAAATACATATATTTTCCAAGTATAAAATGTTACGTCAAACCTTAACAACAAAGATAATGATATTGCATACTAAACAACCTATGATATCTATTTTTGCAGCTATGTTGACCTCCAAATAAGATTCCTGCAGCTCCTTGTATGAAATAGTTACATGATATTAATATTATTGATTAATATTTTTTTTTAAAAAAAGTCGTAAGTGTATATGTAAAGACTGGCAGGCATTGCTGTAACTAGTGCCAAGGTCTGGGAGGGGCTATAGCCGTTCGCCCCAGTGCTGTGCACATTACTTCCAATTTTAACAATGTATTTAATTAAGATAATTGTTTTCTAGGAAAGTTTAAGACATACCCTAATTACACCACTGTGTATCTTTTTTCTCTCTTTGCATATACACCACTGTACATGCAGAGAGAGAAAAAAGATAAACTGTGAAATTATGAAGTTCGTTTCACAAATATGCTACATTTTTTGGTAAACTTCCACAATGCCTGTGATTTCTAAAAGCATATGGCATCCATTCATAGAGGACAGTTTATCATGCATTCTACATTTAAATTTTACCTGTTGTATAAAGTTTTTCGAAGAATGGTATACACAAAATTACCGAAGTAGTCTGGCAATGTGCTCATTTGAAAAAAAACTTTTGTGTCAGACTAAATTCCACTGGAAACATCTAAGATATAACCCTTCCTGTCGCAGGTTCCATCTTCACAAATTATCATTAAATTTTATGAAATTTGTGTAACTTTTATAATTATTGTTTTGCTCATGCATTGCCCCTTTCAAGCATTATAAATGGCAGCAGTGAATATATATGTATGCAAATAATTAAAATTAAAATACATTTTTAAACTAATTACATTCTGGATTTTTACTACCTTTAATTATTTTTGATTGATGTTGGTTCAGCCAGTATTAATCTCAATTACTGTAATCAGAAAAAGCAAACTAATAACAGGGATTTTGTGATATTCCTGATGAACAAAATCCTTGATGTTACATCTTTTATTTACTTCTCTTCCCTCTTTTTTTATACTACTA
>QLNU02014802.1:1277598-1293718 GCA_006491805.2 Dysdera silvatica | reverse complement strand
AGGAATGGGATCATCAAACCAATAACAAATTGCGTAATATTAAACATACAATTGGCAACTGGCCCTCCTCATACCGTAAAAATCGGAAAGAGGAGGTTCTCCTTGCTAGACTTCGCATTGGGCATTCCCATCTCACCCATAGACATCTGTTGGAAGGAAAACCAGCACCAATTTGCCAAGTGTGCAATGAACCCATGAGTGTTTTACACATTTTAACTCAATGCCCCTATTATAGACTTGCCCGCACTCTTACTTTTAACTCTTCATCACTGTCTGACATTTTAAATGACCATGCTGACCATACGCACGTTTTAAAATTTTTAAAAAGTACTGGTTTTTACTACAGTCTTTGATTTTACCATGTTTGGCGCAGTATAGCCCAGATGCTCTTGCGCCATAAAAAAGCCAAACAATCAATCAATCAATCAGAACCTTAAATCTTTTCCATCAGTACAAATACATACCTAATATTCCTATTAGGAAGCTACTAAACTGACGAACCAAATGGCTTTTCAAGAATATAAAGAAATGAATCGATAGAAAGGAACTGGTAGCTAATGTAACTCTTTTTTTACATTTTTTTCATTATTAAAGTAATTTCTTAGTAAAACCAACTTATAGTTATTGATATTGTTTAAAATAAGTATGTAATGCTGGAATATTTTATAAATTTATACTATCTTTACACTATTTAAAAGTAACTTCCAACAGATGGCGCTTCTACAGGTAGAAGCCATTTCAGAAGTGAAGAGTTAAACGACAATAATTATCGAGCCTGCACGTAAACTAAAATTGTGTTATACAGTGAAAATCGTTTATAACGACCAACCGCATATAACGATGGAATTTTTATAAGAAGTTTGGTTTGCTATTCTACTCCATACTAAATATATCGGTTATAACGACATCGTATATAACGACGAAACCTGCTATAACGACGGCGATTTTGTAGTCTACGTAGATTCTAAGTAGGGAAATTCGTATCGGATATAACGACGCGACTTGACAGTCATAAAGCAGAACCACGTGGGTTAGTTATTAAAATTTAAAATTAGTTATCAAAATTAAAGCGTTATTCTAATCTTGTTTATTTACAACTGTCAGATATTTTTTTAATAAACTTAAAAAGCGATTTGTCAATTCAATATCGTGCGGATTATATTCTTAAGGAGTCCATTCTATTTTTTCAGCGTAGAGCCCATAAATCTCTTAAACCGGCACTGTTCTTAAGTCATTAGTATAATATAATAAATACTATTTATTACATTTGTTTTCGACATTATATACTTTAGTAGTATTTTCTACAATTTTTTCAATTTAAAAAACTAAGAAAGTACTATGTTTTTAGTGTTGTTATAACATAATATAAACGGAAATTAAATTCATTATAATTAAGTATATTTTTATTCAATTTTGAGATCAAAAAGTTTAATAATTTTTTACTGTCAAAATAATATATAAAACTCTTAGAGTGTATTACTATAGGCTACTATGATTTTAAAAAGATATCGTTTATAACGACTGAATTTGCACGGTCCCTTGAAGGTCATTATATCAGATTTTCACTGCATATTACTTTTAGGAAACACTGAAAAGGAGTAAAATTACTTTTTTTTATAATAATTTCTCTCTTCTATTTTAATATATGTATTTAATAAAAGTATGAATTTTAATTTAAGTGACAAAGAATGTGAGTTAATATAACAAATAATCAATTTGATTAAAAAAGATATAGTCGTTGCTTTTACTATATTATAAACGAACACATGTATGTTTTATAGGTGATAAGATGTAGTATGAAGAAACTGAATCTGCTGCAGGAAGCAGATTGAAAACTTACAAGCTATTAGGTAGCGAAGGTGATCAGTGCCTTATGGCGTTTTTTGAAGATGTGACAAATCCAACCGTTGAGAAGACCCGTTACTCATTGACTGAACCAACTTCTATTAAGACGAACATTTTCATGCAAGTTTTATTTAAAAAGCCTTCAAGAGAACATCCCGCTGATTTTGATTTTTGTAGTAAAAAATCTTAAAACAAAAAACATAGCTGTGTTCCATACTTATAACCTGGAAGCTGTAATTGAAACCATGTTTCAAAAAATAAAAACTGAAAAATCTGAATGTGATTTAAAAGGATCAGGATGGATATTTTCCCATGTAGAATGGGTCGAGTTGCGTATAAACAAATATAATCCATTGAGGGTTCAGTCTTATTTACAGTTGCCTGAAAGCTATTCGTCAAAAAAAATCAGTTATCAACGTCAAAAACAATGGTAAGTGTTTATTTTAAATATTCTGTATGGACTGCTCGCTTAAAATCTAAGAAAAATTGTGAACGGGTGTCTTCATACATTTCGGATAGGGAATTTGAAACAGGATATAAGTATAAATTACACGGTGAAACTACATGATATTTCGAAGTTTGAAAAAGCAAATAACATTAGTATCAACGTTTTTAGTGTGGATGACAAAGACGGTATCTACCCGATCAAGGTGTGTGAAACCGAACTCTCTGACCATCGAGATCTTCTTTATTTAGAAAAAGATGGGATGCAATCACATTTTGTATGCATAATCTTACGCCAGTGTCGAAATAACTGTTTGTCGTGCACATAGTGTTACTAGTTGTAAAAAATATTTTACGACATATGATGTTCGATATGCTGATGATGAGAAATTGAAGGAGCATAAAATCTTATGTAATAAAAATCAACCTAATAAAGTGGACATGCCTATCGATCAAGAATTAAAGTTTGTAAAATATTCTCATTCTCGGTATGTTCAATTCACAATTTATGCTGGTTTTGAAAGCGTATTGAAGCCCATTGAAGGTTCCTCAAGTGATACAAGTTAGTCTTATACAAAACCGTATCAACTTCGTGAGGCTGTTGCATAGGGTTATTTCATAAAGGATGAGTTTGAGGAATCTAGTGTCTATAGATGTCATCGAGCAGAAAAGAATATCGTGAGCCGTTTCCATAACTCTCTGAAGATAGGTTTTGAGATTATAGAAAAACATTACGAAAAATATCTACAAATGGAGAAACTGGCTGAAGAGGAGGAATTTTATCATAATATTGCTAACACGTGCCATAAATGTGGTGGTGGTGGTGGTTTGAAAGGTTGAGCCAGAACCGGCCCTTTATTACTACTATTAATGCTTCACAAAGCTAAACACTGTTGGAGAATTGCATCGCATTCTGGCAGTACTAAATTTCCGTTGCAGATTTCTAGATTTATTCCCCTTGCAGCTAAAAAAAAAAGATTTTTTCACAGATACATTATGAACAAGGTGAAACACTACCATGTGCTCTAATTTTGGGGCTGGATGATAGTGTCCTAGTTTTCAGCACTTGCAATTTTTAATTTCTAACAATGCACTTTTAGCACGTTCTAATCCAAAAGCAGAAATGTGTCTTATGGTTGGTGAATTTTTGACTGTTAGTAGAGTATTTCACAAGTCATCAGATGACACAATCGCTAGCATATTTCTCCAGGAAATTTAACTGATGCCGTAAATAAAAGCTTAATATCGCGAGCTGTTGAATGTCTTGATCGTTGTACGACACTCTGAGTATATGTTTGAAGGCCGACCTTTTCCATTTTGTATAAATCGTAAACCATTAGTTTATGCTTTCGACCAAAAGGGGGATAAACGTTGCCCACGTCTATAGCAACACAAAGTACATCGGCCACTTTATTACAATTATTCGGCATATCCATGGAAAAAACAATGTAAGTGCTGTGACGCATACTTTCCAAAACTTCAAGCATCCGATTTCCTGACCATATCAATTTTGCGAAATTTGCCGAAATTTAAGAACCTGATGCGGAACTGAAAAACTTTGCTCCAGTCTATAATTTTAGACGTCAGTTAAAAAACGTATCTTTTTCTCGAACAGCATCAAACTTGTTTTATGATGTATCTGCTGCTTTTTTTGTTTTCGCAACTCATTGCATATTGACACACAAGCTACAATAAACATGAAACGACGCCAAGTGACCATCTCTAAACGTGGACTATGCTTTGTGGTGCGTAACATGCCTTGGCAGAAAAACAAAATTCAACAACACATGAGCTAGCCATCAGGAAGTTTCCCATCAGTCAGCGAAAAGTTCAGTCACGTCCATATACATATCCAGATCTAGTGCTTCCATCAAAAAATTTCACCTATATTGTTTAACGGGTATTGATCGGCCCACAAACTGGCCTGAAGTTATTCCCATGGTCGAACAAACATCTGCAAGTGTAGTTGATGTATTTTTACCGGATGGATCTCGCGATTCGATGTTTCTTCCCGCACCACTTCAGATCAAGAATGTAAAGTTGAAAGCGATATTTTTTTCTAATCACCAACTAAACACCTTGGCTGTGACCATGTTCGCACTACCGCTTTCAATTCGAAATCAATTCGATGGTCGAAAGATTCCAGACAGGTAAAACAAACCATTTTCTCTTGCGTTTCTGAACGGTGAGTTGAATTTCCTCCCAGCATTCTACCCAAAATTCAGTCAACCCTCAAAGAAGATCTTGGAGCACCAATTGATGAGATTACCCGTGGTGCGCCATTGAGACTTCTTGATGAAAGAAGTCTCAACAACGACCTTTCGCTCATCTTCTACAAACACTATATGTAATCAGCAAGCCCGTCTTGTTTAATCTGTCACGTCAAATCTAATCTGGAATGTCCTCTGTACACTCAAATAATTTTATCCATTTTGATGTAGTGTTTACTTTCTTAATTTCGTTAGTTCCTGATCATCGTTGTAAGGCCATTTTGTCGCCCCCCCCCCCCACGACTTGGTGCTCAGTGCGACGGTAATGGTCTCACTGTCCTTAACCTGTTACTGGGTGAGGGATAAGTTTATGGTACAGTAATCTATCACTTCTGCGTCCTTTGTTTTGTGTGTCGCCCGCATAGGTCAGTTTTTAGTGATTCCGGCTAAAAGTATGGTGAAATAATATTACTCGTTTTTGTATTGAGAGCTATGTTTCAGTTATGCGTTGGGGAAATTGTCACATTTTTTTGTCATTTCCGGATGGATTGATCAGTTTAAAAAAAAAAATTGCAAACATCAATGAAACTGCAGTAATTGAAGAATATTCAAGAAATAACCAATGAACTTGAAAATGATAATTAAGGAGATGAAGAGACAGATAATAAAGAAGATTTGACAGAAAATCACGGCCTTTTGCGAAAGTAGCAGAAGCTTTGGAAACTCTTCACTACATGCAACTTACTGATGCTTCCACCGCCGGACATTCTCATTCCAACGAACTCGAAAAACTATTTTCAATGACGAGCAACTGTAAAAACCAGGGGCGTCACATTTAAAATATTAGGGAGTTTAAACGTCTTAAAAAAAAAGTGAAATTCAACGTTAAACGGAATAATGTATTTTGCTATCCAAAGTCTTTGACCCCTTCCCTCTTTCCTAGGGTACTGGTAAAAACAATCTCCAATTTTTACACTACATTGAAAGCAAGGATAGTCAGGATTTAATTTCGTGGGGGGAGGGGGGGGGTCAAAAATTTTTACAGCATGTGTTGATACAATCACAGCATGCAAGGCCGTAGCCAAGTCCCATTAAAAATTTAGTTTCGGGGGGGACCGGTCCTTCAGGTCACTCCCTCTGGATACGCGCATGACTGAAAGGATATAAATACGTATGCAAATAAATTTTTGAAATTATTTTGCATTTTTTAGTTACTTTAAATTCTAAATATTAAATGTAAGTAAATCCAATCATTAATATCTGTCGCGCATTGTTCTCATCTTATGTTAAATTTAGACTTAATTTTGGATTAAATTACTCTAATTTTCACTTACGCCTCTCTCTTCTCTCTGTCGTTTTTGGCCGGTTCCTTGTGTTGACATGTAAGTGAAAAGTTGCTGTAATCAGAGCCGACAAGGGGGGGCAGCAGGAACTTCAGCCCGGGGGCCCGGATGAATTCTAGGCGGTCGCGCTGGTAAGGATCCATGATGTGGGGGGCTCGGGGGCGGACATAGGGGACCGTTAAGCTGAACCTGTGAGCCCACGCTGGCTCTCGGCGCCCCTGGCTTTAATTATAGTCTTTTTAGTTTTGATATTTTCAGTGAAGAAATAAAAATAATAAGAAACAATAAATCAATTTATATATTAAAAAAGAAAGAAAGAAACAGAGGGAAGAAAAAGGGATTGTAAAAAAAGAAAAATATACATTTCTTTTATAGTTTAAATATGCGGCGCTTATTTTGTTCTACAAGACCATATATGACATTTGCAATTAATTAATAATTAATTTGCAATGCACATTTGGACGCAGCTTTCAAGCGTCTTTACTAAATGACCAGCTTCCGTTTGTGAAATTACAAAATTACGCAATATTACTTTTTCTTTTCCACTGAAAGAAAATGGTTCCCAAAAGCAACGTCAATTTTGTAAGCAAAATCTGTATTTTTACACTCATTTCTCTGAGTTCTACTTTCAACGATTGTTTATTTATGAGTGTAGTTCTGGGGTCTTCTTTGAGCTTAGTTCATGACTTAAAAACAAGCAACAAACCCTAAGCCGTAGCCAAGATTTAATTTCGGGGGTTCATAAATTTTTACAGCATGTATCGATACAATTACAGCATGCAAGTCCGTAGCCAAGTTCTATTAAACATTTTAGTTTCTGGGGGGGGACCGCCGCCCCGAAAGGTCGCCCCCTCTGGATACGGACATGAACAGACCTCTAATTTATTAACGGCGGAGAGGGCAACTGCATCCAAAACTTCTTGTGTGTTCATCTGGTAAACGTTAGACTAAACGTTGACCATGTTAAACTTCACGGTTAGATAAAAGATAATACAGTGTTAACAATGTCGCCAGACACTTTTCGGCAAATTGTTTAAAATTAAGGTGGGGCACGTTGAATTTCTAACATAACTCTTTGCGAAGTTTGTTGTTAGTCTTCCTTCCCACGGCTTCATTTCACATTATATGTTATGGAGAGGACTGGGTCCTGTTTTCTTTGTCTTCCCCCATACGTTCTTGTTTCTTCCATGCTTGTGGACAGGGTGTAACAATTCTAGTAATCAAAGGAGGGGATGAGGCAGCTGTGGGACAGAGCATGTGATATTGTGTTAAACAGGACACTGTGTCTTGCTGTATAATAGGGGCTTAAACCAATTGAGCTTCTCCTTTTCTTACGCCACTGCTTGTGAACACCTGACAAAATTTTAATTTTCTCCTAACAACATCTTATACGTAGAGTTTTCAACGTTATTGGAGGGAGAGGGGTTTCCCAAACATACGTTAAGTATATTTATATATTACAGTATATGTAAAATTGCAATATATTTTATATTATGGGGGTGAGGTGGGGTGGGGTTGCTCAGCCCTTCTCATTAGATACCAAGGCACTTTTTTTTTATTGCCGAATAATCACATAATCTTTTTTTTCAAAGCTACTCGAGCTTTCTCCCCCTTAATTTTTGAACTGCTACGCATCACTTCATCATCAAATCAATCAAAACATCATCATCATGTTCATCACATCAATCAAATCATCATCATCATGTTCATCACATCAATCAAATCATCATCACCATGTTCATCACATCATCATCAATTGCTACACATCATTACATGCATTGCATTTCGGCTCTTGTATTGTTGGCTTGCCGCTCAAGCCACCATTTCGCTTAAATAATTAAGCTTATGTCAGGTTTAAATAAAAAACACAGTTACCTTTGGTGCATCAAAGTAGAATTCTCAAAATTATTGCGGAGGGGGGCTAAGCACATTTTATGTACGTTTATACACTACAGTATATGTAAAATCGCAATTTATTTCAAATTATTGGGGGGCTTGGGCCCCACGGGCCCATATAACTCTACGCCCATGCTTTGGTGGCATAAAGTACATTGTCATGATATGGTTCTTAGAGCACATTTCCGTAACTAGCATAGATTTGTAACACTTACAATAAAAATATAATTTGTAACATTTTAATATGAGTTTTGAATTTGCCGTTGCTGTCAGTGCCGGATTAGGGTTTTTGTGGGGCCCAGGCTGATAGGATAGAACGAGTCCTTAAATAATATGGCCCTTGTGATATTCAGTCAATAAATAATGAGCTTTGTTTTTTAATTCATTAATTTCGATATTTTGATATATCACCAATGAAAGTTCTTCGTGCATTAACAAATGAACAACATTACATTAACGTTGTAGCTTAAATAACACCAGCCCTCGGCGAGGCCATGGGTCTATATATGTGTGCGTGTGTGTGTGTGCGTGCGTGTGTGTGTGACTTATACTTTAGAATGAAGCATTATGAAGAACTCTATGGATAAATATTATGTCCTTTAATGAATAATTGCTACAGCTACTTCACACAGTTACAACGTTGTGTCTTCTACATTAAAGCACATAACACAAATTATCCTAATTCTTCATAAGTATATCGTCACAGCCATATATCGTCGCGGTGATAATATCCACTATATTCCTATGTCATCGTAAGCGTCGCTGCCCTGCATCCAACCTCACCTCCGTTGCTTCGCGTTTCCCCGTCTTCTCCGTTTCCACGCATGCGCAAGCGTGACTGTCTACACACTCTCATGGCGTTTCATGTGTATAGGGATGGGTTTCCCCCCACATATATATATTATTATTAGGTTTCCGCGTGTCACACAGTATACCTGTGCGTGCCGCTAAATGGCACATGTGCCCTGGCTTGACCACCACAAATTTAACTTAAAAAAAAAAACACATTTTATTGTACAAATAGGGTCTAAACCGGTGGTTCTGAACCCTTTTCAAGCCGCGACCCATTTTTATAGTAACCAAAACATCCCCCCAACAATTATTTATGGCCCCCAAAATTCATTAAATAAAAAATTATGTTATGTATATATATATTACATTAATTATGTACATTATATTAGTTATATATATTGCATTAGTTATGTACAGTGGTCCCATTTTTATTACATTTATTACAGTTTTATTACATTATGTACAGTGGAGTCCATTTTCAAATTGCCCCCCTTAACATTCAAATTGTCACCCTATGGGGCGTGGGCCCCACGTTGGGAAACACTGGTTTAAATGAAAGAACACCCGCTTGCAGTTAAGCGGGTTAATCAGAGACTGGGAAAAAAAGAATAACAATTAATATATTTTACAATCCTTCTCTCATAATTTATTTCGTATTTTTTTTATTTCCCTTCAGTTTTGGGAGGGCCCCCAATATTTTTGGGGGCCCTTAGAGTTGGTACTCCTGATTATATTATCAATTTAATATAATAACATAAAATTATTATCTTTCTCTTTCTTCTCAACGTCTCAGACTATCTAAATACGCTATATATTTACCCTCATTCTTCGTTGGCAGTTTTTGTTTCTAAGAAAGTTGTTTTGAAATTCTTCATAACAATTTTGATTTTATATCATTTGAATGAATCAGATCACTTCAACGAAAATGAAAGAATAATATCGCGGGAAGAATAACTAAAAATATCATGTTATTGCCGCTTTTTCTTCTGGCAATTGTCGAACAATGGACCCAGGGCCGGCGTTGGTGGGTTTGCCCCCGCAAATTGTAACCAGTGCCCTCCGTCCTGCGGCAGTTCCAAAAATTCTAAAAAATTGGAGGCAAAATACGTATGTGCGCGTTTCTTGTTCTTCAATAATAATGTTATAAACTGTAATTTTTAAAAATTTTATATTGGGGAAGGGGGTTTCTTGAACCCGGCCTAGAATTGACATTTCTTATCCTTGCACTTAAGTTCCATTCATCTTTCAATTCAACTATTATTAAAAATATAAGAGTAAGTGAAAAATACATTGTGAAGTAAGGAAATCTTTAGTGCAAATAATAAAATAAAAAGTTACTTTTTGTATTTTCGTCATTTAGCCAAAAAATAAATAAATAAATGAAATAAAAAAAAAAATAATAATTAAAAATTATAATAATACATAATTGATTACACAAACTTTCTCTTGTGCGCTTTCACATTTGCGAATCTATGGATTAGCTCACTGATATTTAATTGGAGCATAAACTTAGCAATAATTGCATTTTCGATTGTAATTATTGCTAAGTTTACAACCCTATTTTGCAAATATGGTTGATCTTAAATAATCGTTAATTACTTTTAACCATGAAAAAGATCTTTCTCTACTTGCAATGCTCACTGGAAGGGTCAATAGAATTCTGAATGCAATACTAAGGTTTGGGAATGATAGGTTATTTATGTGAATGAAGTACAAGGTTTCGTGAGGATTGCGAAATTGACAAAGATCAGATGCAAATAAATCTTTAAAAGCGAAAAGTTCATCGAGCAATTCAATACCACTTACATCTCTTGTCGCCGTCTGACAGGTAGATTTACAGATTATTACAATTCTTTTGAAGTTCTTCTTTATTTGCATCCGTGTCAATTTATATCATACAAAAATTTAAACCTCGTGATATACAGTTCCAGTTGCTCAAATAGTTCGTTAAGTGAAGCTACCACAATATCTAAAATTTTGTAGAAAACATTCACTCGAAATTTATCTTCTGGTGATTGTAGCGGTTCATTTTTACGTTCATATTGGAATTGCATACTCTTCTTTCTTTGACGCAATTGAGCCTTTGTTTTGAAATCAGGTTCTCCTTCCAAATCTTAATAAAAATGTCCAGCACGTTGAAGCAGTAACTCAAAGCTAGAGTTGGTGCGGTATTGCGAAACAAATGATTTCAGGTGTTCGCTGGCTGATAAAGCAACAGCAATATTCTCACCGGCATTTTGTAGAACCTTACTGACGGGATTTATATGATTCAATAAACCATGTCATTGGGTAAGATAGCGTAGAAATTGAAAATCCGTCAGTTTGGTGCATAAAATGTATGCGTCATATTGCGTTTCTTTGTCGTAATTTTCGTCACTATATATTTCGTATGAAGAGCCGTATATTTCCCCAAGTTTGATGCCTAAGCGGTTGCAAAGCATCAATGCGACTTTCCTATCCAGTTTCTGCGACAGGCTTTAATGTTAAAGAAGAAATTTGAAAAAAAAAGTATTATTTCTATAAGCCTTTCAATGACATCTGACCAATGTTTCTTTTCAAGTTCATATAACTTTTGATTATGTGAATCAAGCGTCATCTTATTTCCTAGACTATACTTAAAGTCGTGCCACATCTTCATGCTCTTCATATGGGTAAGACTTATTTTATGTGTGTGAAGTGCTTTCGATAAACTCCTCCATTGTTTATAGAAGGGTTGATACAAAACTGCTGAGCAATTCTTTCGGGACTGTTGCTAAGAACAATTTGCCGCAAAAACAAAACACTCAGTGTGTGAGAAACATCTAGGAACAGAAAATCTGGGCGCTGCTTATTTCCACTGCTTTCCGCATTTAGGGCTTGTTCTTTTTTCGCCGTTATCGCGACAATGCCAATTTTGACCGCTAAGCTGGCCAGTTTGGTTAGTAGTATGCACCTACATAATTTTAACCAGTGTTCAATTTATCAGGTATTTATTAATATTTTATTTACAAAAGAAATATGAATCATTTATTTGAGAGGCGTTAAAAATATGTAAAAACACTAAAATGAACAGATTTTGTGTTTCAGAAATTCTGGATTTCAAACTTCTGACCTCCGACCTTTTTCGTTTAATACAATTTTTTTTCCTTTCTTTTAAAATTTTCGCTTAATTTTTTTCCCCGGATTTAAAGCGCCTCCTGGGCCCCCCCTGTCACGCTTACCGTGCTTACCGTGTTACGCCGGCCCTGAATGGACAGCGCGTCAGCCGACTGTTTAAGTCCTTTTGCTCCATTTTAAATCCCGACGCCCACACCAGTAGAGAACGCCCTCTATTGGCGGGCGTAACGCGGCGCTGCGGTAGAGGAGCGAGCCGAGTTTACCATATTTTAAACGGAGGCCTCCCTTTTCGAAGGCTTCATCGCATCTCTTTGCTCGCCATCCAAATACATTTTCATATGCAATCCAGGCGCCATGGCACCATGATCAGAGACGCAGCAGCGCACGGTGAGAGAGTTTATTTCCCCTCTATTTATCATAACTCGCTTCAAAAACGTGGGCTGTTTTGTTTACATCGAAGCTTCTGTGTAGCAGCTTGCAGCCAATGGAGTTTATTTAAATAAACGGCGCGGTAGGCCTTTTCTTTATTCTTTGGTATCATTTCGCTCATATTTGTTTGGAAGTCTACAATCGCGTGGTTCTTCCCTGCCTCTTCTTGTTTTGTTTTTATTGTGTGACTTCTTTAATTGTACTTGTGTTAGATTTCGGTATTTTAGTTCGGGTAGAGCTGAGGTACGCGGTATTGTGATTCACGCCTGCTGGGTTATTATGATTAAGTTCTTGTAAAATTATTATTTATTATTATTTTTCTTTTTTTCTCGTAAAGGGTACTTGTGTTTTTCTGTGATAGTAAGGTTACTGGCATCTCTGATAGTTAAACCAATCGAATGTAACGTATTTTTTCCTTAGAAACGGAGGGATCTAACCTACTTTATTGATTTTCCATCGATCTTCCGTAGACTACCGCGCCGAGAACGAAAAAAAAAAAAATAAAAAAAATCGGTTTTCTGTGAAATCGAGGTTCACTTTTTTATGATTTGTGTTTTCTTTTATGCGGGTGATTCAACTCAGCTTGTAAATACCATAATGTATGTGTTTTTTTCGCCTGTGTCGCGTTTACGCAGTTTGGATTCTAGAGTGATATTGGAACCTAATTTTGTTTACTTTCATTTCTGCGAAGTGTAAAAGTGATACTTCAGTGCGTTTACACTGTAGACACGTTATATTTATATTGTCGTGTAGGTAGAATTATATACAATTTGTATAATTCTACATACATCCATATTATAGACAAATCGTGGATTGAAGTAGAAGTTTTCGTAGAAGAAATGTTCTTAAAATAATTTTTCATGAGGTGGTGTATGATTGTAAATACTGCTCACAATATTTTGTCATACTAACTTGTGTAGAACCATTAACAGTGTAAATAATAGGTTGGTTGGGGTTGTGGCTACTCAATCAATTTTATTTTAAACTCAAAGGTAGGAAAAAAAAACATACAAAAAACTAGAAAGTTTTAAACACTGGATGGTTTTAGGATGCCCCTCACTCTTTATTAGGGCGTGTTCAAATATTACGTAAGCAATATTTTGGCCATTTCACCCCCACCTCAGAAAGCAAAATTTAACATTGGCTAACATAGGAAAATAAGACCAACGGCAACCCCTCCCCACAAGGTTCTTACGTAATACTTGAAAACTCCCTTAGCTTTCTCAGAGAGTTCATAAAGTGAATTACAGAGCTTAACTTGATATTCGTATGTACATATACAAAATTGCATCACTTGGTTGTGAGGAGGTATGCCCCGATGAATCCCCCCTTTTACGTCAGTACCCCCATGGGCCCCCATATGGGGTGGGGAGCAAAGGTGGCTTGAGTCTCTTCTAGTCGTTCAAAAATTTTATTTGCCTAATTCTGCTATGCATTTAGTTTCAAAGGTTTTACAAGTAGATTTTAAAATAAGGTACTTTTTAGCTCATTACTAATTGTCAAACGGTATCAATTATTTTTGTAGCATTTTAGTATCTTGTACATTCACTAAAATGTTTGACAGCCTTGAGAAAAAGGTAATTAGCCCATGCCCCCCATTCTCTGCGCTTTGGAGTTTATGGAGATCTTGCGTACGTCACTGATCGTTAGTCAGAAACAATGGCGTCCAGGATGTCGTTATGGGGAGGGTGGTTTCGGGGGCCTTTACTGAGGAAATTTTTGGTTTTCTATTGTTAAATAGTTTAGGTAAATGTTGTTATATTACTAGCCTTCCTTTATACTCACCAAAATATTTAATTTATGACAATGAAGTAGAGTTGGGCTTTCCTTTAATTAAACTATATGGTTTAGGGTAGATTATAGTTACGTATTACAGAAGGATAACTTAGTAAAGGAGACATATACAATAACCAAAAACGATAATTTACAATGTAATTAATGGAACAAGTTTAAATTTAAATTGCAAAAACTTCGTAATGGTTTTACTTTTTTTATAACAAGCAACTTTTAAAAAAAATTAAGTTTAGTAAGTTGAGTAGTTTAGTAATTTATGTTACTTATTTTTATTATATTTATAGGTGGATGTTGAAAATTATTGTGTAGTTTAGTGTTAAGTGCAAAGTCAAGCCATCTTGGTTTCTTTGAAAATTTGTCAATCACTTTATTTACATCAATATGAATATTTTTGTGGGTGTGTATTAAAAGTCTTTCTTCTGAGATCCGCGTTCGAAGCCAAGTTTGAAGGCGCTTCCACAATTTAAAAAAACAAAACAAAACCTACTTTCTGCTGAAGCAACGTTTACTGAAAACGTTGCTTAAAGGGCGAGAAGCTTGTAGATTCGTGGAAAAACGTCTGGATCGCATTTTTTCAAGACTTGAAGACTTTGGACGCCAATGTAATACTTTTGTTTATTACAGTCATAACAAATAACATAAGATATTCTTCATCAACTTTATTTTTTTCTATTTAACTCTAACGGGATCGCCTCTCCGCCCCTCGCTTTGATCCGTCGACGGTCAGAAACGTGATTTGATTTTGATTATGTAAGAAAATGAATAATTTATGAGAATTCATATTTTTGCCCCCATATGAAATGCGACGTTTTAGATTGTATTTACCATTGATAATTTAAAAATTTAAATAAGCAATACGAATTATGTATAATACGACCTAGTGACATAGCATATTATATTAAGCATAGTATATTCTTACAGTAGAAATCTCAAAAGAGCGCTCGTTAAATCCAGGTTTCAAAAGTACTTGTTTGCTAAAAGAGGTGAAGTTATATTACGTTTAATCACTATACCAAACAAAATCCATATTTTCTTTATTATATACGGAAACTCACTAAATGTGGGTTCGATATAAGTGGGTCTTACTGAAGACCATAGCCAGGATTTAATTTAAGAGGGGGTTCAAAAATTTTTACATCATGTATAGATATATATATATATATATATAAAAGTTTTCCTCGCCCATTCTTGGCGGAAACAGGCTTTGGGACGGGCAGAGCGCCATGTTCCCAAGCCTCTTTTTACATCACTTCTTAATGTGCCATGTCTAGAAACTTCCTGACAATGTGACACGTGTTTAGGATTGTGGCTTTTTGTATTTCAATGTAGGTGTTTGGGTCAATGTTGAGTATTCTTGTTGAGTATATATATATATATATAATCACAGCATGCCAAGTCCCATTAAAAATTTAGTTTCGGGTTGGGGGGCACCTAAAATACCTTAAGATACCGCCTTTGGCCACGAGCATGATCCTACTCTATTTTACATCCCCTCCCCCAAAAAAACCCCTCTCTATATCCGCCACTACTTGATAGGTGACACAGGCTCCCCCAGAATCATATGCAAGGGGTGCATCCAGCAAGGGCGGACGCAGGGGGTCACAGGGGTCATGAACCCCCCCAAACACATTTTTTCACTGTAAAAAAAAATTCCAATTTTCATGATAAATGAAGGGTGTTATTCCATGACGATGACAAATTCTGTCCTTAACCCCTACCCCCGAAATGGAAGTCTGTGTCCTCCACTGGCATCCGGGAAAAATTCCAATTGAATAATGTTGTTGGACTATAGTTTCTTATGGATTCTGTCCTTTTCCTCCCTTTTTTCATAAACCAAGGGGGTGCAAGTGCACCCCCTCGGGACGCCAATGATAGGTAATGAATTGTTTTGCAAAATTTTAAAACATGACGCTTCATTAACAATGTCTGCTTTTAATGCCTATACTCCAGGTATTTGAAGATTACAGTACTTATATTTTTCTAATTGTTGATTTCGGTATTTTTCCGTTTGGTATTTTCCCGTCTGTCAAGCACGTACATGTATAGCAAGACTGTTACTTCTGCTAAAATTTATGCAAATAACTAAATGTACGTTAACAATGTACATATCTGAATTTTTAAGTTTTTAGGATGCTTTTCCTCGGAAGGTGTGGAGACCCTCTAAAAACGCCTGGCGCGCACGCTGGACCACCTTTTTCTACACAACAAAAATACGTTTTCCGACGCTGAAAAAGAATAAAGACAATTTTAAGAATTATCAATGTAATCAGA
>QLNU02014802.1:1255045-1277498 GCA_006491805.2 Dysdera silvatica | reverse complement strand
TTTAAACTGTCGGCGCCGATGCCTAATAGAGAAAATGTCTATAAAAAAATAATAAAATGCCGGAAGCCAAATAACAGAAATAAAAAGCATAATTTAAGCTTTAAGTTTTCAACAGAGTTCCTACGTACCTGGAAAACCTAGAATTGTCGGGGAATTTGAAACAGTCCCTTAAAGTTAGAGCAAAATGAGTTTTTTGGTCAAACCTAGGAAATTAGGGAAAACTTTCAACAGGGTTCTCATGCACCCGGAAAACCTAGAATTGTCAGGGAATTTGACACCGTCCCTAAAGGTAAGAGAAAACCGAGATTTTTTAATCAAGCCTAGAAAGTTAAGGAAAACTTTCAACAGGGTTTCACGCAACTGGAAATCCTTTAATTGTCAAGGAATTTGAAATCAGCCCTAAACGTCAGAGAAAAACGAGATTTTTTGGTCAAACCTACAAAGTTAGAGAAAACTTTCAACAAGCTGCCCACGCACCTGGAGAACGTGGAAAACCTATAATTTTCAGGGAATTTAAACACGTCCTTAAATGTCGGAAAAACGGGGTTTTTGGTCAAACCTAGAAAATCAGGGAAAACTATAACTTCTGTTTTGAATGGTTAACTCTCCCACGAATGTAAAACCATTTTTTCTCCTCAGTCCAAGTTTAGTTGAAAGTCGCTTGTGATGATTATGTAATTTTCCCGGAAAAGGCAGGGAAAAAACCTGTTTTTTTTTTATCTGATGTGAGTGGGAATTCTGCTTCAATATAGCATAAATTAAATAGCGTTATTGTACATTTATGACAGTAGTGGATTCCTGGCCAGCGAGTATATAAACTTAGGTTAGCCCGTGCGTAGGATTTAAAAGGGGGGGGGGCTTTTCACTAAAAAGAAGGGTGATAAAAATTGTTTTCTTTCATTAGAACATTTCAATGATAGTGTTAAAATGGGGGGTTTAATCCCCCAAAACACCCCTCTTGTGCCCGGCCCTATAATTGCAATTTTGACGCCTTCGTTGCGCCCTTCTCTTTATCAGCAATATAGGGTTTTCAAAATGATTGGCGTGGGTGGGGGGCTAAGCACCTATTTTATACATTACAATATATGTAAAATGAAATTTATTTTAAACTATTGGGGGCTTGGATCCTACGGGCCCATGCAGGGGCAGACAGATTTTTATTTTTTTGGGGGGGTTAAGGATAGAATTTGCCATGGTCTTGGAATAACACCCTTCATTTATCATGAAAGTTGGAATTTTTTACAGTGAAAAAATATATTTGGGGGGTCATGACCCCTGTGTCCAAAGAACTCTACGCCTATGCTTTTAACCAGGGGTCTCCAAACTACGGCCCTCGGGTCAACACCGGCCCGCGAGCACCACAGCGGGCTGGACATGCCCAGTAAGTAAAAATTAACATTGGCCAACATAGGAAAATAAGATCAGTGCTGCCCGCGGACGAACAAGAATAGACAAAATTGGCCCTTGGATTGAAAAGGTTGGAAACACTTGCTCTTAACAAAGGGAGCAGTTGTCACCTGAAACGTCGTGCTTATGACACTTTCACCAGTGGTGAAATAACAGTCGTGGTTTCTCCTGATAAAACCTTATATTGTTTTTTTTTTTAATATTGCGTCGCAAATCTGTTAGCGTTGTCTAACCAAGTAAATATTGGGCATGGGAGCCCATATGGTGGGGAGAGGAGGGCAAGAGGGCTTAGACCTCTATGTTTGAAAATTGGATTTTCTTAATTATGCTATGCATTTATTTTCAAAAGTTTTACAGTCACATTTTAAAATAAGGTAGTTTTTAGCTCATTATCAAACAGTATTAATTATTTCTGTAATATTTTAGTATCTTGTACATTTACTAAAAAGCTGAACAGCTTTGGAGGAGGTAATGATTTTTCTCAGCCCCCCACCAAAGTACTCACTTGGGTGCCACTGAATATGGGCAGCATAGAAAAGATATATCTTGTTAAACATTAAACAGACGTCGTTCCACTCTAGACCATCTTAAGTGTATTTGGACGCCCTGGATTCAGCCTTTTTTTTTAGGACTCTTTTAAATTTCTAAATTTTTGCGTTAAGAAAAATATAAGCACACATAAATTTCGCCAATTTGGGACCACGACCCTGTTGGACCACTCTTTAAGGCTGAGCCGTTTCCACTTCGTTTTATATATGCATATGGAAGAGGGGCCATTATCTAGTGACGATTATTGTATCTAAAATATCCCCGCCCCCCCACTGAGTAAATTTGAATAATAAGGAAGGGGGTAGAATTCGAGTCGCAAATTCTTGTTTTGGAATCGCGACTTTTGTAAGCCTGTAACGGTTTTTGAAAATTTTAAGCGGTCGCCGATTCGATTCATAGTTTCTGCATCCAGCGCAGCCATCACAAATTCAGAAATATTTAATGTTTTTCAAATTTCGACTATTCTTCTCTTTATTAAATCACCCGCAATAATTATGAAAGCGGAGTCACATAAGTTCCACCTCACTGGATAAGTTTCTCTCGTAAGAAACATCACGCATTACTCCCAACGAATGGGTTGGGAGCAAAATCCACGCGGAATTAAATAACTTTTTTTTGGCATCATCTGAAAATTCTTGGCGCCAAAATATTCATATTTTGGAAACTCAAAAGTCGCCAAGCATCTTTGTTATGACCTTGGCGAGGTTTGGAGATCAATGGCTGCCGCCAAAACAGGGAGTTTGGTGTCTAAGCTGGTTCAGTCTGCGACTGCGCAGTGTATTTCTCGTTCGTTTCTCCTCCTCCCAGCGGAGTAGGAGGTCGGGAGGGGGAGTCGTGTGGCATCAAAGAAGCAGAGGGGGTGGGGGCCTTGGGGGAGGAGCTTGAGCTAGGGTCCGTGGGAAAAATATCGACAGGAAGCCTTCACTGTCCGCTAAAGTTCCCCCCACCAGCCCCTTCTATACTGGAAGCAGATCTTCTATCTGTTTTATTTTTCTTCTTCTTTTCTTTGATGTTTTCTTTTGGTAAGGATTTTCTCTTTTCTGAAGAGAGGTTAACTTTGAACGGTTTTAAGATATTTTGAGAGATACACAAACTCCATAAACTCTCGTCCTCCTATTTTGCACCTAGTAAATTGCTTAACGAATGAGAACGTGGACCGGGTTGTGATGCCATCTTTGTAAAGCTCCGTGGGGAATAATAAAGTTAATTTGGAATGGAAGGGGGGAACTAAATAAACGGAATAGTTCGAACATCTACACCCATTCATCATTGTAGACGACAGAGATAATGAAATCTGGTCGAAAACTGTACATGTGGATTGTTTTCCGCTGAAAGAAAGACTCGTTGGTATTTTATATTGCCAATTGAGTGAGGATTTTTACGGCTGAAAATTAATTTAAATAAGTTGGATGCGAGTATTCAAAGGCCACACTGATATCAAAGGTTGACCCATTATATTATATCAATGTTATATACAAGATTCCTAGGAAAGTCCGGATGCGGCCATAACTTTTGAACCGAGACAGATCTCGCCACGAAAGTTAGGTATTGGTATAGTAAAATGACTATGCAGTATCAGATGAGATGAATAGCAGCGACCTGGTGGGGAATTGAGGAAGTTAAAAATTTTATTTTGAAAAATAAGGACACTAGGAAAATATTTTCAATTAGAAATTGTAGAGCATCCTCCAGTTAGTAGGAAAATGTATACGGCCCGCATGCAGCATATACACGTGCTGCTATAAAGTGAGGTGTTCCAAAAGTTTCAATTCATCATTTTCAGTTAATGCTTTGGGGGTATTTTTTCCCCCGATTCCTATTTTTAGGCACGTGTCCTGTGCTTTTCATTTAATTTTCCATGATATAATCCCAGCTGGGGAGTGGGATGGGATCGCCCTCTCCTTGGATCCGCCAGTGATGTCTTCACAGTGTTTCAAAAGTTGAGTTGAAGTTCTTATGGGAGAGAAGCTGTGATTTATTTATTTTTTCTAATGAGAAATTCAGCTCAACTTTTAAGATACCAGAAAGAATTGTCTGAAAGCGATGCATTAAAACTTCCGGAACACCTCAGATTGTGGCAGTACATGTACATATTACATGTGAGTCGTATACATTTTCCTATAAATTGAAGGATGCTCTACAACTTTCTAATTGAAAATATTTCTCTATCTTTATTATTTTTCGAAATAAAATTTTTAACTTCCTCAATTCGCCACCAGGGGCGCTGCTGTTCATCTCATCTGATAGTGCATAGTCATTTTACTATACTAATATCTAACTTTCTTTGCAATATCTGTCTTGGTTCAAAAGTTATTGGCCGCATCCGGTCTTTCCTAGGAACCCTGTATATTTATTTAAACTTTATAGTATTTATACAATAATTTCTGCCACCCACGTATTAATTAGCTCAAACTAGAGCTTATGTAATTTTGGAGAAAAAGAGACGCTTTCCCCATCCTGGATTCGAACCAGGGTCCCTCCGTTTAGCCCGGAGTGTCTTGGACCGCTAGACGAATGAGGACAGGAAACAACGCTCTCTTTCTCCGTATGTAAAGGTGTTAAGGTATTATTACCCTCCGCAGGGATAACACAATTGCCAAATATGGTCAACACAAGAAAGCCTCCGGGGCGAGATTTTTGTGAGTTTTTCGTGGGGGAATTTATTATATAGTATTTTACAATTAAATAATGTTGTGCATTTAATTTATTCTTCCGCCCCTCTCCTTTAATCCCTGAGTTGTGGGGAGGTTTTTGCTGTTACAGAAGCTGGTTGTTTCCCTCCCTCCCTCTCTTTTTGAATTTTTTAATTTCTTCCCATGTGCTATTTCTCCTTTAATTTCATTTTTAAAAGGTTCTCCATCTATTTCTTGATCTATTTCTTCCCTTTTACTTCAGGTTCTCGTCTGGTACTTATCTACAAACATTACTCTTTTTTTTTTCAGAATGTATAATTTGGTTTGTTACTGCCGAAGTCACTTTCCATGTTCGGCATGCATAACGCAACATTGACTGATTGCGTTGCTTTGGAAATATTTAATACCATTTACCTGCTTGGCTGTTGCGAGTTCCCACTATATTTTGTTGTGCAAAGGTGCCTTTGACTTTTTGGATTCTGTATCCCGCATCTTCCTCTCTGTCCCTCCTTCACTGGACGCAACACTGCCAAGGTTTAGGGATTGTTCTACTTGTTCAATATTTTTACCTTTGATGTTCGGCTTGTCTCTGTTATTGCTGTTGACCTTAATTTTTTAGTTTTTCCTTTATTTCTTTTTAATGAGACTTTGTTTTTTTTCTTATAAGGTTTTCCAGTTCTGATTTCGTATAACTTATCCCTGCGTCATCAGGAACAAGTCGCTACAGAGTTGTAGGTCTTCCCCCTTCCTTCACCCGTATTTCATTCTATGCTCCCGAGACTCTCGAACTACTCATTATCCCGTCAAGCAGTGGAGTAGAAAAGGGGATCCAGGCCCCCTCATGAGATAGCAAACAAACTGTTCTGTTTAATTACATATCACATGATCTGTCTGACTGTTCTGATAAAGCTACTTGAGTCCTCATAATTTTTGAATTACCACGCCTCTGTTGTTTAGCACCACTAGGAAGATGATAGATGACAACGGACTACCTTGTGTAAATCCTGTTATCATTTTGAAGGGGTCAGTGATTTTCCTGTTATGTAAAAACTCTGCAATCACAATTCTCGTGAAAATTCTTTATCCTGTTTATCAATTTTATGATATTTCAAAGGTGGCATTTTGAACCCTATAGGTAAAAAGAGTCAGAAAAGGATTTTTTTTTTTTACAAGGAAACTTTTACATCTGAGTATACTGTTTTTTTTCTTTTATTTATTATTTTTAAATAATATTTATTACAAAATTGCTAAAAGTGGCGTAATGTGAAAGCAATAATAGTATGGAATATAAATGTGCATTTTATAAACCGGCGAAACCATTACCTGATAATAACTTCTCGATACCAACCCGTATTTACCTCGCTGAATTGCAAATCCTATGCACGTTATGTTAGCTTTTTTACTTGTTTTTTTTTTTTTAGATAAATAGTATTTTCGTTTGAATTTTCGTTCCCCCATTATTTCTCTCTCTCTCTCTCGACAAATATTCTAACATTTATACCATCATCAACCATTTTCAATCCACTGCAGGATGGAGGTCTCTCTGTTATCACACATACATGTAGTACGGTGAAAGAAATACAGAAGGTCACCACGTTGGCCAGACGGGTTGTCAAGCTGGATCTACAGTTTTACGAAGAATCCGGACTTCATTAACCACAGCCGAAGACATTGCGCCAAGGCAGGATTCGTGTCACTTTCTTACGGAGTAAACGCTAGCACGGCTCCCTCGAAGCGGCCGTGTGCCGGTATTCTTGGCAGAGGACAACTATCTACGAAAAAGTTCGTAAAATCGAAAGTTCGTAAATGGGAATTAATATTGGTTTTATGGGACATTTTTCGGAACCAACGCAATAGTTCGGAAATTGGAAATCCGTAAAACCGCGAGTGCATTGTATAACATTTTGCAGTGTTTTTATAGTAATATTAGAGCAAATATAATGCATTTTCGGTTCGGTGTATCAAAGTACGGAGTAGCGTTTAAAAACGTCAAAATTTGAGATGAACAAGAAAACACGGGAAATATTGTACCTGTGACGTTAATTTGATTGACTGCGTGACGTTTAAAAGGCAGGTGATCCTCTTTGCTCCCGCTGTATGTTGCTGCAGTGTACGTATATAAGGATTTATCAGTGGCGTTTTAGAAGCGGGGGGCCAACTGGGCCCAGACACGGGGCCCCAGATTGGCAAATTTGTTTATTCTATATTACATTTTTGTTATCCTAAAAACTTTGAAATTTAAATTTTATTATGAAAAGGGCGCTAAAAATGATCGAATCATCAAAACAAATGCACAGCTACACATGTACTTAAACGTCCGAGTACGCTGATATGCTTATTATAAACGTAAAATAGCATTGAAATCATTGGCATACGTAGGGAGGGATGATGGGGGTTGTAACCCACCATAGCAATGCAAGTTTGTATATTTAACGCAGGCATATGTAAGTTGTAGCTCTGTAACCCCCCATTGAGCCTATAACCCCCTCTTTACGAACTTTCTGCGTACGCCCATGATGGAAATGAGTATGTACCATAAGAAAAAAAGAAAGAAAAATTACGTGTATCTGTTTATTTTTTAATGAAAGAAAAATTGTACATTGTACAGAATAACTTATGGCATTACTTGTACCAAAGTGCCAAGCTCTTTTGCAATTTGCACTTACCTTACTTTTTTTTTTCTTTACTTTTCTATTTTTTACCCTTAAAAAGACTTTACCTTATCACATGAAATCAGATCGTTGCGTTTTACATTCACTGTACCGCGTACTGAACGTCCATCTAAAAAGGCAGTGTCCTTTCCCATCAAATAACGCGGCAATTCAATGACTGGTGTTAGACAAATTGGTCGAAAGCGAAAAGATGCCCCCGCCCGGGTTGCATGGAAAAAGGCAATTGCGGATTTAACATGGGAGGGGGTGTAATTTTGCACAGGCAATTTTTTCCCTGAACGCATTTTTTTCTCTTCTTTTGAGCACTGATTTTTATGTTAAATTTGTTTGTCGGTTTTTATTCGCTTATCCGAGGACCGCTTCGAAGATTATTCATTAAAGGGGGGGGGATTAACATTGATCTTAGGCGGGCAATATTTGATTTGCATAGATTTTATTTTTATAAGCGAGCTATTTAATTAACCGTGATCCGGTTGAGCCATTAATTAATTTTAACCCCCCACTTTTGACCGACCTTCATAGCCCCCCTCCCCCACGTAAAAAGTATTTAGCCAGAGTCTTGCCCTGTCGTAAATTGGAGGTTGGTAAAAATGCAAGTCCACAGTATTATATACAAAAATCGAATTAAAAATATAAAAATCGTGTTATATACAAAAAATAAACAAAAGTTAACAAACTCAGGCTGAACTTCCATTTAAAAACGTATGCCGAGCCAGAGCCGTATTATAGCAAAGGCAGAAAAGGCAAATCTTTAGGGCCCGCTTTTTGGCGGGGGGAGGCCATCCACGGGCGCCGTTAGCGGAGGGCCCTCCCCAATGTTGGTGTTAGGGTTCCATATCCCCCTTCAATTTCAAACAAAATGCCTTCTACTGGCATATTGTCCCCTCCAATATTTTAATGACCTCGGCGCCAATGGGCCCATCGCATCCAACCCCACTTCAAATGAAACGAGAGATTATCTTTAGTGTTACGACACATATTAACATTATAACATTATTACGACACATTATAACATTATTACAAAATTACTTGTCAGTTAAAATTAAGTTTTTTGCTTGTATTATGAGGAAATAATTGATAATTTTTCTAGTAAAGGAGCGATATATTAATAACAATATTCTACATTTGTGGTTTCCTGTTGCAGTGCACATTATCAAAGTTCTAATATATAAATATCCCCCCCCCTCCCACCTTGCGTTCGTCTATGTCAGTGGTTCACAACCTGGGGGGTCGTATCAACAATTCTTAGTTTCAATTATTTTTATAAGGAATTTTATGTCGAACGTTTTCAACACTCTTACTCGTATATTTCAACATGGCTACATTGCAGTATGGGAGAGTTCAAGTATTACGTAAGCAATATTTTGGCCATTTCAACCCCCCTCCCCTGGTAAGCAAAAATTAACATAGGAAAATAAGCAAAACGGCAACCCTCCCCCACAGGTGCTTACGTAATATTTAAATTCCGCTTATTCTACTAATGGTTGTGTTAACTTCATAACTTATAATCCTCATCAATATACATTATTAATATATGTAATTAATATATTATAATTTTATATTTGATATCTGTGCTTTACTCTGTTAAAACGCCTTTATTATGTAAATGTGGCAACTGTGGAGAGAAGGCGGTCACAGACTATTTGGTTACTGTAAAAGGGGGTCGCAAATTGCTTGGCTACTATGAAAGGGGTCGCGAATTAAGGTTGGGAACACTGGTCTATATAAGCCTTAATGAGAGTAAATTTGAGATTAAACCGTAGCTTCGTTGGTAAAGCATCAAGGCCGTAGCCAGGATTTAATTTCGGGGGCAAAAGTTTACAGCGTGCATTGATACGATCCAGCATGCAAGGCCGTAGCCAAGTCCCATTGTGGCTTTAGTTTCGGGGGGACTGGTCCCTAAGATCCCCCCGCTGGATACGGGCACGTAAAGCACCTTACACTTCATAGGAAGGTTCCGATTTCGAATCTCGTGTTCTTTCATGTTTGTTCGTGAGTTTCCAAATTATATGTTTCTTACATAATTGAATGGATTGCGTTTCTTTAAAATGCCGATTTCCCTTTATAAGTGTGTCGAAGATCAGTTTATCATTGTCCGATAAACGGCGCTTCAGATATTCGATGTTCTACTCTAAGGGGAAATTTACGCACAAGATGCAAATTAAGGTTTTATCGCTTTGTGTGCGAAATCTTTCCCAGAAAATATCTGTGCCTTTGAAATTAAACTTTTATCCCCACTAGAGAAGCCTTAAACCCATTAATATTAAAGTTTTATTTTTTCTCGTAAAAATTTCAAGTCTTCTTATTCTCTTTCTGCAATTTTTTATTTATTTTTTAGAGACAAAAAGGAAAGGAAGACGAGGAGGAGGAGGGAGAGAGAGAGGTTTAATCCGTGTTTTGCTGTTTCTTTCGTCTCGCAAATATTTTTGCAAAATTAAATGCGCTTGTCGTGATGCAAAAAAATAATAGAACCACTTCCATTGCGATGGGAAAATTTCGCTCCTTTTTAAAAAATCACAACTCCCATACCTTTATTTTTTAAGCCTTTTCTCTCTCTCATGTCCTAATTTCAATAAACAATAATCGATTAAGGTTAGTTATGATATATAATCGCTATAGGTTAGTCATGATATATAATCGATATAGGTTAGTCATGATATATAATCGATATAGGTTAGTCTTGATATATAATTGATATAGGTTTGTTATGATATATAATCGACATAGGTTAGTCATGATATATAATCGATATAGGTTAGTTATGATATATAATCGATATAGGTTAGTTATGATATATAATCGATATACGTTAGTTATGCTATATACTCGATATAGATTGAATTTGTGCATGCATATACATTTTTAACGGAATCGGCTTTTGTGGATGGCGTGATTTTGTTCAGCAGAAATTTAAATGGTTTAATAGAGACCTTACAACAGTTCTAAAATGGCGTGAAAGAATTTAAGTTGGATAGCAAGACCCACAAAACTAAGTGCATGATCAACGCACGAACAAAAAGGGTGCGGGAGACATTGAAAAAGGACGAAATAAGTGTAAGTGTTGAACGAGTATACTAGTTTGCAACAAGCAGAATTGCCGAGAGTTTAGAAAAGTTCTTTCGAAAGTATATAGGTACGGCTTAAGCAAACGACAAGTAGAGAAAAAACAATAATGAAATATATGGTCTGTATGACGATTTTTTTTTATTTTTTTGGCGGAGATACAGAAAAGAAAATGAAAAGAATTAGCTGGATAAAAAATTCAGAAAAAATGCAAGGGCCATCTAAATAGATAAGATTTTTTTTATAAAGTGGAAAAGTTTCAATTCACAGATAGTTGTATTATTAGTTTAATTTAACCTTATTTAATATATTTTAATAAGTTCGCTAATTGCTGAATCAGCCTTGGAGGTCGCGTGTTTGAATTTCATTGGTAATTGTCAATTTCAAACACGTGCGTACGTCGTGATCATTAGTGTAACTAGTGAGGGACTATGGAGGGGGGAGGGAGTTTTAGCTCCCTCTAGAAGAAAATGAAATTATAAATGAATGATAGGGGGCTAGCCCCCCACTAGAGCTCGAAGCTAGACACGTCCGTGGTCGTAACCCCATTCATAATTGTTATTCCCACGTATAGCACCTTTTAACCGCAACTTACGAATTGCGTCGATTGTTGCAGATTTATTTGCAGTTAAATTTTATATTCGGAAATTTAAACTGTAATTAATATGTAGGAAATTCTCATTTTTATTTGACATAGTTGATTCGAATGCACTTACGAATGTCGCATTGTCATGCAAAAGTTGAGAAGGAGGTGGGGGTTAAACCCTTATTTGAAAAAATAAAATACTTTCTGAAAAAACGTTGAATATTACAAGAAAAAATAATGTTTTCTACATTTTATACTCCCTTTAAAAAAAAAAAATACTGCTCACAAGCCTGATGTTCTCTTTAACTTGCTTAATTATTATTAATAATAATTAAGCAAATTATTAGAAACTTACAGTTTGCAAGCAAGTTTGCATTTGTATGCTTATAGTGAAGACTGCATTGTTTGTCGAATTGTACCATAGAGTTTCGTTCCGGACTTTGTGGAACATCATCAGAAAAAAGGAATAGCTGACCTGTTTCTCTCTTGTTTTGAAAACTAGCTTTCCACCGATTGCTTAGTTTGCGGAACCTAGGTTGCGTCGCCGTGTTTTAATTGTTTAAGAACATTTCACAATCCTTTCTTTTAGAAATATTAAGAAACAGATATATACTGAAAATCGGTTATAATGGCATCCAAGGGACCGTGCAAATTCGGTCGTTATAGCCGATAATCGCTTTAAACGAGTTTTTAAAAATTTTGATATAGTAATACATTTTAGGGTCATATATTTGTAAGAAGTATTAAACTTTTTGGTTTCAAAATTAAATAAAAATATATTTAATTATAATAAATTTAATTGAAGTATAAATTAAATTACATTTATAATCACATTATACATAGCAAGTTTCCTTAAATTAAAAAATTGTAGAAAATACTAAAATATACAATATAGAAAACAAGTGTGATTTATATTATTCATAATACTAATGACCTCCGAGCAGTACCGGTATATGGTTTTCATGGGCTTTTAGTCCTGAAGGATCTAATGGGCCCCTAAAGAATGTGGCCATCACGACATTCAATCAGTAAATATCGTGATGGCCACATTCTTTAGGGGCCCCATCACGATATTCAATCAATAAACCATGAAGTTTTTTTTTCTTTAAGTAGACGTTTTTTTCTTTAAGCAGACATCCTCTGACATTTGTAAATAAACAAGATTAAAATAACGCTTAAATTTTAATAACATAGGTCCCTGTGGGCAGGGCCGCATTTAGAAGATCAGCACCCCTAAGCACATTTGCTGTGGGCGCCCCCAACCTTTCCATTCCCTCCTTCTCCACCCCTCTGTCCATAAATTAAAAATAAAACTTAACTAAATGAAGCTTAATTAATGAATCAACGATTTATTACAGTTAAATACTACTAGATGCTACAAGTACGGTACAAGAAATTACGATTGTTTTATGAAATGACGGACAAGAAATGACGGACGTTTTAAATAATTTTTAGATTTCGTACGCTAGCGTTAAACATATTAAAATAGTAAAAAAAATATTTAGTTCATGAAATAATATGTGCTGTGCATATAGCCTTTATTTCACTCTTGGCTTTTGAAGTTTTTAACTAAAAAAATTTTTTAATTTTCTTTTTTATTTAGAAATTTGCGCTCTAGGTGCGGGTCTAGCCGGCCTAATGGAAAATGCGGCCTTGCCTGTGGGGCCCTAGATCCGGACCTACTGGGTCTATACGCAAATCAGGCACTGCTATGAATTTATTATTATGAATATACACAGAGCTCTCTCTCCTACACACTCCTGCTTATCTCGATGGGGCTCATTTTCTTCATTTGTTATAAACGTCATTACCATTTGAGCATCCACCACACTTCTTACATTTCGGACTTCTGAATGCAACTACCATGGGCGTAATGTGGGCCAGTGGGACCCGAACCCCACCTCCAATAATCTGAAATAAATTGCGATTTTACATATATACAGTAATGTACAAAAGTACATGAAATGTGCTTGGCCCCCTCCCCCCCACTTCAATAATTTTGAGAACTCTACGTTGATGCGACTACTATCGTCTCACAATCTCCATTAGCTTCTTTGCGGCTGCCGTACTCTTAGTCAGTGCTGTACTTGGTTAATTTAGAATGATGTATTATTTCATCATATACTGTATACAACAAAACCTCTGTTAACCGAAACGAAGGGGAGTGGGCACCGTTTCGGATAAAAAAACAAATTGTGATTTCAGTGTGACAAATTGTAAGTTAAAAGGTGGAAATACGCAATAAAAACTCAATGTACACTCTAATAATTAAGTATTTATTAAAATTATGTACAATATGTACTGTATTATGTAATACACAGAATGTTTTTAATTTTTTTTTTTTGAAAAAATCTTCAATTTTCTTTTGTTTTTTTCTTTCATATGTTTTCGCGCAGCGATAGCTCGTCACCTTGTCATTAGGAGAACGCTTGAAGATTGTGCTTCATCAGATCGCTTAACAAACCCTAATGCAATCTTAAAAAAAACAAAAAAACAATACAGTACATGCTGTATTTGTAGGAAAAGCCTATTATACGGTATTGCAGATAAGCTTTCTTGCCCTAAACCAGTAGAAAATTCTTACCTCTGAAGTACTGAAGCCCTTGTCGGCAGTGATACGGCTGTCGCTCTCTCGACTGTTTCTCTTTAAAATAAATAAATAAATAAAAATAATAATAATTTTCAATACTGTATATATTTCGATTAATGGAGGTTCTACTGTACTTCCATTCATCTATACACTTACATATAGACAACCACAGCAGCTCTCTATGAAACAAAATAATACCTACTTACTATGCACAAAGAATTCGAGTACGTTCATTCATCTTTTGCTTTGAAACTGACATTATAAGCAGTGCTTAAATTGAGCAGGGACCCACCGGAACTAGGCTTCGGTACTTTTTCATTTTTGGCAATTATTTAAATATTAGCCGGAGCCCCTCCCAGGGTCATGAATTGCCAAAAAAGGTCATGAATGTCATGAAAAAGTAATGAATTTGTGATTAAAGGCATGAACTTTGTTGTCCAGAAAAATGGACATAAACAATTGATATGATTTATCGATTCTTTTGCAGCCATTCGATTTTTTAATCGATTTATCATAATATTAGGGCTCCTGCACTTTTTTTGTTAGAAATTAAGCCCTGAAGACAGGCGAACAGAAAACGAAATTTAGTCCATTTAATCGAATAATGCGATTATTAGACTGACTTCTTTTTCTTCTGTTTGAAGAGTGCGAGTCTAGTGTTCTCTCCAACGGACGTGGTTTCGATAAACGGTTGTCAAGTCACGTCATTATATCCGATACAGATTCACCTACTTAGAACAGAATCGCCGTCGTTATAACCGATATATTTAGTATGGGGTAGAATAACAAACCAAACTTCTTGTAAAAATTCCGTCGTTATATGCGGTTGGTCGTTATAACTGGCATCGTTATAGAATATTTCCACTGTATTTATGATTTGAGGAGCACGATCAGTGAGAGGAGAGAGAGAGAGAGAGAGAGCATGTATTTCGCTCAAACCTGACGCCTGATACCGTTAGCAGACGGGTTAGTCCATTGCAGTTTAGGGAAGGCCGTCTTGGAGGAACTGGTTTTTCCCGCGCGAAAAACCAGTTTCGGCAAGACGCCCTTCCCTAAACTGCAATGGACTAACCCGTCTGCTAACGGTATCACACGCCAACTGAGTGTGAATGCACAGTATGTCTTATTTTTATCTAATTAAATCATTAAGAAGTAAATACTATCAACTTCTTAATACCCTATCAACTTATACTATCTTAATATCCTATCAACTTGATAGGAACTGTTAAAAAGTTTGTTTTTTAATTATTTGTATCCAATCGGATGCTAATTAAAATGTGTTGACTTCGGTGTTTGGACCATGTCATAAGAATAAAACAAAGCGTTCAAAATTTAACAATAATTAATTAAATAATTCGTCTTTAAACCCACATTAAACTATCATCTAATACAGTGAAATCAAGTGGTTCACAAGAGAGGTAATAAAGGTAATAAAGGAATTTTCGAAAGTAAACGTAATAAATTAATAAATTAACATCTTTGATATCACGATTTGACAGTGGGTTAAGTAAAAATTCTATCTAATCAATAAACTTTCTATAAAAATGTCTTTTTAATCATAATAAAAATGTCTAAGTGCTCATAATTTCATAATTTATATAAATCATAATTTATAATCATAAATATATTTTGGGATGTGAAAGCCCGATGCCGGACGTTTTGGATATTATTATTGCACACTGATATTTTTATGCACAGAGCAAAAGTATTTGTCTCGTGACTGATAGTGTCCAACAGGGCGTACGTAATATTTAACCGGTGCCGGTTTTGGTTTCGGACAACATATTTTCACATTTTTGTTGTAGAGTGTCCCTACACCCACTCCGGACCTATGGCCCACGATAAGTAAAGGAACATAATAAACTGTGAACGGTAAAAGTTTGAGAAACGCTGATCTAATGTGATGGCTTTTAGTAAAATGATCGTAATATGTACCAGGGGCGCAGCAATTTAAAAGTTAGGGGGAGGGGGAGCTCAAGCAGTTGTAACAAATGTCAAGTGCTTGGGTATTAAGGAGAATAATGTAATTTATTATCCAATGGGGAAAGGGGCTTGAGTCTCTTGAGTCCCCCTTTCGTACGTCACTGATATATACATACACTTACCTCGAAAATACGTGCATCCATCTACTCACAGGTTTTTAAAAAAGTGGGGTGTTTTTAATGAAACGGTGGGGGGGTTGGAAAAAAAATTTTCTTTTATAAGAATTTTAAGATTTTTTTTTTTTATATTCACAGATAATAATATTGTTAAACTGGGGAGGGTTAAACACCAAAACCCCCATTCTTGTGTGTGTGTGTGTGTGTGTGTGTGTGTGTGTGTGTATTTGAATCAATCAGTCTGTCTGTCCGCCCGCTTACCTGGCTATACTGTTCGTTCACGAAAAGAAGTCAGATGGAACAGTTAGAAATAACAGGAGGTGACGTCACAAACAGGCTAGTTTATTACTGCAGAGGAGGACTACGATTTCAGAATTGGCTTTTTGGTGAACGTTTGTCGGCGCCAAAAAATCGAGTTCTGAAATTGGAGTCCTCCTCCTCTGCTGTAATGGGATAGGCCGTTTGTAACGTCACCTCCCGTTATTTCTAACTATTCCATCGGACTTCTTTTCGTGAACGAACAGTAGCTAGCTGGGTTTTTTTTGGTTTTTTTTTAACGAGCATGTGCGTAAGCAACGATGCCATGTATTTCTTTATTCGATTTAAATCGTTATTGAAAAATTCTGATATCTTCTGATTAGAAACAAAATGTGGGGTGATAACTGCTGCTTAATAAATCAGCTACACTAAAATTAAGACCTAAATTTTTTTATGTGTGCTTTGTAGAGCTGGTCATTTAATTTGCGTTTCTCAGTAGCGATTTAATTAATATACCAGTGTCTCCTCTCTTATTTACGGATTTTAAATATCGTTTCATCTTTTTCAGGAAATGTTTACTTTTTTTTGTGAACAAAATTGGGACATTATCTGTGGGATAATCCTTCAAAGCCGCTTCTAAACGAATTATCGATTTTCTGAACTTCCGAAAGCAATTAAACCGTCCAATAAAAATAATAATTAAAAAAGGGAGGGTGCTAAGTATAAGTATTCCTTTTCGCCAAATCTTCCTTAATTATCTGAAATAATTTGCTTTTTATCCTTCGTTATATAATAATTTTGAACGCGTATGACTATGTAATTGCAGGTTTTGCGCGCCCTTTGCAAGACTTTTTTTCTTGTATGAAATAAAGATGTTTATAAGTTTTCTGTTGATGATTTCTGATGTAGGATAAAGACGTTCAAGAGGAAAGTATCTCTGCACCCGTTATTAGACAGTTAATTAGATAAAACGTTATATTAGATCTTTATTTAATTTTTGATTGTTTTTAAGCATTTTTTTCAAATTTTTGAATTACAGAATTAGGTAACAATGATATTATCTCGGTAACATAAGGATCATTCAAATTCGTCGGTAAAAAGGAGTTAGGTAATTTTCATTTAATGTAAAGTAAGTAATTTTCATTAAATATAAAATAAGTCATTTTCATTAAGTGTAAAGTAATTTTTATTTAATGTAAAGTAAGTAATTTTCATTAAATGTAAAGTAAGTAATTTTCATTAAATGTAAAGTAAGTAATTTTCATTAAATGTAAAGTAAGTAATTTTCATTAAATGTAAAGTAGGTAATTTTCATTTAATATAAAGTAAGTAATTTTCATTTAATATAAAGTAAGTAATTTTTATTAAATGTAAAATAAGTCATTTTCATTAAGTGTAAAGTAATTGTTATTTAATGTAAAGGAAGTAATTTTCATTAAATGTAAAATAATTTTCATTGAATGTAAAGTAAACGATTTTCATTAAATGTAAAGTAAGCAAGTAATTTTCATTAAATGTAAAGCAAGTAATTTTCATTAAATGTAAAGCAAGTAATTTTCATTAAATGTAAAGCAAGTAATTTTCATTAAATGTAAAGTAAGTAATTTTCATTAAATGTCAAGTAATATTAATAAACTAAATTAAATCTAGTAAATCTGCTGAGAGATTTCAAAATTCCGCCAGTAAATTTAGGGTTGACCTTCCACGATTATATAGTCAGAGTCAGGGCAGGAGACAGTATTTAAGGGTCCCTGGGCAGTTTATCGGATTGCCCCCAAAACCTCTTCCCTCTCTCCTAAGGGTGAAGGACCATTGGCAAAACGTTGGAAGAAAAACTATTGAAATGGTATTAAAGGTTCTAACAAAAAATTAAAAAATGAAAATGCATAACAAATCTCACTTATTAATGAGTATTATAACAATTTTTGACTTTAATAGTAACCCATTAGATGTCAACAGAGCAAATTGCAAGGGGAAAAATAATAGATTTGTTGTATTACTAAAAGCGATCTTTCAGATTATGCATTTTTCTTTCAAGGTTTGGGGAAAAGTTGAATGAGTCCTCTACCAACAAATTTCCCCATTTATTATTTCCTCATCTTATTAGTTCTTCGTCTATTGAGAGTTCTTACAGCATGCTTTTTGCAACCACCGCAATAGTTTATAAGTTTGAGGATTGTAAAAGTACGAGTATTCAGTAACTTCTAAAAATTAAGCGTAAGAAATTCCGCGATTAAATTTTATAAAATAAGATTTAATTGCGTAAAATTTTGATAGTTTTTCATTTTAATGGAACAGTTTTTGATTATGTTTATGCAAGTGCAAATCAGACTAAGAGAAATCCACTTAGGAACGGCATTATGGTTGTTACTACAAAATTAAGCTTGTTGTTAATGCGTTAATTAATTTCGTGATTAGTGCATTAATAGCACAAGTTATTTTTTACGTCTACGTAAAAAGGCATTTTTGATGACATTGAGCAATTTGTATTAACCCGAATCCTTTTAATTCGTAATAACGGATAATGACGTGCCGATAATTACCTTCTTAAGAACTGATTATCAATAATTTCTTTACTTAATTGCTGTGTTTTACATTTTGTGATTATCCCATAAAAGTAATAATCCACTGGCGTTTATAAGTTCAAATTCAGTGGACTCGTGTTCTCAAAGTAAGCACTTCGGTAAAGCCACTCCGGTTTCGCGAATTCGGTGAGCTTTCCCTTAGTCAATCCAGTGCCGGATTTATAAATGGGCACGTTGGGCACTTGCCCAGGGCGCCAAATTTCTTGGGGCGCAAAAGGCGGCGGATTTTTTTTTAATTGCAATTTATTTACCGTAGAATTCTGACGATCAGCTTTCCCCGAGAAGGCGCCCTCTACCTTTTTTTTCTAAATCTGAAATTCTGAAGAATTGCCTGAAACAACCCCCTGCTCCCCCAAGGACGAATCCAAGCAGGGGGCCTGCTCCCCCCTGAGAATAATAAATTTACATTAAAAATAATTATTTTCAAGTAAAAAATAAAACTAAACTTACAAGTGAAATTTTCAAGCTTTGCGCCCTTCCTGAAATTTTGTTCTGCATCCTGTCTTTTCCCCCCTTTCCCCAATATCCAAAAAAATCCAAACAATCGTCGTCAAATAAAATTAATTTATTCATATAAACATACCAAATGTATGGGGCGCCAAATTTTTAGGGACGCAAAAAGCGGCGAACTTCGCCATTCTTTTAATTACAATCAGTAGCGTAGCTAGGAGTACAAGGGGGGCGGTCGCCCCGGGCGCGACAATCTAGAGGGCGGCAATTTGCCTTTAAAGAACAAAATTTATTTTTGTTGTTTTGTTACCCCTATTCTGGGTTATTTATAATTTTTCCCCACTTGCACTCAGTGCCGTATTTCCCAATAGGCTTTACTAGGCTATAGACTAGGGCGGCAAAATTTTGTGTATTAAGTTTGATATAACAAAATCAATACCATATGATATAATCAGATGTTTTGCCGAGAAGAAAGCTAGACGTCATGCTTTCCATTTAAATACCAGTGTTCGATAGGCTTTTATTTTTTTGCTAAAATTAAAATTTATTTCAATAAAATTGAATTTGATTTATTATATACCAAGAAGAGATAATACTTCAATATAAGTTAATATTATTATTTAATGTTTATGTTTCAATTTATGAGTTGTTTTTCAACGTATTTACTTTCAATATAAAACAGGCCTGTAAACAAGCCGTGTACAGCAGGAGCCTGTCCGCAGTTGCCCCATCGAGCTATATATATATATATATATATAGAACAATCGCAGAGTGCGCCTTGTGCCCCATATGTCCTTTATCTTGCCCCAGTTGTCCCTTCATCCTGGACACAGAACTGATACAAAAGCTTTTGGCGTATATCGAATATAACACTTTTTATGTTTCTACCACTGATTGGGGTGGGTGGATGAGTAGGAAAAGGCGCCAAAAAAAGTAACCTTGGGCAGAAAAGAAACGTAGCCTAGGGGCGGCAAAATGATAAATCCGCCAATGCTTGTACCTTAAGTTCAGGGGGCGGCAAAACACGCAAATAATTTTTCCTGTTTAACTTTTTAATTATTCAGGAAAAGCCATTTGTGTCACGAGATAGAACTCAAAAGCTGCTGCAATGACGGCATTACTCCAGGGCTTTTCAAACTTTTCTATTTCATGACCCCTTTTACTCGAGCAAATATTTTCGCGCCTCTAGTTTTAGAGATACATAAAGCAAGAATACGAATTATGTATGAAATATTTGCTGATAATAAAGCGTAAAAAATTATTCGAAAACAATTCTGTTGTATACGTATGAATATAATTTTACTATGTATTAAAAATAAACATTGGCATTCATATTAATGAGCTACAGGGCCAGCGCAAGCAAACTTATCTCTCTAGGCGAACGGCCCGCGCCCTGCGCATCCCCACTTCAAGAAAATCGACCCACCAACATACATTAAATAGAAAATAGTAATATACTTATATATATGTAAAAAAACAAAAACAAAACATCGCTGAATCAAGTTATTGCCAATAAATAATATTACATTATCTATATAGATATATAAATTTTCCTCGCCCATTCTTGGCGGTAACAGGCTTCGGGACGGGGTGAGAACCATGTTACCGAGTCTCTCACATCACTTCTTAATGTGCCATGTCTAGAAACTTCCTGACAATGTGACACGTGTTTAGGATTGTGGCTTTTTGTATTTCAATGTAGGTGTTTGGGTCAATGTTGAGTATCTCCAAATTCGTCGCAAGCGTTTTTGGTACTATCCCTGTTGCTGAGATGACTAACGGGATGATGAGGATCTTTTCCATACCCCATATATCTCGTACTTCATGTCTGAGATCTTGGTACTTGGTGATTTTCGTTGTGTAGGTTGTCTGTATGTTATTGGTGTTGGGTACTGCTATGTCGATTAAGTACGTGGTCTTATTCGATTTATCGACGAGGGTTATGTCAGGACGGTTATGTGGGACTGTCTTGTCTGTTATGATTGCTCTATCCCAGTAAAGCTTGTGTGTTTCGTTCTCATGCACGGTCTCTGGCTCATATTTGTAGTACGGGCATTTTTCTGTCAGAAAGCCAGCATTCGCTGCCAATTTCTGGTGGACTATTTTCGCTACTTGATCGTGTCTATGTTTGTAGTCTGACTGCGCAAGGATCTTGCATCCTGCCATCACGTGTTGGATTGTCTCCGATGCCGCATGACAGTGTCTGCATTTGTCGCTTTCTATGTCTTTTCTCTGGATGAATTTCTGATTGTTCCTTGTTGCGATCACTTGGTCTTGGATGGCTAGCATGAATCCTTCTGTCTCTGGCTGGAGAGTGCCTTTGGCCAGCCAAGAATTTGATGCCTTTTTGTCAACGTGTGGTTGTTGCAGGTCATTGTAGTGCCTGCCATGTAATGGTTTTCCGGCCCAAGTTCTCAGTTTCTGTTCGTTGGCTGTTTCGAGGACACGCTCTTCGGTACTACACAGGTTTAGTGGCGTGTAATTTGCATCTGCTTGTATTATGGCTTGGATGAGTGGCGATCGGGGACTCTTCAACTGGAAGTATTGCCTCATGCTCTGGATCTGCTTGTTCGCGTCCACCCTCCTCCCGGGGTAGTGTTTGCCGTTGCAGGGTGTAGTTGTCCGGCTCTTCTCTGGATGGTTCTCATTTTCCGCTGGAGTTGTTCTAGTTCAGTGTTGGACCATTTGATGATCCCGAAGGAGTAGGTGAGCACTGGTACCGCATATGCGTTAATTGCTTGCGTGGTGTTCTTCCCGCTCAGTTTCGTCTTCACAATGCTTCTAAGTCTTTCTTGGAATGCTTGCGTGAGCTGGACCTTGACTTTCTTGTGCTCCTGCTGCCGTTTTTGCATTATCCCTAGGTATTTGTAGGTTTCGCCCTCGTCCAAGGTCTTCAGTAGTCTCCCGTCTTCGAGTTCGATGCCTGGTAAATCTTCTTTGCTATTCTTCTGTATTTTGCACTTATCGAGGCCGAATTCCATTCCTATGTCCTTGGAGAATGTCTCTGTTATACTGATGAGTTGTCGGAGTTGGGTGATTGTTGGCGCGTATAGCTTGATGTCATCTACGTACATGAGGTGGGAGACTTTATGTAGGTTTCTCTTGTCTTTCTTCAGCATGTATCCGTATTTACTTGTGTTCAGCATCCTTGACAAGGGGTTTAACGCCAAGCAGAACCACTGGGGGCTTAGTGCGTCTCCTTGAAAGATTCCGCGCCGGATGGGGATCTCGGCCGTTTCTATTTTACTGTCTCCATTTACTGTTCTCCATTGTTTCATTGTTTCATGCTGCTCTGTAGGAATCGGATGATGGAGGGATGCACTTTGTATTTCAAGGAGCCACGAGTGCGGAACAGAGTCGAAAGCCTTCTTGTAGTCTATGTATGCGGTGTTGAGTTTTCGCTTTTGTTTTCTTGCTTGTTCCAGGATAACTGAGTCGATGGTAAGCTGCTCTTTACATCCCAGAGTCCCTTTCTGGCATCCCTTTTGTTCTTCCGTCATTAAGTTGTTGCTTTCGCTGTGCCGGCTTATTTTTTCAGAGATGCACCCCGTGAGTATCTTG
>QLNU02014802.1:1164732-1254945 GCA_006491805.2 Dysdera silvatica | reverse complement strand
AGAATTTGAGATGAAAACAGCCTTTTTGCTTTGATTTTAACAGCCTTAAAAAGATGAGCATTTTTTAGGGCTGTTAAATTTTTAGAAAATACTCTTGTTCATTCTCAGGTTCCAATTAATTTTATTTGTGTGGTTTTTAAGGGTTTTGGCAGATTTAGATTTTTTTCTCGTAAGTTTTAAACAGGTTGTATAATTTACTTTGAATTCCATTTATTTTTTAGTTTGGCAACAGGTTTAAATTGTGGGAATTTTGGGTACTTCTTTTCCTTCTGTTTTGGTGGACGGTTCACACATTTTTTCTTTTGGTTTTTAACGTAAGTACTTTTTTCTTTTTATTAGGCTGATATCTATTAGCCATGAGCAGACCCATGCCGAGAAGAAATTGTTTTTTTTTCCTTTTTTCATTTTATTCTTTAAATTATTTTTCGTATTTTTTTTTATTTCTTTTAAAATTCTAATTTTTAGAGGCGTTGGGGGAATACATGCCATTATAACAAATGCTGGTATTGCTAACAGAAACATTCCAATTTATGTATTACCGTTGGTGCGGATTCTCCCCTGACGAAGTTCTGCACCTCGGGTTATTTTCAATATTTTTTCTTTTCAATTTTTCATACTTGGTCTTGCGTCTTTACGTTGTTGCATTTTTTATGTTGTTTGGTGTTTTTTATGGGGTTGTTCTGTTATAGCTTTTGTTTTTCTACATTTAGGCGTTGTCGTTTTTTTAACAATATAAAAGATTTGGGTATATGTGTTTTCTTACTATATTGTGCTGCAAATGTGCTAATATACATTGAAAATTTATTATTACAATTTATTTATTTTTTTAAATACACTATATATATATATATATATATATATATATATATATATATATATATATATATATATATATATATATATACATATACTACCAATGTACCATATTCAACCATTATCCGTCCACTGCTGGATGAAGGTCTCTCCAAATGCTTTCCACACAAGTCTATCCTGAGCAATTCGCTTCCATGTCACCCCAACCTGTTTTCTTATTTCATCCACCCATCTAGTTTGAGGACGTTTTCTAGGTCTTCGGTGGTCTCTTGGAATCCAGTTCAGAATTTCTGTTGTCCATCGTTGATCAGTTCTTCTTGCAATATGCCCAGCCCATCGCCATTTCAGCCCTTTTACTTTAACAATGATGTCCTCTACTCTAGTTTGCTCTCTCACCCAAGTGTTTCTTTTTCGATCTCTCCTAGTTATTCCAAGCATGCACCTCTCCATGCTCCTTTGCGTTGTCTGTAACTTTCGTATTGCTCCAACTGTTAGACTCCATGTCTCTGATCCATAAGAGAGGACTGGCAATACACACTGGTTGAAGACTTTTCTTTTTAGACATAAAGGCAATTTCCCCTTCAGGATAAAACTGTTTCTTCCAAATGCACTCCAGCCAAGTTTAATACGTCTGTTGAGTTCTTTCATAATGTTGCCATCCATTGAAATCAGCTGGCCAAGGTAAATATATGAATCAGCAATTTCTAGCTCAGTGTTGTCAACTTGTATTTTTGTTTCCTCTACAAAATTATTGAACATGATCTTAGTTTTTTGTAGGTTCATCTTGAGTCCAACTTCTTCACTTCTAGTTGAGAGCTCTTGTACCATGTCTTGGAGTTCCAATGGGTCCGTTGAAAAAATAACAATGTCATCAGCAAACCGCAGATGATTTAAATATTCACCATTTATTTTTATTCCCTTGTTATTCCAATTTATCAGCTGAAAAATCATCTGTAAAGCAGAAGTAAAAAGTTTTGGAGAAATGGTATCTCCCTGCCTCACCCCTTTGCCAAGTTTGATAGTTTTGGTATCTTTATGTAACCGAAATTTTGCACTTGCATTTTTATACACACGTTTCAATATGTCAATGTACACATCCTCAACGTCTGTTGATCTTAAAGAGTTGATGACTGCTGATGTTTTAATAGAGTCAAAGGCCTTCTCATAGTCAATAAATGCAACACACAGTGGAAGTTCATATTCATGTATTCTTTTCAATTAATTCTCTTAATACTTGAATATGGTCCATAACTGAATCCACTTCAATCAACTTGTTCTCTTGGTTGAGCTGCATCTAATTTTTCTGCATGCGATGTGTTAGAACTTTTGTGAAGATTTTATAAATAGTGCACTTAAATGCTAAATTAGAACGACAGAAGCTCATTTGGAAACAAATAAGTAAGAATGTGGATTTAATGAAACTGAAAGCAAATACCGAGGCATTCAAGTTGGAATTAAAAAATCGCTTTTCTGCACTGGAAGGACTTATTGAAGAAATTGATATCTCAGAAGCAAATGAAAACATTGTTAAGACAATAGTTGAAACTGCTGGGGAAATTGGTGGTGTAACCTGTAAAAAGCACAATAGCAAATTATCTGAGAAGACGAAACAGCTCATGAAAAGGCGAAGAGATATGAAGGTGGACAATCGAAATACCAGTTCCAGGATTGAGTACATAGAACTTTGTAAAACTCTGCGCAAAAGCATGAAAGAAGACATAAGAAAATTCAACTGTGAGCTAGTAAGGAAAGCCATTGAAAATAACAAGAGCCTTAGGGTTGTTAAAGGAAGTTTATCTGTTGGGAAGAAACACATCATTGCATTAAAAGGAGAGGATGGCACCGTAACAAGAAATAGGGAAGAAATACTTAGAAGAGTTGAAGAATTCTACAAAAATCTATACGAAAGTAACAGTGAATTAAACGAAGACATTGAAATAGTCGAAGGAACAGCTCCTAAAATCTTAAAAGAAGAAGTAGCATTTGCAATAAAAAGTATGAAGAAAGGAAGATCCCCTGGCGATGATGGCATTACATTAGATATCTTAAAAGAAGCTGGAGAACATGTAGAAGACATACTCGCAAAATTCTTTACCAAATGCCTCAACAGTGGTAACATACCAAACCAATGGGATTCTGCAACAGTAATTCTTTTGCATAAAAAAGGTGATAAAGAGGATTTAAAAAATTACCGACCAATTAGCTTGTTACCTGCTATTTATAAAATCTTCACAAAAGTGCTAACACATCGCCTGCAGAAAAAATTAGATGCAGCTCAACCAAGAGAACAAGCTGGATTTCGAAGTGGATTCAGTACAGTGGACCATATTCAAGTATTAAGAGAATTAATTGAAAGAACACATGAATATGAACTTCCATTGTGTGTGGCATTTATTGACTATGAGAAGGCCTTTGACTCTATTAAAACATCAGCAGTCATCAACTCTTTAAGATCAACAGACATCGAGGATGTGTACATTGACATGGTGAAATGTGTGTATAAAAATGCAAGTGCAAAATTTCGGTTACATAAAGATACCAAAACTATCAAAATTGGTAAAGGTGTGAGGCAGGGAGATACCATTTCTCCAAAACTTTTTACTTCAGCTTTACAGATGATTTTTCAGCAGATAAATTTGAATGACAAGGGAATAAAAATAAATGGTGAATATTTAAATCATAGAGGCCATCATTGTTAAAGTAAAAAGGCTGAAATGGAGATGGGCTGGGCATATTGCAAGAAGAACTGATCAACGATGGACAACGGAAATTCTGAACTGGATTCCAAGAGACCACCAAAGACCTAGAAAACGTCCCCAAACTAGATGGGTGGATGAAATAAGAAAACAGGTTGGGGTGATGTGGAAGCGAATTGACCAGGATAGACGTGTGTGGAAAGCATATGGTGAGACCTTATATATACACATACATACAGCGTTTTAACCCTGTAACTCCTCCTCTTTACGAACTTTCTAAATCAATTCGCACATCCAATGTTTAAGGAAACTTCAAAGAGAAAGTTAACATGAGCGTTATCAAACGTTCTGCGGAAACTGAGATTTCCTTTTGCAATCTCACCGGGGTATCCGGTCACTGTTTAGACAAGATGTTTTTAATAAAAACATGATCAAGATTTGTTTGTCTGTGTTTTATGGTGCAAGCAAGAACGGACACAGGAAAGGGGAGGTCACAGGTGTCATGGCCCTCTAAATATATTTTTTCACTGTAAAAAATTCCAACTTTCATGATAAACGAAGGGTGTTATTCCAAGACCATTGCAAATTCTGTCCTTGACTCCCCCCAAAATGAAAGCCTGTGTCCGCCTCTCGGTGCAAGTACGGTAAAGGACACGCTGTGTCAGGACATACGTTTTTCTGAGGGATCCAAACCCCGGAAATTCGATGAACACGTCCAAAAAAAACTTCGTTCATGAACACAGCCAAAAGAACTTCATCCAGGAAACCAAACTTTGGAGAACGGATCCATATCCTAGAAACTTATAGTTTGTTCACGAAAAGTAGTCCAATGATAACGTTAGAAATAACTGGAGTTGACGTCTCCGACGTGCCTAGCCGATTACAGCAGAGGGGAGGACGTCATTTCAGAACTGGTTTTTGGCGCAGACAAACGTTCACTAAAAAACAGTTCTGAAATGACACCCTTCCCTCTGCTGGAATCGGCTAGGCCGTTTGTGATGTCAGCTCCCCTTATTTTCTAACGGCACCATCGGACTACTTTTCGTGAACGAACTATACCCATAGGCGTAGAGTTATGTGGGCCCGTGGGGCTCAAGCCCCCAATAATTTGAAATAAATTGCAATTTTACATATACTGTAATGTATAAATGTACAAAATATGCACTTGCCCTCCCCCCCCAATAATTTTGAAAACTCTACGCTGATGACTATACCTACACTTAGCTATTTGCGTTCCAACGACGGGGCCAGGGAGAAGAAGGGGAAAGAATGTTACATTCTTATAATTATTTACCGCATACATTTCTTATAAAAATGTATGCGGTGAAAACTCGTCTGTTGACAACGAAATTGTTTTTGACTGGAAAATGAAAGTTAAGGATGGTTGCAAAGGTTATGATGATAAGAACATTTTCAACTGTGATGAATCTGGCCTCTTCTGTCAAGCTCTTCCGGACAAAAGTATGAGTCTCAAAGGTGAAAAATGCAGTGGACGAAAGATTTCCAAAGAAAGGCTAATTGTTATGTTGTGTGTGAATATGGTAGGCGAATTTCAAAGACCTCTGATCATAGGTAAAGCTATGAAACCACGATGTTTTAAAGGGTTAATGTTAATGCATTGGACGTACAATGTCGGGCAAATAAAAAATCGCGGATGAACAAAGATTTAATGATTGAGTGGTTGTTAGGCTTTGATAGAAAAATGCAGCGAGAAAAAAGAAAAGTGATTTTAATTTTAGATAATGCTTCTTCTCATCCTGACATTGCTTTGGAAAATGTCAAATTAATTTTTCTTCCTCCAAACACGACTTCTGTTGGCCAGCTCTTGGACCAAGGCATAATTAAATGCTCCGAAACTTGCTACCGTCAGTGCATTGTAAGACACCTTTTAGCAAAAATGGAAGACACTAAATCACCAAGTTCTCTTTCAAGCAGTGTAAGTATCTTAGACGCAATATTGTGGATTTGCTCTTCAGTAAAAATCACAGCTGCAACTATGGGTCCTTGTTTTATAAAAGCAGGAATTTCCATCACCAACAAAGCCACTACAGAAACTGTTGATGATGACATTATGAAAATCTTCCTTGAATCTTATGAAGATTACACGTTAATAGGTGAACAATTATCAACTGGAAATCAATCCACTAATGTTGATAACCTAATTGATGATGTCAGAAACTACAATACAGAACTGGATAAGGAGCTAGAAATTGCTGAAAGCGAAGAAAATATTATGAAAATAGTGTCTAAGAAAGAAGCCATTTAATGCATTAGTAAATTAAAAAGGTATTTTTTACAAGAGAATGATCCAGATAGTCTAAAAAACGCATCTGAATTAGTAATTCATGTGGAAGGGAAAATTGTAAAAATGTATAAAAAGCAAACCAAAATTTCAGACTTTTCTTTTCAAAATAAATTTGTAATGCTGTACAATTAAATGAAATGGATAATTAAACAGAGAGATCGTTGTAAAAGGTGAGTGTTATTTATAAACGTAATATATAGGCTACTGATAGTATATATATATTTACTATGCTTAATTAAATCAAGCTTCATAAATGTTAAATTTCAATTAAACATTTTTACGTATTTTTATTTTTTTCCCAATAATGGGCACTTTTCCGTTCCCCGTTAATGTCTGCTATTGAGAAATTTCACTGTACTGCACATTTTATCAGAAAGGACAATCGTTCATTTGTTAGAATTTGCTATTAATTTATACTATGTTAGTTTACCATGATGGTCAAATAATGTCATAAAATTGATTTGTTGCATTAGATATTTAATGCACATCATTACTGTACTCGCGTTTTGATACACATCGTATACATTTTTGTATTTATTTACAGTAGGTTATTAGTATAGAGTTTTTACTATATAATACAATAATAGTCACGTGACTCCGTAACTGATATAACATTAGGTGTCTGGAAAAGCCATGGCGCCATGTTAGAGTTTAAATTTTACACATACACCCCCCCATATATATACAATTTTTTGCATCTTTTGGCGCAGTATAGCCTAGATGTTTCCAGCCATAAAAGCCAAACAACCATTTTTGCATCTTACTTTCCAGTCACACCTGTTTGTTCATTGTTCACTAAAAGACATCCCTTATACATACACTATTATCTATGCACTACAAAAGGGATACTTCCTTCGAAAGTGCATTTATTTTTCATTTTCTAAGTAAAATAACTCAAAAGAAAATTTTAATATTGAATCCAAATAAAAGATGATGACTGTGACAGGATGCACAGTAGAGGGATTGATGTGCCCCTCTAGTACTGCGCATGCGCGGTGGTAATCTCATCTTTTGGCTGGAACGCAACAATATACCGATTAAAATGATGGCAAAATCTTTCCAGTCAGACTTGTAGTTTCAGAGTTATTCAAAGGTTTTCAATGTACATGAAAACGTTAGGTCAAGATTTTTGAGATGTTATCTAGTACTAGGGTGATTTTGCAAACGTATTCAAGTCAGAAACGGCTCCAGAATTAATTACGTAATTTATCCAAACATATTTATTCGTCTATTTGTTCATCACCATCGTAAAATTTTGATTTTAATCTATCGATAGTTAGTTGCTGCCAGTGTCGTAGCGTGGGAAGGCCATCGGGGCGAAAGCCTCAAACGCAAAATTCTTAGAGACTCAAAATTTCAATATTGTACTGGTGAAAGGGAGTGCTAACGGGTTTTAGCAGGCGCAATACTTAACATCCCGGGAGCTGATAATCGACGATACGCCCCTGATTACTGGGAACAATGGTCAGCACAAATTAGTTGACAGAAGAATCGTAGACGTTGCACTGTCCAGCAACGGATAAAATTCTGCAAATGACGTCAATGGCTGTGACTTCAGCTTCCTTTCCTTTATTTGATACGCGTGGCTGCTGATTATAATAAATGAGAAACGAATGGACAAAAGGCTCATTGTGCTACGTTCAAAAGTTTTTTTTCTGTGTTGCCACCACTTCGGGTCACTTCCGTGGTAATTGCCGATCAAAAAACATCTGCTTAAATGGGGCCACGAGCGTTGGGAAGTAAAGCTATAATTTTATATATATAAAAAATAGTTTTAGAAAGGTCTTCAACAAAACTGACAATAGTAATAATTCTGAAAACGTTTTTACCCCCATTCCCCAATCAGTCTAGCGCGCTGGGTTTAAACAAGGAAGGCGTTTTGATGAAAAATGGAATGTTTGAAAGAAATTTATTTTTCTCTCACAGGAATTTGATTTACAGCCAATAATATTGTTTAAATGGGGGAGGAGCAAACTCAACCCCTCCTTGTGTATGAACTTCTCCCCCAACTACAGCATTTTTGTTCAAAGACTGCTTTAAATATTTAGATTGTGTTTATCTAAAACAGAGGTTCTTAAACTGTGCTCCGGACCTTGTACAAACGGAGCTCCACTGTGCTTGCCTAGGGGCTCAGTGGCAAAAAATGAATTGAAAATGAAATAAAATGGAAATTGAAAATGAAAGAATACTTCCAGAAAAATTCGTTTGTTCGGTAAAAAATAAATGGATGATCCTAATTTTTGGAAAACTAGTTTTCGTCACTTTGTGATTACTACATAATTATTTTAATATCACGCGCGTAGTGTTGAAACTAACTTAAATGTAGGAACTCATGAATCAACGATCATTGATACATGAACCCACATTTCCAAAAGGTTTAATCATGATTTAATGTTCACCATTTTGTTTCCCCGCACATACGCTTTTCCCATCCAGAATCCAGATGGACTGACTCATCAGTGGTTCACTCTGTTCCCGACGATGGAAAAGACATTGGCTGCAGGCGACGATTGAGTTTAGTGTACAACACGGTACGGTGCAAGGATAACTTAATTGTATTTCTTCAAACTCCTTGACAGACATTTCCTGCTTATAAGTACCCCTACTGGACATGATGATTACGACCCTCCGAGTGTGACACCACGAACCCTTGAGTGGAACAGCAAATCATCAATTAGTGTTAAAGGGGTAACCAATGAACATTTGCGTATGAAAAGGGTGAACAGCCAATAAGATCATTGCGAGTGTAGAGACGATGAGGCGAACACCAATAAAAGACATTCTTTCGGTAGGACTCTTAGCGAGATGGTCACGCTGCCCATGATGTACATTCATAATGTCTTATAATAATAATGTCAATTCTTAATCGTAACAATTTAAGTTATTTTGCTATGTGATTGTAAATAATTTGTGTAACGTAGAGACATGCTGTCTACATGGTTCATCTGTATCTTGGTATTTCTGACTCAATTTCGATAAGGTTCCAGGGTAACAATCCACGTGAGTTGACGCACGTGCTAAAACCCTTCTGATATAACTTATAATCTATCGGTGATATTATGGAGCCTATCACCGCTCCATCGTTCTGCAATCCGTCATAGAACGATAACCAAATCTATAAATGTAGAAACCGCAATTGGTAACCCTACACGCACACACACACACACACACACACACACACATATATATATATATATATATACAGAGGCCGACAAATTCAAGCCGCCTGGTCGCCATGGCTCCTGAATTTTTGAATTCAGTTCTGAAAATATTTTTTTTTATCTTTCAATTTCCTTTACAGAAATTTCGTCACTTTTGTCTAAACGCCGGAATCACAAATGAAATCGTAGATTGCTTCTTAACATTTAGAATTGTTGTCATAAAATTTGTGATTTTTTTATATTTTTTTTAAAGAAAGTATTCACGATTAGAACGTTACACGGTTGCAGTTTCTTTAGCTTATTTACGATGTTAATAATTGACGCAAAACATCGAAATTCACTGTAGCCTATCAGGTGGATTTATGTACCGATTCCACTTTATAAGACAAAATTAAATAAAAGACAAAATAAATTACACTTTAAATGGGCCTCCAATAAAGGACTGTGATCTAACCAAATCTATTGACCGTTGGTATTTTGGTGGACAATCAAATAGACATATATAATGTAATTTTGTAAGGCTGGGTGGCAACTGACTGATGGCTATTTGGGTTAGTGCCTGTTAAAAAATAATTATTTTTAATCCAATCTTGTACTATATATATTATGTATATACAGTGGTGTATCTTTGATAAAAGAAATGCCCTGGTGCTTCTTTTCATGAGATCAATTTATTTTTATGTAATACTTGTGTGTTAATATGTAGCAGGCCAAAAATAAATGCCTTGGCGCCGCTTCGACTATACCATTATATATATACACACACACACACATACACATATACATTGCGTGTATGACATCACACTATACGCGCCAACAATCACTCAACTCCGACAACTCATCAGTACAACAGAGATATTCTCCAACGATAAAGGAATGGAATTCGACCTCGATAAGTACAAAATACAGAAGAATAGCAAGGAAGATTTACCAGGCATCGAACTCAAAGACAGGAGACTACTAAAGATCTTGGACGAGGGCGAAACCTACAAATACCTAGGGGTAATGCAAACAAGGCAGCAGGAGCACAAGAAAGTCAAAGTCCAGCTCACGCAAGCATTCCAAGAACGACTCAGAAGCATTGTGAAGACGAAACTGAGCGGGAAGAACATCACGCAAGCAATTAACGCATATGCGGTACCAGTGCTCACCTACTCCTTCAGGATCACCTAATGGAGCAATACTTAACTAGAGCAACTACACCCTCAACGGCAAACACTACCCCGGGAAGAAGGAGGACGCGGACAAGCGGACCTCAAAGACTTACATGACAAGCAGATCCAGAGCATGAGGCAATACTTCCAGTTGAAGAGTCCCCGATCGCCACTCATCCAAGCCATAATACAAGCAGATGCAAATTACACGCCACTAAACCTGTGTAGTACCGAAGAGCGTGTCCTGGAAACAGCCAATGAACAGAAACTGAGAACTTGGGCGGGAAAACCATTACATGGCAGGCACTACAATGACCTGCAACAACCACACGTTGACAAAAAGGCATCAAATTCTTGGCTGGCCAAAGGCACTCTCCAGCCAGAGACAGAAGGATTCATGCTAGCCATCCAAGACCAAGTGATCGCAACAAGGAACAATCAGAAATTCATCCAGAGAAAAGACATAGAAAGCGACAAATGCAGACACTGTCATGCGGCATCGGAGACAATCCAACACGTGATGGCAGGATGCAAGATCCTCGCGGAACAGACTACAAACATGGGCACGACCAAGTGGCGAAAATAGTCCACCAGAAATTGGCGGCAAATGCTGGCTCTTCTGACATAGAAATGCCCATACTACAAATATGAGCTAGAGACCGTACTTGAGAACGAAACACGCAAGCTTTACTGGGATAGAGCAATCATAACAGACGAGACAGTCCCACATAACCCTCGTCGATAGATCTGATAATACCACGTACCTAATCGACATAGCAGTACCCAACACCAATAACATACAGACAACCTACACAACGAAAATCACTAAGTACCAAGACTTCAGGCATGAAGTACGAGACACATGGGGTACAGAAAAGTTCTTCATCATCCCGTTAGTCATCTCAGCAACAGGGATAGTACCAAAGACGCTTGCGACGAATTTGGAAATACTCAACATTGACTCAAACACCTACATTGAACTGCAAAAAGCCACAATCCTAAACACGTGTCACATTGTCAGGAAGTTTGTAGACATGACACATTAAGAAATGATGTGGGAGACTTAGGAACATGGCCTGCCCCAAAACTTGTTTCCGCCAAGAATGGGCGAGGAAAACTTTTTTATTTATACCTACATACATGTACTATATGCCCAAAAGTATCCGGACACTTTGGATTTTTTGTTTTTTTTCGAATTTCTAAAAAACTACTCTGCCAATTATTCTCTAACTTTGGAGATATATAGAACATACTTGAACGCCCACTTTCCAATAAAGTTTCGGTGACTTGTGCATTTAGGGGACCACCCACATATTGACAAAGTGAAAAAATATATTTGATCACCCTGTATCATAAAAAGCTGGAAATTATTTGTAACTTTCAGAAAATATTTAACCAGCTATGCTTAATGCCTGTGTGCATTTTTGTAAAACAAACATGTATATTCATGAAGATAGAAACGTTTCTTTAAGAAAACCCAAATTTTGTCACATATTTTTTGCTTATAATATCCACAATTTTCAGTCAAATTTCACAAAACTTACAGAACATTTGTCAACGTACAAGAAAAATATTATACTTAAATTAGAAATTAATATATTGAATACACGATGAGATATGAGCATTTGAAGAAAATAATTTTTTACTGCGCATGCGCGAAAGATATGAATAACTTTCTTTCATAATTTTGTAGTCAATAGTATAGGGCAACTTCAAAAAAATACCAGTGGGATATCTTGAAAATTCAGAAAGTTATCGATGATATAGTGAGCCGTATTTCTCTAATTCTCTGAAAGTAGCTAGATGATAAGGGTTTTTTCCACAAATTGTCATATTCCAAATTACCAAACACCCCTGTTCTGAAAATGAAATATTCCAGATTTATGCAAATAAGGATCAAAAGTATCCGGACACCCCTCTACGTGGTGGATTCTGTTAGTGACGTCAAATTTCTAGCTCTCAGACAAGTATAAAAGAAGTCTGACGAGTTAACAATTATAATTTCAAAGCTAGAAAAGTAAAATGGGAGGAAAGCGCGAGCTAAATGATTTTGAACGTGGTGAAGTCATTGGTTGTCACCGCTGTGGAAAATCTGTTCGTGAGATTTCTGTGATGTTACGAGTGCCCCGTTCCACCGTTAATGATGTTATCGTAAAGTGGGAACATACGGGGACTACAACGGTGCATCCACGACCTGGTCGACCACTCCGTCTAGTAGACAGGGAACGCAGAGTGCTGAAGAGAGTTGTGAAAGCGAACCGCATGAAATCGACGGAAAAAGTTCGTGCGGATTTTCAAAAAGCCTCTGGATGCAACGTCAGCACAAAAACAGTTCGTCAGGAACTGCAAAGTCTTGGTTTTCATGGCCGAGCAGCTGCATATAAACCAAGCATTACTGCAATCAATGTCAAGCGTCGCTTACAATGATTCAAAGTGTGCAAAACATGGAGCCTGCAGCAGTGGCGTGAAGTGTTATGGAGCGATGAATCACGGTACACTATTTGGCAATCAGATGGTAGAGTCTGGGTGTGGAGAATGCTGGGTAAACGCTTTTTACTTGACTGTATTGTGCCGCAAGTTAAGTTTGGTGGTGGAAGCATAATGGTTTGGGGATGTTTCTCATGGTTCGAGCTTGGCACTTTGCTTCCTTTGAAGGGAACTCTGAAGACGGGAGGCTATCTCGACATTTTAGGCAGTTCCATGTTGTCTACATTGTGACAACAGTTTGGAGTGGGTCCATTCTTGTTTCAACAAGATCATGCTCTTATCCACACAGCACAGGCTGTACAGAGCTGGTTTGCTGACATGGATGTTGAGGAATTGGACGTGCCTGATAAGAGCCCAGACCTAAATCCCATAGAACACCTATGGGATGAATTAGAACGTCGACTACGAGCTAGGCCAAAATGCCCCACATTGGCGCAAGAGCTGATTAATATTCTTTTGCAAGAATGGCATGCAATTCCCACTGAAAAATTCCAGAAACTAGTAGATAGCCTCCCAGATAGAGTGGTAGCCGTCATTGCAGCAAAATATGGCCCCACTTCATACTAATTTTTGACTTCTTGTTGGTTTTAGTACGGAAAATGACGATATGAAATTTCCAATCATATTATGCACATTATAAATTTAGATAGTTTTCCTTTCATGACAAAGGCGGATTTTGCATTTCATATCTTGAAATACAGTGAATTCTGTCTATAACGATAATTTGTTTTGAATGAGCCTGCATATAACGATAATTTTGCAATTTTTCAGTCTTTATATGTTGTTTCCAAAACTTTTTAAAGCAATGCAGCTTTGACAATCCATTAATGCTAAAGAATGTTATATACACAAATGCAGCCGGTTCTCGAATAGTGAGTCAAAGTCAGCCAAATATTTATGAAGAGGAAATACGTTGATGTACTTAATTAATTCTCTTAGCACATACAAAGCTTTGAAGAATATACACTCTTCTATGAATATAGAGAATGATTTGACTTCGGATGAGGAATTATTAGTAGAGCTAGGAGATTTTGATGACCTAAAAACAGTCAGAAATGACCTATAAAAAATACATTTATAATCTAAAAACAAAAAAAAAATTACTCAATATTTCAAATTAGCCATAGCAAAACTGAAAAATTTATTTGAGTATTGCAGAATTGCAGTATATCGATTAGGAATTTTGAATTCTTTCAAGAAAAAAAGGATCATTGACAAATTTATATTTTTGGGATAAAAAAAATGAAATTTCTGAAAAATTCATGGAAAGATGCCTTTTTATTGGAAATACCACAAACTGCAAATTGTTGACCCAAAAATATCCAAAAAATGATGCTCCATCCCTTAAAAATGACGAAAATGCAAAAAATTGCCCTAACGAAGTTGTTACAATCTGCTTAGTTTTACTACACATCTATATATACTTAGGCAACGTTTTGGCAACGCCAAAAAAAAAAGAAAAAAGAAAAATCATCAAAATCCTAGCCCTAGTTATTAGTTTTTTAGTTTTACTGCCAATGAAGATACGATAGTGGAACTGAAAGGAAACGATGGGAGAGAGAGAAAAAGACAAACGTAGTGTTCTATAAAATCGTTGAAATATTACAGCATTTCATTCTGACTCTACCGAACGTCTGAGATGTGTATCTAAGTTTGCTAGATAGTTAGAAAATATGTGTCCTGCAACGACTCTCCAGAGAGTACTCTCCACATAAACCAAATACCTGATTATTTCTTTTTTTAATTTAATACAATTTTCTTAAGTTATTATTTTTTCTAACGTAACTTTTGTAAATACGTATTGAATGATAAAACATTCTGGTTTACGTCCACATAAATTAATTATACGCCACATATTCAGTTTCTATGTATTATGCATTTTTTAGTTTTCAATTAAAAATATAATTCCCAATTTTATTTTTATCATCATGCATATGCATTTTTGATTAATAGAATGGGAGAGACTACGTAAGCAACATTTTGGCCATTTTATATACCTCGCCACCCTTGGTAAGCAAAACTTAACATTGGCTGACATAGGAAAAAACAGCAATCCCCTCCCCACAAAGGTACTTACGTAATATTTGAACTCTTCCAATGGTAACTAGAATATATATATACTCTATCGCATTTTCGAACCAATTACATTTTGAGATTTATATTCATATATACACCTGATCTCTCTGTAATGTTATTTAATAAATCGTTTAACGTGGTATTATTCAGTGCAATTAAGTTTTAACTACTGCCATACGCATGGGAGGAATGATGCAGTCATAACCGCATTGAGATGTATGCTACAATTTTGTATGTGCATATATCTATATATACATAGTTTTAGTCTTGCGACCCACCCCTTTACGAACATCCTGCGTATGCCAGTGATTTTACCGTTCCGTCTTTTGTATGGTTCATACCAAAATATATGCTTATAGGTAGAGAAAAGAAAATTGAATTATGACTCTTACAACCATACAAAAAGAGGAGTGTCAAAACTTTACCTATATTGAATTATTTCTCCTTTATTAAGAAGTTCCCCTTTGGTCAACATGGTCAGTGGCCGACTATTGGGGGCCCATTGACGCACGTATTGGATATATATCTGAAAAACGTACGCACCCTTATTACCATTTAAAAATGGAGGTAAAAATGTGCTTTTTAATCCCACGTTCACGTCAATGTCGGATGTCCAAGAATGAACTTGCAGAGCTGAAGTTGTAAAAGTTTATTCAAAAGTTGCGAATAATATGTGGTATCGGTGTAACAATTTTGTGTTTTTGAAAACTCTGCTCTTTTATTATCCAATTCTCAAAGCTGTGGTTATAGTAGTTATAATAGTTGTAATTATAGATAATAGCTATGATTTCTCTGAATTTGTTTCGGATTGTAAATCTGAAGAAAAAACGTTTTTTTGTATTAATTTACTATTTTATCACATTAAATAAAATTGTCAAATGACATTTTTTGGGGCCCCCCCGAGCCCTTGCCATCATCTGGCCCTGAATATGGTCTTAATAAAAATTAAATAATGTCCATTACAAAGCGTATTTTATTAAATTTTGTCTATAACGATATCTTTAACAGTTTATAGAACATCGTTATACACAGATTTTACTGTATACCAAACACAAAAAGAAATTATTAAAATCATCAATAGGCTAGTTATATAATAAAGATAGTTCTCGATCAGTGGCGGTTCTACGATAGAGATGGGGTCATAACCCCCACAAATATAACCAGATTTTATTATTCTGCCCGTACATACATATATAGATAGGAATTTGTGCCCCTCCAATTTTTTTTGCCTAGATTCACCGCTGTTCTTGATATACAATCATTGCAATTTTAAAACCAATAAGATATAATATAGATTCATAATATATAGCTTAGAATATTCGCATGGATAATGATATTTATTTAATTACACTAAAATACGTGTGTCATAAATTATAAAAGTGAAATAAAACTTCCTAGCACTTTTTCCAGAGGAAGGCAAGCTCAGTGATCAATTTCATAAATTATTTTTATTTAAATTTTAAGAGTATACGCTTATAAATGAATTTTAAATATTATGTAATCTTTGAGTTCAAATAAATATTACTTACTTGAAATATAAATGGTAACTGGCATGTTTTTACATCTTTCTTGTTCCGATAATGATGCGGAAGTATGAAAATAGAAGTGGGACTTCCAAGTCTCCAGGACTAACTGATTGCATGTAAAAACCATGAAGCCCAATTCCCATGATTTGTACACACTGTGACATCGCCGGTTTTCTTCTGCAGGTGTTCCTACCCACCCCCACCACAGTCCTCTGGAATCTCCAAAAGCGGCTTAGGGTTACGACTTAATCCGCACCATGTGTTCTGGGGAGGAAATCCTTAATTCCAAGGAAGAATATTTAGGAAGGAAAATATATAAGCAGCTGAGATGTACGATGCAGAACTATATATATCTTGACACCTCGTCGATACTTAGTTAGCTAAGAGATTTCAACACCATGAGGTTAAGGGGGGGGTGCTAAACCACAGAATGGGTGTTTAGAGGAAGAGCCCCTCCAAACTTTCTCGTTGAAATTATTTTTTTTTTTTCTCGTCTGTAAAATCAAAAGTAACCATCGGCTTTACCAGGGCAAGCGATAATTCATTTAGTTCCATTTATTTGTTGTTGAGTTTATTTCGATTATCGTATAGTTATGCATTAAGCAACAAAAAGTCTATCGTGATGCCGCTAGTTCGCCTTATGATCGCGCCGGGTCTGTTGAGCGGAGTGTGCTTGTTTTCTTTTATATAAAAGTTTTGCTGAAATTTCTGCGACTCCCAAATTTAGTTACGCGACCTCAGGTGAGGTCGCGACCCACACTTTGAGAAGCTCCGATTTACTCAACTTACAACGCAATATCAGCACTTGAACAACTACGCTATTCTTTATCTGGAACAATCGATTCACGTATTGATGCTGGCTTAACACTTACTGGCATCCAAAAGTTTTTAATTTACAGCTCTCCTATATTTTTAGTCAGTATTACTCCCGACTATTGACAGAATTCAGAAATATTTTCAGGCTAAAACTCTTTCACTCGAGCTGTTTGTCACCTGGGAACTTTAATTGATAAAATTGAAATTTGGAAAAACGAAATATGTATTACTGCCATTTCTCCAGCTGAAGGTATGTGTAAAAAATTTGGGACTCTTCAGTGAATAGATACGTGAAAAAGAAACGCTCCATGCCGGGTGAAAATGCACCAAACGTAGGATTGAGCGTACAAGAAGAAATGTGTCTGTGACTTAAGGAAATTTTGAATAAAATAAGAATTTAAATCGAAGATCGCTTTTCACAATTTCGAGAACTGCAGAACCGTTTTGATTTTCTCCGTGGTACTGAAAATTATTTGTTAATCAATTACCATGCAACTGATGAGCGGATTGTCAAGCTTCATAAGATGTGTTGATCTTTCAGTATTTTATCCAAATGACTTGAACGGATCTGATGAACCGTATGATGATTATAAAGACACAATTTCGTCTTTCAAAGGAGAAAAACGACTAGGAGAATAATTGGACTACTCTCCACAGGGGCTTCTCGTATACATTTCTTCAATGGGATTGGAAGTCTATAAAACATTGGCCATAGCACTTTAAATTCTATCGACATTGCCTATTTTAGTTGCATCATATGTACGCTCCTTTAGCAAAATGAAGCTCATTAAAAAATTAAAGATTTTGCAGACAGTAAACCAAGAAGTTACGTTTAAATTAAATTACGTTTTAATTGCATTTGTGTATTGGTGAGGTTTCTCATTATATTATTTATGTAGTGGATAATTCCAGAGAAAACCTGAAATGTATTTAATAAATTTATCATTCCTGGCAAAATCTGTATGCATTTGAAAATAACATTTAGTGTGTGTGTGGGGGGATGACAGTCACTTGCTCCGAGCGGCAAAATATCTGGCTACACCACTGATTACAAGCTATCTGTCGTAAAATTGCGTCGATCCGCACTCCCTGAGAAAGCACCCCTTCACAACTTTTCTCTTCATTTGAAATTCTGAAAAAAAAAATTGTCAGTCTAACGCCTTTGCCCTCCCTTAAACATGGAAAAGAAATATAAAAATTTCGTCGTCAAATAAACTAAATTTATTTATAAAAATATCGTTATTATATCTTATAATAATGCACATATGGTAATCATAAATGTCGCCCCTTCCCTATCCTCCGAGATTTTTCGTTGCATTTGAGGGGGCGGAACGACAAAATTTTATTTATTTCTGCTAGTACGGTGGGAGAGGGCATATGCGTAATTAGCTTTGAAGTCGTGGGAGCTAAACCTTACACCTCAATGCTTAGCAGAAATTTTCTAGGGGTTAGCCTCCCCTAGTTGCTTCAGTGGAGGTGGGGCGCCAAAAGTCTTTGTGTCCAGGGTGCTTCTTACCCTAAATCTGGCCCTGAGTCAATCCAAATCGTACTTGGCTAGAAGTTGGGAGGCGCTTCCGAAGTTTAAAAAAAAAATATTATAAAGAGATTAGAGAGAGTTGATCACGAGTTTGGAATTCGACTTTGACAAGGAACTTACAACTGGAGAGTTTGAGATCACGATTACTGTCTGTTATATTGCCAGAAGAAATTGAATGTTGAACAATAATTGTCAGTTCATTTTTTATATTATAAAATTTTTTTACGTGTTATAACTGTCGTGTATTTTTTCGGTTTGACATTGACGAGTTAAAATCCATTTAATTCGTCAGTTACATCCACTGACATGAACGTAAGCTTCTTCCCATTACATACCGGTTGGTGTTCAGGTATGGATTAAATTTGGTTTGTATTGTAAGATGCGTTATATTTTACTATTTGAAATACTGCATTATTTTGAAACAGCAAATTTCAAATCTACGATTCGAAGTATTTTTTTGTATATTTGAAGTATTATTGGAATACTCACTTTAAAACATTCCAATATTCCGCTATTTGAGGTACTTTTAATTTAATTATGTTGTTTTTATGTTTGGCAAGGCTCAAATGCAGGGCCTTATAAAAGTGGGGTTGGGGTTAGCCCCTATTTGATTAAGCTTATTAGCTTTAAAGTCAATTTCCTTATGAGGGCAACCATTTTTTATACCAATCCTGCCCTCTCTATTTCATCAAACCCTTTTTAAAGTCCAGTATATGCCCCCCGTTCAAAACTTTTATGAGACAATTGATTAAGATGCATATATGACAACAGATAGATAGATAGTATGAAAAGCAGGTTTAGTGAAATATTGATTTCGGAGACGAATTATCGAATGCAGAAATGAGTGATTTGATCATTGAGCATTGTGTTTAAAAATACTAGCTAATGGGTGTTCAGAAAATGATTTAGCCGTAAAAGCTGCTGCTTGGTAAACAGAGACTCAATTGCCGGGAGTAGTAAATTGAAAGATTTTCAAGTAGTTTTAACAAATGGAGATAAATTGTGTTAAAAATATATTGATAATGTTGACAACAACTTCATGACCAAATCACATTTTGCGTAAACACTGCTTCCAATTTAGAGTACCTAAAATATTTTCACATTTGGATGTTTTATATTTGACGAAAACATGTTCTAGGTTACGTTCAACTCGCAATTTAATCCCAGTTATTGTGAGTGGTTGTTTTGGCCCCACAAGCAAAGACATTTCATTTTGCTATCTCACTCTTGGGAGCCCGCGCAGAAGTTCGTCGGAACTCGCCAAAAAAGAAATCGCCTCAAATACTTCTGCCTTATTTTAGTCGAAGATTTTAGTTTCTACATGTATGGAGTTGAGGTCAAATTATTATAATTATTGTACATATAAACTATAAGACATTTACCTTCGCAACTTATTCCTTTTTTTCAAGTCAGAGATGAATCATTTGTGCATATCAGGCTCGTAGCTACACCCTTGTTACACGGGGGGGGGACTCAGAAAGCTACAGAGGTGTATTAAAATTCGTAAATGTTTTTATGTATTTTATTAATATATTTAATAATATAAAATTTATAAACAGTTTAATATGTTTTTTAACACGTTAATGAATAAATTTCTTAAAGTAAATTTTGCATTGAAAATTTATAAATTTTAGTATACCTCTCTATAATTTCCCCAATCCTTATTATAAAGTATATGAAGACTCAAACGTATATAAAAAACATTATATACACAAGATCTACCGTAGAAAGCTATTTTGAATACATTTTTAACGTTAAAGAACAATCATTGTCATGTACAATTTCGTACAAAACAAAAAATTAAATAAAATTCTACAATATTTGATTTTTGAAAAAAATATTTTCCAGGAAGGAGTGGGGGCTCATCCCTCTACAAAGCCGTAGCTAGGATGGGGCTTTAGGGCGCTAAGCCTCCCTGGCAATGTAGTCAGCGACCCCTGGGAAATATTTTTCTCAAAATAAAATATTGTAGAATTTTAAATATTTTGTTTTGTATTAAATTGTACATGATAATGGAAATTGTTCTTTGACGTTAAAAATGTATTCAAAATAGCTTTCTATGGTAGGTCTCGTGTGTATAATGTTTTTTACAGAGGTTTGAATCTTCATGTACTTTTATAATAAATATAGGGGGAATTACAGAGAAGTCTACTAAAATTTATAAGTTTTCAATGCAAAAATTACATTAAGAAATTTATTTATTAACGTTAAATATATTAGTCTGCTTATATATTTAGTATTATTAAATATATTAATAAAATTCATCAAAACATTTACGAATTTAAGCCTCCCTTATAACAAGCATCTAGCTACGGGCCTGGCTCCCGATAGCCTTAGCCGGCTACAGCCCTGACCCCCTATAGCCCTAGCCTGGCTACGGCCCTGGCGAATACATTAGAATGAACGTAAAGCTCACTGTTCGTTTTGTCAAGCCACATTTCAAAAAGGTTGACGTAATCACTTCTGCTGTCGGTGACTCCAGCGTCATCATAATGCATTTGGAAGGTCTGGTTTCCATCATTTTTTGTACCCTTTTTTTTTTGCTTTAACATTTAAATTTCTGTTTTTTTTTTAATTAGAGGAATATGTTGCTTATAAACGATGACGTTGAAAAAAGCAAACCTGAAAAGGTAGAAATAAACAAGCTTTGCCAGTTTGGGGCCGTACTCGGTTGACCCACCCATTTAGACGGTACTAGGTAACGGTAACTGCGTCAACTGCAGCCAAGGTCTGGTGAGACTTCGCAAGACTTCTTGGTGATAATTGAAAGAGAAAGAATACTTGCTAGGTTATGGCTATTGAACGGTAAACTCGCATTGCAGTACTTTATGGCTATCGCTAATTTAGAGATATTACGATCTACCAGAACAGTCGATAGCGGCTGTGTTTGTGACGCTATTCATCAGACGAAGATGGGAGGATCTTCTGTCAAGAGTTTTCAAGAATCAAGTTCTGGAGTCGCATTCAATGAACCGGGGTCTTTGCTGGATACGACGAAGAGAACTTTTGAAGATGGAGGCGGACCATTAAGACTAAAATTAACATCTCCACATCTTCTGCGTTAAAGTTACGACAGAAACAAACGCTAGTAGAATCAATGCCGCATGATAAGCTCAATGGCGTTACCATGATTGAGTAACGACTATGAACATGTAGCTTAATCGTAGTCATAGAATGAATCTGTGCCAACAAATGTTCTTGCACATTCTTTTGGAAAATTCTCTTTCTGGTGGTGGCAACGGTTTTTTCGCCAGCGATTAAGTCAATCGTTTATATGTGTGCATTCAAGTCGATATTCCTCATCCAAAATGCTTCCGTTCCTACAGCTCCTGTTCATAAAAAAATTGCATTTATAACCAACATATTCACAAAGAAATACATTTATAAATAAATAGTTATTAAACTATTTAAGTGATATTTGAAATAAAATTTGAACGTATTTTTAAACGCGTGTACTCCAATACAAACATTATTGAAAAGATAATTTTGCAAACGGTTTGTAAATGTTAATTTTATTTATTTATTTAAAAAAAAAAATGTAATGTAATAAAAAGCCCTCAATTCTGTCGGTTGCAACTCATCGACATAAACCAACGCGATTGAAGGTTTTAACAATAGGGTGCGTTTTAAATATTACCGTTGTCTCGATCTTAGATCCTTTTCAACGAATTTGTTGTTCTTATTCCTGGATCTTCGTTATTGCACGCGTTTTACATGAATATTTCACTTTGTGATTTAATTTATAACCTAACCCTCTTTCGTTTTTCCAATTTTTTTTTTGTGTTCAAAGATTGGGAATTGGTAATTTTTTGTTGAGTTTTAAATTTACAATAATTTGCATTTACTTAAACTTAAAAAAAAAAAATAATATTTCGGAACTTTGCGAATTTTTTTCAAAACTTTATCAATAAAAGCTTTTTTTAGCGTAACATTCCTTTCACGTCATTCAAAGCTTGTAGTCATACATATCATGTGAAAGACATGTCGAAACCTGGGAAATTATTTTTTATTCGCTTCCAGTTTTGTTAAGGCGTTTCAAAAGATTTGAAATTAAATACTCCGAATAAGTTATCATTTTCTGTAGAGCAAGCAAATTGTAATTTTCCATAGGAATTGAAAATCATGGCGACACCCCTGATGTGTGTGTGTGTGTGTGTGTGTATGCCGCAGATCGATTTTTATCCATTAGACCATTTTCCTTGCCTTTGATGTTTACCGTGTTGTTTTAAGTAAAACGCTAGCATTCAATTAAACTAAATCGCCAACCACTGATCAACTACAAATGCAACGTACAAACTGTGATGATAAAAAAAAATATAAAAATGGACACTTCGTTATACGAGTAATTCCCGATTTACTACAAAATTCATTTTTCGGAAGAAGTCGACAAAAATTTTATTTTGTGTGTGCGTAAAAATGAATCTAATTATTTAATGTATGTCAGTGAGGGGACAGGCTTGTAGCCAAGCCGGGGCTAGCAGGGGCCTGGCCCCACTTGCCCCCATCGAGCTGTTGAGCAAAAGAGTCATCTTCAAAAGTTAATTGTTGATGTGAGATATTGCATATATAGTGCGCAACATTATTCAATCATCAGTAGATCTACTTCCTATCAGTACTGATGATTCCACAATTAAAACTTGGTTACTTTTATAAATTTACAATAAGGTTGGAGTTGTTGAAAGAATTTTGCGAGGATGCAAAGGTTTGATACATACTCTTGCTGGGACAGCGCAGGACTGGATAGTTGGCACCGATACTCGCGATTGAAGGACTTTTAAAATTATATTCTTCTTTAAAATCCTATTTCTTGTACAGCGACAACTTTCTAAGGATTCTGCAAATTTTGTCGAAGATGACAGCTCAGACGTATGGTTATATTTCATGCGTAGTAAGACAGCAATGTTCTGTATCACAGAGTCACAAGTATCGAAGGTGATGAAAGTACTATTTTGGGAAGTTTGTTACAAAAATAGACGATTTCAAACTCAAATCGAAAGAAGGATTGGATATGCACCACCTATCTATCACTCGCTGCATGTAACCATTTAAGAAATTTAGATTTTTTTTTGTCCCAAAATATTTCCTTGAAATCCAGTATCAACAGTTTTTATCAAAAATGTTTCCAGTATTTAGAATTTCGCTTATCATAATTTCTACACATTGTTTTTTGTGGATCAATCATAAAAACTGTGTTAATTGGCAAAATGTGTGAAAAAATTTTGAATACATTTCTAAATTTGATAATGAAATGGAGCTATGCGGTGATGATGAGGAAGAAAGGAATCTTTTTGATGAGATACCGTGCGTGAAAAAATGCTTTGATGATACAAAAATGTTAAAATGAATAATGAATACAGGGAATGAAAAATGGATACTCAAAATGAGCAATAAATGCCCAATATGACCTACGAATACCTGGAATGACCAATGAATACTTGGAATGACCAATAAATATTTGGAATGACCAATGAATACTTGAAATGACCAATAAATATTTGGAATGAACAATGAATACCCAGTATGACCAACGAATACTTTGAATCACCTATGAATACTTGGACAGACCAATAAATACCCAGTATGACCAACGGATATTTGGAATGACCAATGAATACTTGGGGTGATCAATGAATACTTGGAATGAATAATGAATACTTGGGGTGATCAATGAATACTTGGAATGAATAATGAATACTTGGAATGACCAATGAATACTTGGGACGACCAATGAATACTTACAGTTAGAATAAATAATGAATACTTGGAATGAATAATGAATACTCAGAATGGACAATGAATCCTTAGAATGAACAAAAAAGATTAACCTATGCAAGGTGAGTACAAACATTTAATCACTTTAATACAAACAACGTATAATTCAGGAATATTAAAAAAGTAATTGTATTTACATTATTATTTGCCAGTCTCCTATGATGCAACGGTAGAGATATTTTCGGTGATGAATGATCTTTGGATTAGAAAAAGCGCAGCTTAGCATAGAGATGTTGAAAATTATAGTATAAGCGTAACAAATTTTCAATTTCTGTGAAGAATTTTGTGAAAATATTTCAAATAATGAAGAGTTATTAAAAAGTTCCCCTCTACAGGAAAGTATATATAAATAAGGTAATTATTTAATATTATCCTTTGATTAAAAATTGTATATTTATGGGGATGTTTTTGATATTAATGTACATAGGCATTTTTTGCATCGAGTCTGTTATTTTGTATGTAGTTAATTTTTTGTTATGAACAGCAGAGTGTTTTTAATTATTTATAAGAAGTTTTTTGTTGTGAATTTTTATATTAATAAACATAAATATGATAGATCCAAGACATTTTAATGACGCACAATTAAATAAATTAAGGGAACGAACGTGAAGCCTTTTTAACATTTTACATGATGTCATGAACGTGTTAAGCTTTTTCATTTTTAGTTTTTTTTTTGTTTGGATATGTCCCCTATTAAATCATAAAACATCCGATCACTTTATTCTGCTAAGCTGTCTTGTATCTATAGCCACATATTACTAAGTAATTAACAAATAAATGTTAAATTAATTAAATGATAATAGCCAATTATTACTGATTCCTTTATACAGAAAAAATCGTCGTTATAAACGTTAGCGACATTACATATGGCATACGGAGTTATTAGAAGCAATACGTTTAACACACGAATTCTTTCATACGGCAGCACTAAAAATTTCTCATAGTGATTCCGTCGTTTTATGCAGTTTGATCGTTATAACAAGCGTCGTTATAAACGATTTCCACTGCATACAACGTTTCAGATTGATTAATATTTGTAGGGTTAGCCCACATGACGTCGAGTTTTGGAATGTATAAGGTAAATCAATTTTTCGGTTCAAGAAGTAGTGTGGATGAGAAATACGTCCAAACTACGATTTCTCGGTCGGTAACAGAAGGTCAAACGAAACTCGAAAATCCTGAAGGCGCTGAGTCAACTGGGCCCTCACGGACACGTCATTGGGACGGGCAGTGCGTTTCTCCTCCCCTCCTCACCCCCCACCCCCTCCAAGCCGTCCCTTCTTCCCTGGGGAGGCGGGAGGAGGGAAGGGAAGCGAGGTTGGCAGGATTGGAAGCAACCCGCCCTGCTTTCCTTCCTTCCCGTCTTCCCATCTCATCTCCGCCTCCTCCTCCTCTTGCCGCTCTCTTTCTCTGTAATAGAAGCGTCGCCCTGTCGCGCGTCTGTATGTCCGTCCGTCCTCGCGTTCGTTAGAGTCTCCCGCTACCCCTTCCACCCCCTCCCCACCGTGGCTAGGATCTAATCCTCTGCTTCTCTTCCCCCCCCCACCTTCCCTCCCCCTTTGCTCGCTCAGACGTGCAACGCGCGAAACGAACGCCGAATTCCCGTTGCCGTTGATGACGACGTGGGGACCATCCCGCGCTAAATCCAGGACGAAAGTGAACTGGTTAAATTTCTGTATTGTGGTTTTGAAATTTCCTTCTTCAACCCCTTTAAAACGTGAACTTCTTTAAAACGAGCTTTGTACTAATAGTTATCAGTAATGACTAGTCCTTCTAATCGGACAATTTGCTCCTCGAAGTTGAAACGATGGAAAGTGGAAAATGGTTTTTTGCCTTTTCATCTACAATTAAATAGTAAAAAAATCGTAACTATCTTCTGGGCGAAAAGTAGTCATGGTAATTAATGGATTCTTAAAAATGAAGAACTTGTACTGCAGGAAGATATTCGATTGGGGGTTTCCTTGTAACTGATGCTAAACGGGCTGCCTTGGAGGTTCCCCTGTAATTGATGATAAACGGGGTTCCTTTTTAACCAGGGGATAACTATTGTATAGCAAAAGTGGACAAGGCCTTGGAGCCCCTTATTTCAATACAATCAGGGCTACCAAGACTGATTATTTTCCTAAAAGCTACACCATTGATTTTGTTATTCACTTCGGTGGACCTTTAACCCACAAGACTGGAAATTAAAATTCCTTCTTTAATTTTTTTAAACTAAAATAAGTTGCATTTTCCCCCCCATAATATTCGCTTTTCTGATCATATACCCGTTCTGTTGAATTGTGCGCCAGCAAGAAATGCAACATCAGTAAGATTGGAATTTGACATTGATCTATAACAGAAGTTTCTTCTCTTTCAGTATCTGTGCCAACGTATATTAACTATGTGTGTGAATACCCATTAAACATTAAATTAATGTTGCATATATTGAATATCTGTGTCACCCAATTCATCTTTGCCTATTACACTTTAGCGAGAACCAATGAAAAAAGGGAAACACATCTCAAAAACTTAACAAGCTCTTCGATTGGCTGCTTGTTGATTCGCTTCTTCTAATCAGAAACAATATATATATAAATGGGTGAGTGTGTGTGTGTGTGTATATATATATGATAGCCAGAGCTAGACAGAAGGTGGGTGGAAGCAGGGGCACAGATGAAATCTAGGGGCCCTTGCTGGCAAAGACCTATGCTGTGGGGCACGGCCCAAGGAAGGAAGGAAGGAAGGAAGGATCAGGGCTGAAGTGAGCCTACTGCCCTCGTTTGCTCTCGGCTCCCCTAATGATGGCGTTACATGATCATTTATATCACTGTGCATGTGTAATAGACGCCGATGATATTATTTTGTTGAAGTTTCAATTTATGTTTATGATACTGAAAGATTATGCGGCAATGTACGGCTAATTCCCAGTAATTACATAGGTAAGTTAATTAACTTGGTTTCGTGAAGCGGCGTACCATCAAGAAAAGCAGATATTATATTATTTTGATTTCGTGTTCTTTTTTTGGGCAACGAATATTTATAAAAAGAATTAATTAAAATCAATAAAAATGTCTGAAGTACCAAATATTTCGTGGGAGGTGAGGAATCTTGCATCGTTGCTCATTTACTTGTGGATTAAAAAATAAATAAGTAAAACAAAACATCGTTAATCGCTGAAGATAAAACAGTAAATTCTGGTGCAGCTACTTCGGCCAAAGAAAAATAGCCAGTTCGTGGATTTCCCACCAGATTTATTGCTTCTAACGCACAATCGCTTTACTTATGAAATAGTATTTTAAGAACAGAGTAATCTTCGTTCTCGGGTTTTTGTGCCTTCACCTTGTTTTACTAAAGTCCACTAAGTTCTAGTACCACATGCAAGAGGAGGCGAATTCAAATTAATGCAGAAAGGGGAAAAAAGTTTCTATTCCCAGGCAGATACTCATTAATCATGAGTTTGCTTTGCGCGTCGGGGCGAGCTTTTCTCATGAACGCTAAACAAACATTAAGGCTATCTGGCAATTCGCGGAATCTGAGGCGACGGTGTTGCCATTCTCACTTCCTGGAAGACCCTCTCTCTCTTTCTTTTGGAAAGGGAACGAGAAAGGGAGGGGCGAAAGTGGGGGGCATGGATCTCTCGCGCGCGCGTTTGCGCGTTGGCGACAGCGGTCTGGCCAACCCTGGAGGGTGGGAACGGGGGGGGAGAAGAAATCCCCCTCCGCAGATTGCACGCCACCTTCCATTACCCCCCACTTGGTCGCGAAACCGTCACGTGATATCCCCCCCCTCCCAATTCGACCGGCCGTTCGATAAAGCGCGAGAGCCTTCGGGTGGATGATGGCAATGCGCGTTCCTCCCCGTTCCCGCCTCCGAAAAACAGCGCGGCCAGAGTTGAGTCAGTTGTCCCTCTTTCCTTCTGCATGGCCAGTCAGCGCGCGTTCGGGGGCTGATGGCAGGACGGGGGAGGAAGATGCGCTGCGGACTTGTATTGATTGGGAGAGGCTAGAAACACCCCTCCCTTCCTCAAACTTTTTTATCTCAGCCGTTTTCCCCTATGCTATTGATTTAAGGGAAAGGGTAGGGAGGAAACCAAGTCGTCATCCTTTCCTCCCCCTTCTTTTCCACTTTTTTTTCTCCCGTCGTGGCCTTTTCGCGATCGGGTGAAGGTTTCCCATCTTGCTATTCTTCTATAGCACGATTTTCTTTCTCTGGGGGGTTTCCCACCCCCCCTCAACCTCCTTTGTTTCGAAAAATAGTCCCTTTGACAACAGGAGGAACAGTGGAGTTAAGAAATATAAAAATCTCTTGTGACATTTCGATTAGCGTTTAGAATGTTCTCTTCACCCCACCTTATCTCCGCGAGGTCTGATCGTTGTTCTAACGATCCGTCTGGAACCAAAACCGGCAAAATACTTTTCCAAAATTTCAGGAGAAAAAAAAATGCAAGATAAATGAGCGAGTATTTGTTCCAGAGTGTTTAGAGAAAGTAGATGAAAATTCCGTCGCGATTGCACGACTCGTTGTGTTTCCACGGGTAAATATTTCTGAGCCCGCATTCGCAAGAAACTTGCCCAGTTCAAACGAGGGAAATTGATTTTGTCTAAACTTCCTTTAGCCTAATTAAAGAGGGGGGACTGCGGCGTCCCTCACACACAAGTTGAGTTTTGGGAGGAGGCAAGAAGGTGGGAGAGAAGGGGCATCTATTAATCGACGTAACGGGAAAGGGATCATCTCTCTCTCTCATTTTTTTTCCTTCAAAACTTTCCTATACTTTGATTGGGCAGTTTTCTTCGGCGGTTTTTGTAGACGTGTGTGTTTATTTAGCATGATATGCGCTGAGAATTATATTCTATTTGAAGAACAGTAGATAATGGCATCGAAGATTTATGGAACGAAAATCTGAGTTTTTTTTTTCCCTCGAGTTTTGAAACTGTCCAAGTGCATGATAAAAATATCTGACAGAATGAGTGTCAGTTAAGACATTATTGTTTGCCATGGTTGCTAAATTGATGTGAGCTTTGGAACGGGGTGTCTACGCATCTTGAAAACCTGGAAAAGTCAGGGGAATTGGAAATACAAAGGCCCAAGTCAGGAAAATTGGAAATTCATTGTTATAATAAATAGCTAATTAAAATAACTTTCCTAAACTGTGCTTTTTGTACCACATTGCCTACTGAAAATTTTGAAAAACTTGTACTTTTGACTAAACTTCTTCCAAAAATACTCTTTTCTCCAAATTAATATAATATATATAAAATTATTAAGTCCATATATTTCTCAGGAGGCTGGACCAAGGGCTCTGATGTTATTTAATCGTGGGCCGGAAATTTTCGTATACTTCTATATTTGCGCATATTTGTAATTTCATCGTTCCTTGATGCATTAAGGGTCCTTTAAAAGCTAACTTTTAAATTTCCAAATCTTTGGTAGCTAGTAAGAAAAATAGAAAATAAAAAAATAATAAGCAATACTAATTTGGGACCTCTTATTTGGGTAAGAGCCATGTTAGCCCACTTATTAAAACGGCACTGATTAAAACGGACCTGAAGGTCCACTGACGATTTCGACGCGTTTGGTCGCCTACTTCCGAATTTTGTCTACACGCATAAGACGATGCAGTCACATGCATTTGCTTTGAAACCTACAGGCGTTTTCAGGCACAGTTTACAATTAAAACAAACACAATGTACAATTAAAAAGCTTTGTATTTTCTACATGATATCGTCTTTCGAATTGTTGACAGTTTTCAACATCAGATGGCTCTACTGCAAATTTGGAACTGTAGTAGAAACGCCACAAAATCCTCTATTTTTTAAATTTTCATCTAAACTTCCGCTGTTGTACGAGTCACTTCCGCTGTTGTGCGAGTCACGTTCGCTGTTATACGTGTCACTTCCGCTGTTGTGCGAGTCACTTTCGCTGTTATACGAGTCACTTTCGCTGTTATACGAGTCACTTTCGCTGTTATACGAGTCACTTTCGCTGTTATACGAGTCACTTCCGCGGTTGTGCGAATCACTTCGGCGGTTATACTAGCCACCTGCTTTAAGGGCCCATTCTATCCATTCAGCTTAAGGCCCGTAAAAACCTAAATCCGGCTCTGGTTTTGCAATGGCTGAAGAAGCAGATATATTTAAAACGAAAGATTAGAGATTAGGTATTATATAATTTGTCTTAGGGACAGTTCAAATATCACGTAAACACCTTTGAGGGGGTTGCCGTTGTGCTGATTTGATTGTTTGGCTTTTTTATGGCGCAAGAGCATCTGGGCTATACTGCGCCAAAAAGGTGCCGTTGTGCATATTTTCCTATGTTAGCCAATGTTAACTTTGCTTACCCGGGGGGGGTGAAATAGCAAAATATTTCTTACGTAATACCTGGGATCTCCCTTACGTGAATTTTTTTTTTTAAATGTTGTTCTATCTATCAGCTGATACATAATATTCTGGTCAGTCAGGTATACTTGAAATATATTTGAAATATTCATTCACAAAAACATTTTTTTTTCCGCCATAAAGTTTGTCTATATTTAAATTTGGAATGTCCAAAATTTCTGAAAGTAGGGCATTTAAGTCCACATGTAGGGCATTTAAGTCCACATGTAGGACGGAGGACAGGTACTTGCAATTGCAGAACTCTCCTACCGGATGTAGGACGCCCGACAGCTTTAGACTCTCGTGTAACAGAAAAATCTTGTCCAAATCAAGATGGATAGATTTAAAGTACAATAGAACTTCGATTAACGGAAATAAAGAGGGCGGATTTTATTTCGGATAATCTGAAAATCCTATTTTCAGTGTAAAGGTGCAAAGAAACAATATTTATCCAAAAACACTGTGTGGCCATGACGTCACGACTTTCTTCTTATGGAGTGATTTACTCACCTCTCTTGTTCTCCCTCACCGGAACCAGATGCCCAAGTTTAATTATTTTAGTAGCAACTGTTAAACCTTCCAATACCTAACCACTCAAGCTGAAATTTCGGTTTGGAGAGACGAATTTACAGAAAGGATGCTGCGAATTTGTTTTAGCTGCAACATATGACATGCCAATCGGCATAAAACGGTACCCTGCCAGAACTATGCACACATGATGGATCCGTCAACACGCGCCATAAAGCTCTTCTGACCCTGAAATTTTCGCTTCCACTCCACCAGGCCACGTGTGGTCAGAGCAGGCATAGTGGATAATAAAACAACAAAAAAACGGACTATCATCACCCAATTTTTCCCCTTGTACATTTTATTTTTATTGTTATGTTCTTTGATAGCATTTGTGGTGGTTCCTTTCTTAAGACCGGAGTAAAGTGGGAAACAAATAAGACCGTTTCTACCAAAAATATGTAAAAGGTAAGTCATTTATCAGATGAACATGGGCTTAGCAGTTATGGAAATGTGTTCAGTGACCATTTGAATGGTTCGATTTTATGTGCAACACTTGCAGTTCTTTGACCATTTTTAGTCATAATGGAAAAGCTCGTCATTGAAACGAATCACAAGTCATGCGCTTTATATAAAGGCTATGAGTATCTGATCCATAGAAAGAATAAATGTTGGCTGATCACATGGCTATGTAGAAAAGAAAGCAGTGAGAAGTGCGATGTTAATAATAACTAAAAATACAGCTTACCTGGAAAGTTAATCGAAAATAATATTTGGAACATGTGGTTTCCTAGTAAAATGTTAAATATCTTTGTAGGTGATTCAAGGAAATCGCTTCCTGATGATGGATTTCCCCTGCTGTTAATCCCCTTTAACCCGCGAGTAGGCGCATGGGGTGCTTTGCACCCCATCTGATTATATAGCATTATTTCATTAAAAACGTCCAATTTTACAGGGAACAATAAGTGGAATTTTCTCTTTGTCACCCTACCCCAAAAGATTGTGACTTTGAAGGCAACAGGAAAGAGTTTGGCCAGTTTCAGAAGCAAGGGTGGACTGTTTTTTTCACAAATTGTAAGTTGTGGGATCTGCGCGCCTTCTCAGTGGTGGATTTCTAAGTAGGCACACAAGGCACAGGCCTAGGGATGGCATCTAAGTGCTTAAACATAAAATTTTCCGAACTCAACAATGTTGAAAAAATAATGTTTCTTTTAATTATTGCCCTGTTTCCCCAATAGCGATGACATATAAGCGATTACTTTAACTTGCCTGCAAATGCAAACCATAGAATCGAAAGACAAAGGGCCCTGAAAATTTTGGGCCCTGGTCATTTGCCCAGCGTACCCATTTATAAACCAGGCTTAACACGTTTGTTATATATACTAATAGTAAATGAATGAATAATGAAAAACTTGAACTGATAACGAAAAAATTCATACAAGGATGCGTACGTGTATTTTTCTCAAATACACGTAAAAACATCAGAGGCTCCAGGATTCCAAACTAAAACTAATGTGGATTCAAAAAGTGTCTCGAATTCACGAAGTCGGAGACTATGGTAGCAATAATTTCGAGTTGTATCTTATTAGTTTGAATAATTATATGAAAAATCTCCTTTACATATCAAATGTTAAGAGTATGATATGCGGTTGGTTTTTTTTTAACAAATATTCCTTTCTTTGTAAAGGAGGGAGGGGGCGGCAGTACAGGCTGTGCCTAAGGGCGGCAATTTTATAAATCCGCCACTGGGTTAGGTAAATCTTCTATTACAGTAATATAATCCTTCGTTTAGCCCTTCCAACTTGAAATTTCATCGGGTTTACTGCGTTTTTTCGTTCGATCGGGAATGCATCCGTCGGGTTTGTGAGGACTCGGTCGATTTTATAATTAAATAAAGATTAATTGGAGGAGATGATAAACAATCGGAGATGACCCACTGTTTGGTGTCACAATTACCTCATCCCTACCAAGAGTGTCTAAAATTTCACAAAAAGAAGATTTGATTTTTTTTTTAACATACAGTATATCTAGCACATTTAATATTTCACTCAAACGTTCGAATCTATCTAATCTAATCTAATCTATCTATCTATCTATCTATCTATCTATCTATCTATCTATCTATCTATCTATCTATCTATCTATCTATCTATCTATCTATCTATCTATCTATCTATCTATCTATCTATCTATCTATCTATCTATCTATCTATCTATCTATCTATCTATCTATCTATCTATCTATCTATCTATCTATCTATCTATCTATCTATCTATCTGTCTGTCTGTCTGTCTGTCTGTCTGTCTGTCTGTCTGTCTGTCTGTCTGTATATACCTACCTACCTACCTACCTACCTACCTACCTATTATTATTATTATTATTAAAATAATAATGAAATAATATACAAATAGATAAATAGTAAACAAAAATAATGATATATGCTAATGAAACTATGATTTTTTCGCAGGTCATTCTAAGCTTAGCAATGGCATATGGCGTTATAAGCAACCCATACAAAACTAATAAATTTATATGAACGAAGTTTAATATAATGTTTACTCACTAAATTCCATAATTTTCAAATTTTATGTCCAAGAACTGCAACTGAAGTCGACTAACGAGTAAAACTAATCTGACTGTATCATCAAATTTTGACATGATGCCTACCCACTTAAACTCATCAGTTTCACATCTCCAAAAAGCTGCAAATCCAAGCCCAAACCATAAATATCCAATATCCATTACAAACCATATATGGGTATATATCCAGAGCCGACGAGAGGCGGTGCTGCAGCCCGGGAGGTCCGGCTCAGGGAAGGGGTCATGGGGTCGAGCTGAGCCGGGGGGGGGGCGTTGCCTCTTAGAGCCCCTGAATATGTTAACAAATACATAAACCATAAACGAAATATTCCTTAGTTCAATTTTAATTGTATACGCACCACAGAAACACTATAAAAAGTAAATATATCAGATTAATTTTATTTTAAACATCTTGAATTTTATATACGTAACAGTACAGACTTAATTTTAATAATATGGACTAAGGTCAGAGAGCCAGTCCCTGGGATCACTGGCGTATGCAGGGGGGTGTTGATGGGGGTTGTAACCCCCATTGCAATGAAATTTTGTATATTTAACATAGGAATATGTGAGTTGTAGCTCTGTAACCCCCTTAGGAATTTTCTGCGTACGCCTATGTTTGGGCTTGGATTTGCAGCTTTATGGAGATGTGAAAACGATGAGTTGAAGAGGGTAGATCAAAATTTAATGATATTTTATGATATTATTATATTATTATTAATTATAAATTCATTTTACTCAGTAGTGGGATTCAATTGCGGTTCTTGGATATATGATTTGAAAATGATGAGCTTAAGTTTATAAACATTATATTAAACTTTACTGATATATACACAAAATCTTACCCTAACCACTGTTTGCCCTTATCTATAAGTTTCGATGTAAATTTTGCAATTTAACAATAGCAGAGAGGATTAAAAAAAAAAGATCTCCTGCTTTCGCGTTATCATCATCATCATCTTCATGAAGCTAATGATCGCAATGATGATAATTTATGGGAGAAAGGGTAATTTTGAACCTCTTATTACCAGATAAGTAGTATTCTTATTGAATTCGTTATAGCGGTTTTTAGGAAGAGGGGTGGGGGGTATTGATTTTGATCATCGTGATTGAAAAGTAAAATGCGGTAGATGTGGAGGAGTTATGAAATCAATGCAAGTAAAACGTGTTCATTTAACTCCCCCCACCCCATCTTAATAGGAATTTCATTTGTTCCCTTTCAGACCAAGCTAGTCATCTACGAACGCTATTATTTTCCCACTAAATCATCATCAATTTGTTCATACTAATCATTTATTTTCCCTTTGGATTGCCGTTACAGCAGATTGTTATTCAGTCCTTAATATTTTGGATACGAACTGTGTTTGTATCTGAAATATCAGTTTTGGTATTTCGGTTATGAAAATAATTTTCGTGATTTACTTAAGATTAGAGTTAATGTATTCAACGGGACATTTTAGAAGTAATTTTGTTATTTCTTGCGCTTGCTATAAACGCTTTGAATAGGGATAATGAACTTGTAGGAGAAAACTTTCATTTTAATAGTGACAATTAATAGTTGTTATTGTTATTATTACATATTTGATTGACTTTTGATCGTTTAGATTCTAAAGCAAAATGATTTAATTAAACGAGAGGCTAATAAGTCACTAAAAAATCAAAAATATGCGTAATTTATACAGGATTCTCACGCACTCAGAGACCGTGGAATTATCAAGGAATTTGCCATTGTTCTTAAAAGTCAGGTGAAAGTTAGAATTTAATTAGATGAGAGGTTAACAAGTCATTAAAAAATCAAAAATATGCCCAATTTATACAGGATTCTCACGCATCCGGAGAACCTGGAATTATCAGACAATTTGGTATTGTCCCTAGAGGACAGGGAAAAGTTAGAATTTAATTAGATGAGAGGTTAATAAGTCAGTAAAAAAATCTAAAATATGCGTAATTTATACAGTATTCTTAGGCACACGGAAGTTCTCCTGGAATTATCAGGGAATTTGGTATTGTCCACCTAAAAGTCAGGGAAAAGTTAGGGGAAACGAGTTTTTTGGTTAAACCTGTAGAAGTGAGGAAAAATCTTCTTAATTTCTGTTCTGAATAGATAAATTTCACGTGAGCGTGAGGCTATTTTTCCCGAAACTGAAGTTCAATTCAAAGTTTTGTTTGCAATTAGTCAGCGAATTTTGTCGGAAAAATCTGGAAAAGGGGAATTTTGTTGAAAAAATGTGGAAAGTCAGGGAATTTTATCGGAAAAATCCGTAAAAAAGGGAATTTTGTCGGGAAAATCTGGAAAAGTCAGGGATTTTTTTCCTCTAAGGTGAATGGAATCCCTGTTATATGAATAATAATAATTTTGACACCCACGTTTAAGATCAATCTAGATCTTTTGTAGTAAAGGAGAAAAAGAGAGATCGTCCCCGTCCTAGAGTCGAACCAGAGTCTCTCCTTTGAGCTCGGAGTTCCTTAATCACGGCACAAGAACAACGCTCTGCTTTTACAACATTTTTAAGAGCAGCAGCATCAAATAAAACCGATTTCAATATACCCTATTCAATTGATAAAATCGCTCAGTTATTCGGTATGGTTTATGACATACAGATCTCGTATAATTTCTTATTCATTTCAAACAAGAAAATTACCTTTCAGAAGAAGAATTAATTATTGATATAGTCTACAATAGAAAAGGCAGAACTATTTGTCGCCTACTTACATTTAAAAAAGTTTGTGCTGCGGACATAAAAATCGTGCCATATTTCGACAGTTAAAGAACATTTCTAAGACATTAACGATTTAATTGGCGAAAATAATTAGTCGCATTTCGCAAATTTTTGGCGTCGAGAATTCCCTGCCGTAAGCCTCAGACTATTGGTAAATCCTGAAAACTGAATTTAAAAAATAATTTTTCATAGTGCTATTCCACTAGTTTTGATCAACATTCAAGTGGTGAATAAAATTAAGGTAGCATTCGTTAAGAACGTACGAACAAACAGCTTTTTAAGAAGAATACTAGTGAACAGATTATCAGAGTTATGTGTACTAATTGCTGAAATAGTTTGGTTATTGTTAATGTAATTGATAACATTTTCTCTATAAAGATAGAGTTTTCTTTATCCTTGTTAACTTTGTATTAACTCCTTTTCAGCATTTGAAGAAAGGTGCTGTCAGCTTTATGGGTGTAACTCTTAACGCATGAGGTGACAAAATAGAATTTAGTAGGATTTTTGTGAAAATTTTGATGGTAGCAAACATATATGGAAAATCTGTATTGGGATGCAATGTTTTTAGCAGTTCGTTGAAGGAACTATTATGCTTCACGATGTTGCAGGATTTTTTTTTTTACATGTTTCATACTTGGAGGAGTTGTTCAGTTCATTTAAAATAAACTCTTGATGAACTTTTTTTGCGAATGTCGGTATAGTTGCCATAATTTTTATTTACATTGGTGATCATGGATTTTTTTTTTGTAAATCTACGTTATCTTTACGAATATTATTAAAATTTATTTTAGCTTTATTGGTTGAACAAAGATTAATTTGTGCACGAAAAAGAGAATGCAAAATAATCGGTATAATGGGGACACACCATACTAATAGAAGCAAAAATTACGCAAACTTCATTGGTGCAGTTAACTTATATAAAACTGAAACTTGCTGATACCTATTTCGATAGCACGCAGGCTATCATCGTCCGAGCACGGTGGCTTCTGTTTATGTCCGTGCTGTTGGTCGGTGTTGCCATCACGTCGGTTGGAAACTTGATTGGGTCGACAAGGAATTAAGAGTATTGGTGGAGTCGTTTCTAGCCGTGAGACATAAAATTTGCCGTGAGAATGCGAACTTTGGAAATTTCTTCTGGGTCTAAAATTTTTATAAACAAACTTTTGAATTTTGCGGGAGGCAAAAGAAAACCCGCAAAAATTTCTGCAAAAAAATTTGAAATTTTATTAGGATAAAAGACAAAAAAAATGATTTTTGCTCCTTAAAATTACCCCTTCCCTTTACAGCTTTTTTTTAAACACATGCGCAATCAAAAATTCAGACATCAAATTCACATACAGTCATAAGCGTACGCAGAAAGTTCATAAGAGGTAGGTGGAGGGTTACAGAGCTACAACTCATATATTCCTATGTTAAATATACAAAATTTCATTCCAAGGGAGGATCAACCCCTATCAACACCCCCTGCTACGCCAGTGTATATAGTGCATAATGACTTACATTCGTAATTTGAAAATACAAGTTGAGTACTTTTAGTCAAAGATAAATGAGAAAATGTTTACATTATACAGTGGATTCTCGGTAAATCGAATTGATTCTTGGTAAACCGAATTTATTCTTGGTAAACCGAAGTGATTCTTGGTAAACTGAAATGATTCTCGGAAAATCAAAGTGATTCTCGGTCTCTCCTGAACGTTGATAACTCAAGGTAAAACTCCTTTCCCTTGAACTTTGAGTTATTGAGCTATGAAAAATATTTTACAGACACAGTTTAAAGGCTAGGGATAAAGAGGGGGGGGAGAGATTCAAGTGGGGAGGCCCTGACGGGAAGTTTAGTAACCAAACAAACATAATTTGTTATTAATTGATTGGGAGTCTAATCAGCTAAACTGCCTAAGGGCTGTAAACTCTGTCCCCAGCAGAGTTTAAACACATGTTTCCATTCTTTAAAAATACCCTAATCCATGACGTAACGATAATACAATGCCTATACTCAATGGTGAAACGAGGTGGCGGTGGTATTGTGACCTTATATTAGGCTTTTGATCTTCTGACAAGAAGTTATGAAAAAGGCTGATCATCTGCTTCAAGAGATCCTGTCACCTCAAATGGAGAAGCTGGAGTAGAAGTAGATGAGTAGAGATGATATCGATGGCTGAGGATTATAGTGAACACGGTTCGTTTTCCAAATTTTTGGAAAAACAACATGGTTGAAAGTTGTTTCTTTTTTGTCAGTTCGGCAAACTGATTGCTAGTCAGTTTCTAATGCTTCGATGGCTATACATATGAGTACAGCTGCATGCCGTCATAGAATCGTAATCCATGTTTTTTTTTCTTCTTTAAAGTTTGCGCACTCCAAGGCACTTCACCAAGTATGTCCAATGTTCACAGTGTTGGTTCTGCTTCAATTTCCTTTTTTCTCTGTCGACGACTTGGCAAGTTCTAATTTCTCATTCGTCAGTTCTTCTCCATGTTCTTTGATATGGTTTTATACTTCTTCATCAATCACACCGAAGAATCCCTTTCCATCAATTTGACTTGCCTGCACGAATAATCTTCTTCACCTTTCCAATCGCAATAAATAACGACATCAGCATACGTTACCAGCAATTTGAGCTTCGTGATTCATTAATTTCTGAAAATGTCCACTCATTATTTTTCGGAACTTGGTAAAATGCGGAAACCAAATATGCAGATACTGTGGTTCTACTGTATTGACAATTTAATATGTTAGCGTACAGTATTGTGGTGGAAAGATTTGGGTGTTGTGTAGAATGTTTCTGTTGGGTAGGTATGTCCTAGCCAACATCAAAGACTATCCTCCACGCAACGTTGTTACTACCTTTCAATATAAACTATTTTTAGTTAACTTTAAGTTGAGGTAGGTTTTCAAATCCGGAGAGGACAACAATGTACGCGGACAATTTAGAAAGCAAGACTACAGAACTATAATTTTATTTAAAAATATGCAGTAATCCTTCTTAATAACGTTGTTCCAGTGAACGACGGTATTTTCAATCTGCCAAATGCTTTATAGCAGCGGTTCTTTAACTTTCCTAGACCGCGGACCCCCTTCAGAGTTCACTCACCCTCGCGGACCCCCAAGAATTAACTCAAAGTTTAAAGCCCAGAATTTGCATCATACATATTTATTTCTAGTGTTTTATCACTAATTTTCACTATTTAAGGAAAGAATTTTTCGTCCCCTCATAATTTATTCTTAGCATTAAAGAGTATAAACGCTCTTGCGTAGTATTTTTTTGAACCTTTGTGTAACACTAGGAGGACCTCGGGGAACCTCCTGATAAGGTCCCGCGGACCCCCAGGGGTCCACTGACCACAGTTAGAGAGCAGTTGCTTTATAGGATTACATACATGCTGATCAACATCTTTTTCTGTTTAAAGACGTTTTCTTTCCTCTGCCTTGGAAGTTGATAATGGAAAAGATTATTTCGCATATTATTAGGACGCGACAAATCGCAGATATTTACAACAAACCCAAAGTCACGGAATTTCACATGAAATTTAACAAAGCTCAGCAAGTTTCAAAATAAACAAGGATTTAACAAAAAATCAACAGTGAGTCATCAGCGCATAATTTTCTATTTAGTTGCAAATGCATTTATTTCATACAAAGCTGTGTTATGCAAATTTGTTGTGAATGCAAAAATTTATTCAATGAAATTGCGAGAGGTTTTTGTTTTCTCTGAAGAAAAACTGCTATGTTTGTGGGATAAAGGTCCCTTCTCCCGCGCTGTGCTTATTAATTAACGCAAAAAAAAAAACAAAAAAAAAACCCAACTAAACTATTGCAGATTGTGGAATCTAATATTTCCCTCTCTCTCTGGTTTTCTATTTTAACTAACTAGAACGATCACTTTAAATAATTTAAATCACAAACCTTGATCTACGCTTTCAACGGAGATTTTTAGATTGAAAATTTTTACGTCTCGCTTGAGCAAAGAGGTCTAACCATCATTCAAATATCAAAATATATCAATAAACGCGAAACAATTCCGACTAATTATATTTTTGTGGAGTTGACAAAAAAATACGAGATGAGAATCGATGATAAAAGAAGCTCATTTCTTTGATTATGTACCACTTTCACTGTAATTATTAATGTGTGTCATTCTGAAGGAGAATCTTACAACGAAAGCTACGATTTTTTATTAATTTCTCTTTCGTTTCGGACTTAAACGTGGTCTCGGAAAGTCTTCAACGTCATCAGCTTTGTATTTAACCTATTTATTGCTTTCTGTGCCTAACATTCAATATGTATCTCAATTAAATAAATTGTAAAACAAAAACATCTTTCTTTAGTTATTGTATCGGCATATTATGCCAATATAATTTTCTCATCACAAAATCTGGCAATCTCCTCAGAAGTCCTCTCCACATACGGACCGTATATACCATATGTCAGGCCTGTAGTTAGGATGAAGGGACAACTGGGACAAGGCAAATGGCACATATGGGGCACAGGGCACCCGGTTATTGTTCTACTTATATGTAGCACGATGGGGCAACTGGTGGCACGTCTCTTCTGGATCCGGCTTGGCTACATGCGTGCCATATGTGGAGAGGACTTCTGAGGAGATTGCGCGTATTCTTAGGAAATCTGACATCAAGACTTACTATAAACCTACATCGACTTTGCGTGACCTGTTGGTGAGAGTGAAAGATCGAGTTCCAATGGATGAATTGACTGGAACAATTTACCAGATACCCTGCAAAGACTGCGAAAAAGTATACACTGGCGAGACGGGAAGAACTGTTTGTACTCGCAAAAAAGAACATCATCGTGCTGTGGAAAAAGGTGAGATGACTAATCTTCTGGCAGAACATGCCTGGGAGAAAGGTCATGTTCCTGATTGGAAAAGTACAAAAGTTCTTCATAAAAATGTAACTTCTCGCTATTGTAGACTTTTTCTGGAGTCTTGGCAGACTTTTCGAATGCGAAGTAAGGCGATGAACATCGCAAAATCGATGCCTGAACCTTACCGCATTTTTGCTAGGAGATGGGGGAAAACCAGATTCTGCTGGGAATGATTACTCAGTGCCGGACAGTTCTTAAAAAATCTAGATTCGGACGAAGGGAGAGGGACCCGATCACGGGTTAGCTTTGGGAAAAACCAAAGTTGGGGTATAAATACCGAACACCTACACTTCCTTGACACTTTCGCTTGATGAAGGGAACAGTAGTTCTCGAAACGTTGCGAATATTTTTGCAGATGGTAAATGTCTTTTACCTTCTTCATTTGTATTTCGTATATTCCGATCACTGTTAAAATCTTACTAGTTACCTTATCACTATTACAGATATTATTTTTTATCTCTAAGTTTATAAAACACAAAAACGCATAAATTAAAGAGAAAAACCGTAACCGTTTATTTTACTTGTTATTTTTTGCTTATTTTAACTATATGATGTAAATATATATACGTAGTCTCCATTTGTCCCATAATCCGTATGCCCTCTCTCTTACCAGAGGGGGCAATTTAAAGGGTTGCCAAAAGTCACGTCACGTTCAACGCTTCATTGTAAGCATTCACTGCTTAAACCAGTGAATGTCTACAATGACTATGGTTGTCCCCTTTCACCATAGGCGTACATAGAAAGTTCATAAGAGGGGTTATAGGCTCAATGGGGGTTACAGAGCTACAACTCATATTCCTATGTTAAATATACAAAATTTCATTACAATGGGGGGTTACAACCCCCATCAACACCCCCCTGCGTATGCCAGTACCTTTCACTGCAACATATACACCAACGTCTGCTTCTCAATCGTCCGGCCGTCAGAGTTTCTCCTGGAATTTGATATTTCAGTTTTTAAAGCATTTTTCGTGAATGAATATTTTATATTTCCACTGTAAATTATTCATTCATTCATATTTTATAGTGGAATAATATTCGTGAATATATCGAAAAGCGACAAGAAAAATGAACTAATACTCTTTGCAATTATGTCATGATTAATTAATTAATTTACTTACGTTAGTTTAATGCACGAACAATAAAATTTTTTGAAATTGAAAGGTATTTAGGAGTAAATTTGTTGAGATCGGGCCATCTTCTAAAAACAATAAATAAATAAATAAATAAATAAATAAAGGGTCGCGGTCTTAGAAAGATTGAAAAACACTAATATATAAAATATATTATATTTTCCAGCAATCAAAATTTAATGTGAGTTATGACTCCATCAAACACTTGCATACGTCACTGGTTGAATTATAACCACCACTGAACTAAATACGATCGTTTCGTTGTAGAAACTTCTAATTTGTTTTGCCTTTTCAACTGGCATACATTCTGCAGGAATTCACCGGGAAGAGACTGTTAAGTGGCAGGAAAGACATAAATGCTCTTTCAGTAGGGAACTGTTGATTTCATTTATGGACCATTTTTCACATAAATTTTTATCGCTCTGTTCTTCGAATCACCTTTATGTCTCGAACTTTCTGACCAAGCATCTATTCAATGGCTTATTTATAGTACTGCAGGATTACAATCTCATAATAGGATTCACATACTCATCCACAACGACATCAAATGTGCCTGAACTGATTGTAAATAAATTTGACACCCATGTATTAGTAACTCAAACTAGAGCTATTTTTGTTTTAGGAGAAAAAGAGACGCCGTCCTCATCCCGGAGAAGGGTAATAGTATCTTACAACTTAATAGTAATAGACATCTCCTTCTTCCTGCTACCGACATAAGAAGAAACAAAATGTTATCATTTTATAATAGTTCAGACTCGAAACTTAACTTTGTTTAAAAAAAATCATAACATCGCTTATTTTTATTTTTTTAAATAGTAGTAGATTATCTAACTTGTTTTGTTTGTTTTGTTTAGTTTTACGGTCAGGCATGCAGGTAATACTGCAACAATATCAGCATAACGTGTTGTATGATTCGGTGTGATCACGTATATTAATGTTAGTTTAATGAAATATTTCGTTAGAAAAGTATTCTGTTGAGTGGTGGAGGTCTGCATGCAGAAATTTTTTGTTTATTACATTCTGATTTAATGTTTTGGTGCATTTATGGGGCATCATATTGATATTAGGCAAAAAATAATTTGCAGTTAACTTACTTTTAAGAAAAAAATTTACAATAAGCTGAAGCTGAAAAAGGATGTTGACCATTTTTTATACTTGTCGTTACGTTTTCCACATTTTCTTCTTTTTAATATTTTATCTTATTAAAAATTAAGTAAAGAAAAATCCGACTGAAGGATTTTTTGTTAACTTGCATAGAACCAGAGAAAAAAAATTGATATTTTAACAATATTTCATAGTGAGAAACATAAAACAGAATAAAATGTGAATCAAATTAAAATATTAAAATTTTGTTCAGAAAGTTTGTTCATATCTGTATATATTATATATTTGTCAAATTTCAAGGCGATAGCCTGAACGTCATAAAATCCTTAGTATTTTGAAGTTGAAAATGTCTTGTTGTATATCATTAGCTGGCAAACCAAAGAAGTCATCAGTGTTTGAAGATTGCAGTGTACTGAACAGATTTAATACTGGAAGTGATCATCGAATGGTGAGATGTAAAGTGCACTTAAATACTAAATTAGAAAGACAGAAGCTCATTAGGAAACAAGTAAGTAAGAGGGTGGATCTAATGAAACTGAAAGTAAATACCGAGGCATTCAAGTTGGAATTAAAAAATCGCTTTTCTGCACTGGAAGGACTTATTGATGAAAGTGATATCTCAGAAGCAAATGAAAACATTGTTAAGACAATAGTTGAAACTGCTGGGGAAATTGGTGGTGTAACCTGTAAAAAGCACAATAGCAAATTATCTGAGAAGACGAAACAGCTCATGAAAAGGCGAAGAGATATGAAGGTGGACAATCGAAATACCAGTTCCAGGATTGAGTACATAGAACTTTGTAAAACTCTGCGCAAAAGCATGAAAGAAGACATAAGAAAATTCAACTGTGAGCTAGTAAAGGAAGCCATTGAAAATAACAAGAGCCTTAGGGTTGTTAAAGGAAGTTTATCTGTTGGGAAGAAACACATCATTGCATTAAAAGGAGAGGATGGCACCGTAACAAGAAATAGGGAAGAAATACTTAGAAGAGTTGAAGAATTCTACAAAAAACTATATGAAAGTAACAGTGGATTAAACGAAGACACTGAAATAGTCGAAGGAACAGCTCCTAAAATCTTAAAAGAAGAAGTTTCATTTGCAATAAAAAATATGAAGAAAGGAAGAGCCCCTGGTGATGATGGTATTACATTAGATATCCTAAAAGAAGCTGGAGAATATGTAGAAGACATACTTGCAAAATTCTTTACCAAATGTCTTAACAGCGGTAACATACCAAACCAATGGGATTCTGCAACAGTAATTCTTTTGCATAAAAAAGGTGATAAAGAGGATTTGAAAAATTACCGACCAATTAGCTTGTTACCTGCTATTTATAAAATCTTCACAAAAGTTCTAACACATCGCCTGCAGAAAAAATTAGATGCAGCTCAACCAAGAGAACAAGCTGGATTTCGAAGTGGATTCAGTACAGTGGACCATATTCAAGTATTAAGAGAATTAATTGAAAGAACACATGAATATGAACTTCCATTGTGTGTTGCATTTATTGACTATGAGAAGGCCTTTGACTCTATAAAAACATCAGCAGTCATCAACTCTTTAAGATCAACAGACATTGAGGATGTGTACATTGACATGGTGAAACGTGTGTATAAAAATGCAAGTGCAAAATTTCGGTTACATAAAGATACCAAAACTATCAAACTTGGCAAAGGGGTGAGGCAGGGAGATACCATTTCTCCAAAACTTTTTACTTCAGCTTTACAGATGATTTTTCAGCAGATAAATTGGAATAACAAGGGAATAAAAATAAATGGTGAATATTTAAATCATTTGCGGTTTGCTGATGACATTGTTATTTTTTCAACGAACCCATCAGAACTCCAAGACATGGTACAGGAGCTCTCAACTAGAAGTAAAGAAGTTGGACTCAAGATGAACCTACAAAAAACTAAGATCATGTTCAATAATTTCGTAGAGGAAACAAAAATACAAGTTGACAACATTGAGCTAGAAATTGCTGATTCATATATTTACCTTGGCCAGCTGATTTCAATGGATGGCAACATTATGAAAGAACTCAACAGACGTATTAAACTTGGCTGGAGTGCATTTGGAAGAAACAGTTTTATCCTGAAGGGGAAATTGCCTTTGTGTCTAAAAAGAAAGGTCTTCAACCAGTGTGTATTGCCAGTCCTCTCTTATGGATCAGAGACATGGAGTCTAACAGTTGGAGCAATACGAAAGTTACAGACAACGCAAAGGAGCATGGAGAGGTGCATGCTTGGAATAACTAGGAGAGATCGAAAAAGAAACACTTGGGTGAGAGAGCAAACTAGAGTAGAGGACATCATTGTTAAAGTAAAAGGGCTGAAATGGCGATGGGCTGGGCATATTGCAAGAAGAACTGATCAACGATGGACAACAGAAATTCTGAACTGGATTCCAAGAGACCACCGAAGACCTAGAAAACGTCCTCAAACTAGATGGGTGGATGAAATAAGAAAACAGGTTGGGGTGACGTGGAAGCGAATTGCTCAGGATAGACTTGTGTGGAAAGCATTTGGAGAGACCTTCATCCAGCAGTGGATAGATAATGGTTGAATATGATGATGATGATGATATCATTAGTAAAAGTTTCGACACGATAATGTTCCGCTTGACGTAGAAACAAAATTTTGGTTTTATTAGATTTGTAAAGATTCATATTTTTTTTAAGCAAATAATATTTTTTCAAGTTTGGTCATTTTTTGGGAGACAGGCCCTGGCGGGATAGAAATGGAAGAAATCAGAAGACATAAGTTATTACAAGACCCTCTTCCAGAGATGCTGAACATAAACCATTGTAAAGTCTCTTTAAGATGAGAACACAAATTTTATTCATAAAGATTTGGTGTGTGTTTGCAGAGTTTTTACACAACCTAGAACTGCCAGGGAATTTGAAATCGTCCCCAAAGTTCAGGTAAACCGACATTTTTTGATCAAAGCTGAAAAATTTAGGGAAAACTTTAACTTCTGTCTTAAGTAGCTAAATCTCTCACAAACATGAAGCCATTTTCTCCATAACCGAAGGGTTCGATTGGGAGTTGCTTACATTGGTCCGGGAATTTTACGGAAAAAGTCAGGGAAAACCCATCTGCTTTTAATAAAAGTTGTTATAAAATCGACTCTGATCATCACTACTTTCATGGGTAGACCAACCGGAGTGCCTATCCAAATTCCCCAAGTTTATTTATTATAGTTTTCTTGTTGCAAAAATCTGGAAATTTAGAAGTTAACGTGAAAGACGTTCGAAGAAACCCGATCGAACGCAGAACCCCCCGAACTTATTAAGAAAACCCTGGTCCTACCGTTTAATCTAAAAATTTTATCTTACGAATTTTTCTTACTTTCTTACAACTGGAGTGGTACATTCTTGGAATAATGCATATAGTTGGTATATAATTAATGTATAATTCGTGTATAGTAAATATTTTCATCTTTACTTTTGTTTTTCGTTGTTTTTCTGCGACAGTCTAGCGGTAAAGCTTTGGTCTACCATACACATATATACAGTAATATTTCTGTATAGTGTATTCTTTATAACGATATTTTCTCTATGTTCCGATAGATCTATATATGAATATATATTTTTTTAAATTTTTATTACCATGGTCTTAGCGATGTGCTATCGACACCAGACCAAACGGATACAAAATGCACCATGTTGAACCTTGTCTATTACAAACCTCTCTCTCCACGGTCTCTTGAGTGTCGTTGTAGATAGATTTCACTGTATCAGATTCAATTTCATCGTTTGATGAAAAAGAAGACTTAGATGGCTTTTAGATTTGAGGATGGCAAAGGTAACGAGAAGCAGTCCAGAAGGAAGAAGAAAAGTGGGACATCCTAGGAGAAGGTAGCTTGATAGGGTGGAAGATCTGCGAACAGTGAGAGTAACAGACGGGCGAAGAAAATAAAAAAGCCTTGGTTATGAGGAGAATGGGCGAAGATCATCAAGGAATGCCCAGGTCCTTTAGAGACTCTAGCGTCTTCTATTATCTATTATAATCTGTCCTTTCCTACGTCTGATACCTATGCACTTTTTGCGTAAATGCGGACGAATTATTTCAGTGCTATTGCATGTTTTATTTTGTTTCTTTTCTGGTAAGCACTTTTTACAAGGAAAATTAAAATCTTAAAGGTAAATTTCACCCCCCCAAACGAAATTTAACACCCTTCCCTGAGAAAATATTCTGGCAGGCACCCTGAATGTATGTATTTCGATTCTGTCCAACCTCAACTAGGTAGACGCATGTTTAATGTCCCCCACCCCTCCTCGTTCACTTGAGTTGTTCAGCTCTCAACTTTGGACGAAGTCGCGAACATTGTGCAACGGTCGATGGGTGGCGAAGAACTGAAGCATCAGCCCAAAAAGTCTCTCTGTGCATTGCCTTTATAAAGAATAAGAAAAATCCAACCTCACAAAGCAAAAAAGTCGCCGTCGTACTGAAGGGAAGGAAACATTCTACGATTGCGTGCTCGTACTCTTTTCGTGCAGCGTTTCAAAATAGGACGACCTTGGCACTTGCGTCCGCGCGAAAGGCGCGTTGAGAACCGCGTGAAGAACTGGATTTTTCTGCTAGTCATGCTCCCCCCCCACCCCCCACCCCTGCTTCGTCACCTAAAAAGCTCTACGTCTGTCCTCTAAAAACGCCGCAGTCTTGGCCCTCCCTCCCGTGGAAGTTTTTTTTTCCTTTGCTTTTCTTCTGCGTTTTCTCTTGCTTCTTGTTTTTAGTTCGGATCTCTTGGGGGGGGGAAGAGTAAAAAGAAGGGGCTTCTCATCTCTTTACTTTTTGTAAGGATAGGCGAAAAGCTCCAGGGGGCTACCGGCGCATGACCATGGCCACAAAACCCGCTCAATACCGAGGGACCTTTTCTTTGACTGTTTGGTTCCGCTATGTTGAACGTTTTATATTTTCCCTTGAAATTTGGACATCGTCGGAGAAGGGACGCCTTTGCTGTAAAACCCTATTCGTTATCACTTATACGGCAAAATTGCGTATTTGGTATGCAGTACATACATGCTTAATTTGCGTATAAGACATAGTTAAACCTGAGTAAGTGTAGCTGCTTTGTAAAAATCCAGGGTTCTGTGATTTAGCGCAAATAAGCGACGTATACGTTGATGTGAATAATAGCCTGTGGATCTTTGAACGTATAAAAGACTCAACTCATAAGATTTAAATGAGAAAATAACTGTCTTCGAACTTATATGCTTATATAATAAGGGACTTAACAAGACACCGAGGAGAGGGGGGAGGTCGTCCGTGGTTTCAAGGTGCGAAAAGGGAGAACGCCCTCATCTAGTTTAAACGCGGGACTTTTTTTTTCCCCTTCAAATAGGAGGAGGTGCCAACTATTCTTTGGCCCGGGGCTTAAAAAAAATAAACAAAAAGTCATCACTACAATCAAAAGAATTTTCAAGGTGGTAATTTTTTAAAAATAATTTTTCTTAAGATTTGGTGTGCTATAATAATGATTTACAATGTTGTTGACAAGCTGTTACTGATGCATTTTTACCTTTCATTACATCAATTTTAATTTTAAAGTATACAAATTTGTAAGTTCATTTTCGGTAAGGTTGAACACATGCTTTAAGAAATAAATAAATGAATAAATAAATATATTAATAATTTTTAAACGGATAATGTCCACAGATAGTAGGCTGGACTCGTGTTTTTACGAACCATTCGCATTTACAAACAATTAGAGTGGTACGGAAAATTATCGCATAGAACTTGTGTTAATTCCCATTTATAATAGACTTCCGATTTTTTGGAACTTTTTTTCCTACTTTTTGCCTTATACGAGTTCGTAAAGACGAGAGTCCACACTGTATGTTCATTTTTTCAAAATTTAAATCTAAGCTCATAATTTGGAATGAGTTTTCAAACAAGTGCAGGAAGTGGATTGACAAATGTTTTTTAGTCCCAAAAATGCCAATGTGACAACAGAAATATTACGGAATAAATGTATCATCAAAAACGGTACATATAGGTCGAATAAACTTATTTATTTTATTTGAAAAGAGCTGGAACGATTTAAAATAACTTTAAATTCGATGTCGTTGTCTTAAAGTTATCATAACTTTACGTTTGTTATATGTAGCCGATCAATGCAAAATGAAATCACTCCCAGTTTTTTTGAAGTTAAGCATTTTTGAGGAGTGTTATTTTCGTTTAACCACAAGATCATCTTGTGGGGAAGTGTTGGCGGATCTGTACTCTCAGACGCAGAGGTGAGCGTTACTTTGAAGTTGAATTATATGATGCTTTAAATGCGTTTATCCATTTCACTGATAACGAATGTTTCTTTCAAAGGAAAAACAAACCCTTTGCTGTTGTTTATAATACGATGTGTATTAATATATATATATATAAAAGGGTTGCTGGTATCTAACTGGAAGGAGACCCACACGTTGAACGTATGTGACGATGTGTGGAACCGGCCGGGCCAGTAACCTAGTGTCCTACTCCGCCTTCAAGTGGTGCGGGCCGGGCTTTCTATCCAAGAGGCAAATTAATATTTGCTGCATTCCTTTCTTCATATCTTTTACCGTGTTTGGCGCAGTATAGCCCAGATGCTCTTGCGCCATAAAAAAACCAAACAATCAATCAATCAACCTTTCTTCATACTTTTTATTGCAAATGCTACTTCTTCTTTTAAGATTTTAGGAGCTGTTCCTTCGACTATCTCAGAGTCTTCGTTTAATCCACTGTTTCCCTCATACAGCTTTCTGTAGAATTCTTCAACTCTTCTAAGTATTTCTTCCCTATTTCTTGTTACAGTGCCATCCTCTCCTTTTAATGCAATGATGTGTTTCTTCCCAATAGACAAACTCCCTTTAACAACCCTAAGGCTCTTGTTGCTTTCAATGGCCTTCCTTACTAACTCACAATTGAATTTTCTTATATCTTCTTTCATGTTTTTGCGCAAAGTTTTGCAAAGTTCTACATACTCGATCTTGCGACTGGTATTTTGATTGTCCACCTTCATAAGTCTTCGCCTTTTCATGAGTTGTTTCGTCTTCTCAGATAATTTGCTATTCTGCTTTTTACATATTACACCACCAATTTCCCCAGCAGTTTCAATTATTGTCTTAACAATGTTTTCATTTGCTTCTGAGATGTCAACTTCTTCAATAAGTCCTTCCAGTGCAGAAAAGCGATTTTTTAATTCCAACTTGAATGCCTCGGTATTTTCTTTTAATTTCTTTAAATCCACCCTCTTACATACTTGTTTCCTAATGAGCTTCTGTCGTTCTAATTTAGTATTTAAGTGCACTTTACATCTCACCATTCGATGATCACTTCCAGTATTAAATCTGTTCAGTACACTGCAATCTTCAATAATTGATTTCTTGTTTGCCAGGATATAGTCAATTTCACTAGTTCCCCCATTTGGGTGTTTCCATGTCCATTTTCTTTGCGGTTTCTTCTTAAAAAATGAATTCATGATGCTAAGATTTTCAGCTTCTGCAAATTCGATGAGTTGATCGCCACGTTCATTCCTTTCCCCATATCCGTATTTACCAACCGATGTCTCTCCTTGTTCCTGTTGTCCAATTCTTGCATTGAAATCCCCCATGATGAGCTTGATATGTTGTTTCCCTTTGGTGTGTAACTCTTTGATTTCTTCATAAAATTCTTCAACCTCTTCGTCGGTATGGCTTGATGTTGGTGCATATACCTGTACTATCTGAAGTTGGTATCGCTGGGTTAGTTGAACAACGAGCCTCGCTGCTCGATCTGACGTGCTTTCGACTTCAAGAAGGTAGTCTTTAATTCTTTTGTTGATTAAGAAGCCAACACCACTTGTTCTTCCAGTTTCCGTTCCTCTATAATAAAACAAATGTCCACTTTTAAGTTCCACCAACTCTTCACCTTTTCTTCTAACTTCACTGAGTCCTACAATGTCCCATTTGATCTTGTCAAGTTCTTCTTCCAATTCCTGAAGTTTTGCTTCAGAAGCAAGGGATCGTCCATTAAACGTAGCCAAGGTCAATAACAAACGGCAGCCTGGGCCATTCCAGTGATTCTTAGCACCCCCTGCTTTCATGCCACACTGACCGCTGCCTTGATCAGGAGCACTCCAGCACCTGGAGACTAGGGGCCATGGTTTCTGGTGTGTCAACATAATGGAGGAATTAGCCATAATTTCACCACGCTGGCTAGACGGGTTGGTGAATTAGCCCTCCCCTTCCGCCTTTCTATCCGTGTAGCAAATATTAATTTGCCACATAAATAGAAAGCTCAGCCTGCACCACTTGAAGGCGGGGTAGGACACTAGGTTACTGGCCTGGCCGGTTCCACACATCGTCACATACGTTCAGCGTGTGGGTCTCCTTCCAGTTAGATACCAGCAACCCTTTTGCAGGCCATATATATATATATAAACCACGATTTGCATATTTTTATTATCATTTTTGGTATTTACTACTAATATAATTGGTCGTAAAATAATCGTTTTAAAAACTGATGTCTAACATGCTTGTTTGGATGTTTTTCTTTGCAGATGGTCATTATGTGACTGGCCATGCACAAACGTAAGAAGAAAAAAGTAAAACCCAAACTCTTCGATAGTTCCTGTAAAACAGACGGCATGGACATGGTCTTCGAAAACAGCTTCAGCGGAGGGATTAAGCATTTCCCCGAAGGACCTCCAGCACTAGATGGAGGTATTGAGACAGATGTAACGAGCTTGTCCCCACAAGTTGATCAAAATATAGGGATCGCTAGCCTTGCTGGCTTAACAGATCTTAGTCCATTTGATTTTGATCCGTCGAAAGCAGATGTTGTCGGAGATAATAGTGATATGTTTTGTGACGGCCCCGGTGCCAGGACTCGTTCCAAAATGGGCCAAGACACCAACGACGCGAACAGTAATGGCTCAGTAGTGACAAATGCCAAACAGCACATTCCTGCACCCTCGTTCCTAGTTCAAATACCGTTTTATGCGTATAAGAAAGAAAAAAATCGGAAATGTTCGGTTTGTGGTAAACATGGAAGGACGCCCTCAGACTTGCTACGACACATGAGAGTACACACGGGAGAAAGGCCATTTCCTTGCGTCGGTTGCGACAAAAGGTTTAAATGCAAACGTAGCCAATTAACGCACCAGTATCTTACTCATGGTATTAAAGATGGCTTGTCCGATCATCGGCTTCAAGTTCTAGAAAGTAAGAAAATGAGACATAGACCGAAGAAAGGTTTCCTAGAGTTCGACATCCCACCTCCTTTACTGGAAAACCAAGGCCAGATACATCTTCAGCAAGAACCAGTCAGTAGGCCTATAAACTTAGATCAGGATGAGGACACGGAAATAATGGTTGAAGATGATCAGCTAACGACATCAACGAACGGCGAAGTTAAAACTAGTTTCGAAGGCCTGTTTAGTCCACTGTGTGAAGATCAGTGTGCACTGTTAAGTGAACCACCTGGAATTATGAGTCAAACACAAACAATCGTTGACTGTGGAAGCGCACACGATCTATCGACTAAAGCCATCCCAGTTGCTGATGAAGAGAGTGCCATTTCAGAAGTTAGGGAGGAAATGAAAGAAGAGCCAGTGTATGACGTCGATGACACAAGAACGGGTAAAACTCAAAGTAAGGAACCCGGGTCTCCGAAAGTGCCGATTCTTCGTATCAAGACACATAAATGCACCTATTGTAAAAGGCAGTTCAGGTCCATTTACACACTGAGATATCATCTTCGTTCCATGCACGATGAGAAAGTTTATCTCAGTCCCGCTTTAGAAACTCGTCTTAAGAAAAGGCGATGGCTACCTCCACACGTCAGATTGCAGAAATCGAAGCTACTCGCACTAAGTTCTCTCCTAAAAAGTAAAGCTTTGGCCAAAGAAAAGAAAATTTCAAACAGTACTTCGAACTTGAAAGAACAGGAGAATGGGCAAACTGAAGAACAGAACATTCCAACTCAGGGGGAAACATTCCTTTCCATGGAGAAAGAGCCAGACGCAGAGAAGAAATCGGCGGAAGGAATGCAAACAGTACAGAATCAACCAGAACCCATTGAATCTTGTGAAAAGAAAGACTCCATTCCAGAATCGAATAAAATATTCTTACCCAACATCAAAACCGAAAAACAAGATCCAATAGCAGAAGAATTAAACTTTAACCTTTTGAACGACATAAATAATAATAATAATAGCACTTTAAGAAGCATACTGACATCGAAAGAGTCCGTTTTCAACCCTATTTCACACTATAATCCAACTTTACCTAGTCAGATCCCTTTGTTTGCAAACTCCAATTACAACATGAGCGGCAATGGTACTACTACTAGTTCTAAGTCGGGTACAAATCCGTATGTCATACCACCTCACATATTTTTGCCTAGCAATCCTCAGCTAGACGAAGGGTTGCAAAACAACCAGCCCATCTCTTGGGAAAGCCTACATGTGGCTTCTGAAAATGTCCTTGTTACAAAAATGGAAGCGGTACATCCGACTACTCACCAGAAATACGTTCTTTATAAATGTAGCCAATGTGGGAAAGCCTATTCTGGCCTCCGTGCAATAGGTATGCATTTAGCTTCCCATAGTGATATTGCTGGTAAAGATTGTGAAAAGTGTGGAGCATCATTTAAATGGAGAAACGAATTAGACTCTCACTTGGAATGCCACAGGGCGGATAGAAAATTTATTCCCTCTTCGCCATTTCTTCCAAGTTATTATGTGAATCCGTTTCCTATACCGGTGTTGCCAACTAATGAACAAACAGTTATGTCTGCTCCAGGACTTCTATCATACCCCTTTTTCCCCATGCCTCAACAAATACCGCCCCTGGTACAACCTGGCTTTTTCCCTTTCTTCGCAGCTGCGTTGCAGCCACCGTCCCAAATGCAATCAAATGACACCACCGGTACCGCGTCTGTAAATCCTACTCATCCTATATCGGAAGAATCGAAAACCAATCTGGAAGAAAAGACCCTCGACCAGAATTGCACTTTTCAGTGTAAACTCTGCCCCAAGACTTTTGATAGGATTTTCTCGCTACAGCGGCACGAAAGAATCCACAGTGGTGTTAAAGCTTGTTTCTGTAAGACGTGTGGCAGAGGATTCAGCGAGTTGCGTAACTTACGTCATCACATCGTGCGTTTCCACGCTGAAGCGGCAAAGATGGAGCCTTTGCCTTATCGAAGACAGCCGACAAGGGTGCGAAATAGTTCCCAAAGGTTAGTCTCATTCCTTAAAAAAACGGCAGTTCGAATCCTGAATTCCATGGGACAGAGTAAATTGGACGGGAACGCCAGCTCCGTGAAGATACAAACGGATGATTTCACGACGTCGAAAAGCAGCAACGCTGAAGAGACGGCCCAAAATTTAAGCACAAAAGACAACCCCAACCTTCCACCTAACGGAGGCAGAACTGCAGCTGCTGATCCTTCATTTAGTGTTCCCAGCAATGTCTTGAGCAGAGAAGATCAACCTCAAGAAAATCCCGTTTCCCCTCCGATTTCTTTGGCTAATAAGCAGAACTATTTGCAAGTACCAGAACTAGATGATTTACCGACACTAAATACTAGAGCTTCGGTGATCCAAGAGGCAACCAAGAACTCCTCGCAGTCGAAAAGTAGTGGCAACGCTGGACGGCAATTGGAAGTCCTCCAAGACCCCAAACGTTCTTTACTTGGGAACAGAAGGAAAGGTCGACCCTTTAAACTCACAACTAATACCTGCAACTTTTTGAATCCTCTTTCCGATGAAAATCTGTATGCCATTACGCAGAATATACTGAACGGCATGCCGAAATTAAGCCTGGAGCAGCCGGGCGCATTCCTACAAGCCAGCCAAGCAGCAGGTTTGTAAAAACATTTGAAAATTTTCTAGGAAAGTATCTTTAAGCACTCATCAAAACTAATATTCCCTATTAATAACGAGAAGTGTAAGTATTTACCAATTTTAGTCATTTCCCACGGTATTTATATTTTTAATTTATTAGTGCGCAAACATGCAAAAATGAGAACCCATACTAATTGGACGTTTTAAAAAACGCTCCCAGCTTTGAAATTTGACAGCTATTACCGCCCCGCTTACTAATTTTATTAAGTGTGCTCGCAGTAATTAAGTTACAATTTCAGCAGAGTTTTCTGTTTATTACCATCATCAAAATTATTCAAAGTTTAAGTTTTATAGATTTTGGAGAATAGGTCTTTCCCCCTTTCCCAAATCCAAAGTTTTTAGAAAATATATAAAAGCATAAATAACGAATAGAAATAATAATAATAATAATTTTGCCAAATTTTATATATTAAATATAGTTTAATTTAGTTATAATGGAAAGAAAATATTTATTTGGTTACATTTAAAATCCTGTGTAGGATGAAAATCCTTTATTACGAGAGAAAACTTGTCACAATCATCAGCAGTCCAGTAAAATTTTTCCTTGATTTGCGCAGGTGGAGTTTTAAAAATCAGATTTCTCCTCATTTTACACTGATTTTCCGCCTTAGAGAATTAAAGACAATGAAAGATTTTCGTCCGTAATGATGCGCAAATATGCAAAATTCTGATATTTATATAATACTATTTTTATTTCCACTTATACATATATTTTTACAGTATTTTGTGGCAGGTCCATAGAAAATACCATAAAAATGGCATAATCAGTTATAGACATGTCAAGAGTAAGAAAGAAAAAAAAACCAGGAGAAAATACACATATAGCAAACAATAATTAAGAAAGCCCACCGAGATTTTATCCAATTAAATAAAAAAACCATTGTCTCAATATCAATATAGAGTATAAATCCATCTCATTTCATTCATATAAATATGTGATACTCATTTTTGCTATTTTATGAGTTTATTTTTTTTTTTTTTTAACCTTTCTTTTAATGGCAATCCGTTTAGAAGAAGAAGAAGAACCTGGATTTAACGCGAAAAAATGTTGATCCTTTCATGTGCTGGTTGTAAACGGGCTAGACTGAAAGTTTTTTTCGATTGAGATATTTTTTATTGCAAAAATTTGTAAATGGTAAAATGGGGCCCAAAAATTGATTTAAGGCCCGGACCTAAGAATGCGATAAGACAGCTTTATTTAGGGGCCCTATATTTGGATTTTATATAGGAGCTAAAGATGAGATGGGCTCACACTTCCCGAGCTCGGACCCAGGCTTTGTATTTCATATAGTTTTTGGGCTCAGGCTCATTATAGTGACGCAACTGAAGCTAAAAATTGACTTTTTTTTTATATCGAAATGCTCCAAGAAATGGAAACTACATGATTCATTTTCGAGAACTCTAACAATACGTGTATATGAAAATGTGAAAGAAATTAAATGATGTAGTTTAGCAATTTTTTTTTTTTTAAATTATATCATACATCAAGGGGTTAAAGTTACATTTGAAGTTTCGGGCTTGGGTTCAAATTTCCACAAAGTATTTCGGGCTGTGGCAGGCAGACTCAAATAACAAGTTTTCCGGCTAGAGCGGGCTCAGGCCTCAAAAAATGAGCTCAAACTTGTCTTTAATGGGAGCTCTCCCATACGTGGGGTGTAAGAGTGATCGCCAGATTTCGCCAAATATATAAAAAAACAAAATCATATAATAATAAGTAGACACCGGATTATATGCAATTGCATATTTTAGCTCTTTTCAGCTTTAGTGGATATAAATGCATAAAAACGATAAATTTTCAGAATAAATGCATATTTCAAGGGTTTCAATAATTTCATTATCCTTTTATCAGAAATTTTTTGCGCAACTATAAAGTTAAACTCTACTTTTATCCTTATGTTAGCAGAAAGAAAAATGAACTTGCAAATGTACATATTTATTTATGTCTTAAGGCATCAAAAACTGCAGTTACATTCATAGTTGAATTAGCCACTACCTTTAGAAGGGAGACGGAAGGGTTTAGTTTTAGTGTGCCGGACAGGTAGTTAATCTAAGCTCAGATTAGACAACAAATATTTATTTGGGGTAAAATTCTGCACCATTACCTATAAGTAATAAACGCTGCCGATAGTCTATCACGGATAGACTATCCATTATAAACTACCCGCAAATTTTATAAATACCATTCAATAACCTCAACAGATCTGGAAGGATCTGTTTGGCCATAAATGCTATTGATTAACAGAAGACAAAGCTCAATTGTTCCAAACATTGATGAAAATATTATATAATATAGATGATATGATATAATAAAAATTTTGCTATATATGAAGTATTTTTGCTCAGCTAGTTTTGTAATAAAATCAATCTTTCCTTTTAAGACGCGGGACATTTATTTTTAAATAAGTGAAAAAATATTTCAGGGCATATTTTTTCATTTTAAGTCCATATTTTACCTTTTTGAATGCATACAAATGCATTTGGGGATTTTAGTGCATATAATCCGGGCTTTGATATTAAGTGATGTTTAATAATCTGATTTAACAGTAACTATGAAGCGATGTTTAGTTTTTAAAGTTGTCATTTAACGCAATTATTTTTTGGAGTAGTCATATGATTGTGTTTTGTTATTGAAGGGTTAGAGTGGATAAATAATCATAATTTGTAGTGTATGTGACTTCCCAATTTAGAAAATTTTCATTATTTTTAGTAAATAATATGCCAAACGAAGTGAACATGCCTCAACTGTCCTTTTTCAACTCCGAGCCTCCTGCCATCGAACCCATTGATATGAGAAACATGAAGGATGCGAAGTCGAGGGAAGAAATCAAATCGGAGCCCGTTGTAAATGCTGAACCTCCGAAGGTCGACAGTTCGATTCCTGCAACTAATTTTCCAAGGTAGGCTCCCTTTCCTTAATATGGAATCTGGATGCTTGATTACAGTACTGAATAATTAAGTTATGTAGTAATTATTGGGTGAGTTCTAAGCAAAAACGGATGCAGGAAAGGGGCGTGGGGGCGCCCAAACGAGAATAAAAAATTTACATTCAGGGGCTGACTGGGCCGCCGGCCAACTGGCCCCCGGGCCGGTACGCCCTCATGGACAATAGGACTTGCGCCCTCATGGGCTATAGGACTCGCGCCCTCATGGGTTATAGGACTCGCGTCCTCATGGGCTATAAGACTCGCGCTCTCCGATAATCCAAGGTATGCGCCCTTTGAGATGACCCAATGTTTACACTTACTATTACTTATTCAAACACGACCACAAATATCATGCAAGAGGTCAACATTGGTTTTAAGCAAGTATATAACTACGGTTGTCAATAGAGTCGGTTCGCGTTGTCTTTTTCTCTCCTGTGTTTTCAAAGCTCTGGTGTGAGCTTAAGCATGGGTGTTGGAGATTACTACTTACAACGCGCATTAATTTTACCACAAGTTGTTTCCTGAATCCCCGTCGACAATGAATAACTTAGTAATACGATTCCATTCTTTCATGATAGCGCGAAATACTTTTAATGTGAACGAATGTTTTTTGTTGTGGTGAGTACTCACATTGATCAGGTTAGACTGTAGTGGACCATTTGCCAGCCATTTGTATGAATACATGTCGTTTGAGTTACCATTCACTTGAGTTATATTGCCTTTCATCGTAAAGAGTTTAAAAAATAAACGGACACAGGGGAGTTTAGAAAAATGTGGAATGGTAGAAATCTTTCACCGTCGTCCATTGCTGAGGGAAAACTCATAATTTAAAAATTTTGGATTTTTCTATTATTTATTGATTTAGTTCAGTTGTTCTTAAACTTTTCGAGTCGTGGAGCACTTTTCAAGAGATAAATTCTGCACAGAGCACTATCGTCACGCTTATACCAAAGGCACGTGTGTATATTTTTGCCTAACTATATTTTTCAATTAGTTAGTTGATATTTTATCATACACCAAAAGACGAATTATTTTTCGACTTTTAAACGGCTAAAATTTTGATCTGGATTTAATTTCTCTAAGTGAAATCTTGTCAGGTATATTTTCTTTTCCTCCTAAAACACTAAGTGCTCTCCAGAGCACAGTTTGAAAACCACTTATCTAGATCATCTTTAGAGTAAGACGCTTGAAAATTTTCCATATTCAAGCAGTCTAACAACCTTGTTAATGATTACAAAGCTACACCTAGCCTCAGCAATTCATGAAGGCCCTATTAAACTTAACTCATTAATTTTCCTCCGTTTCTATACTTCTAAGCTATTTTCAGCCAATTGATGTCGCTGCCTGCGGACAAGCAACAGTAACATAAAATAGCAACACTCCGTGTTTACTTGGAGTTATTTCAGTAGATTCTTGATGAAGGATTGCTATATCCATCTGAAACGCGTCACCCAGTATAAAGAAAAAACTGCTGCCTAACGTTACAGTATTTAATATTTAATGCTAAAGACTTGCACTCAAAATGCTAGAATATACGTGTGGAATTTTCTGCTGATAATACTCATTAGCAATGATTTCGTAAACGATATGAAATATAGTAGACATCGAAAACTTTTTTTTTTAATATAATATAATACCTTCCAATGCATAATATCCTGGATATAATTTGCCATAATGAAGGATTATTGTGTTACATTCATTGAAACATAGTATTGTTTAATAATGCGTAACTTTATATTTTTCCATAGTTTTGGATTGGATGCTGTCAGTGCTTTAAACGTGAGTACCTCAGTTCTGCCAAGTTCGGATGGAAAACCGACTATGTACCCTTGCAATTATTGCAACAGAAGTTTCAGTTCACTTTCAGACCTCAACAGGCATATGAGTTTCCACGCAGGTTTGTATAACTATTTATAGTTTTCTAATAGTATAATTATATTGTAGAAGTCTAATAATAGTCTTCTAATTCACCAAACGTGCGTCATCGATTATTAACATTGAACATGTTTTCACTAAACTTGGAGCCACAAAACTCGTCACGTTTTTTGCGTAACGTTTCCCCGTCACGCCACACACTTAAGTTATTTTATGTAAACCAGAAATCGTCTGTCAAACGTTTTTAGCTTTAATTGGCTTTTAATTTAATTGAATGTTTAACTTTTTTATTTGCTTTTTTACAAAATAATACATTTGCTACAGCATAATGATACCCAATCCAGGATCCTCCAGTAATTTACACGTATTTAAAAAAATAATGATTTTCTAAATGTAAACAAAATGTTTCGTTGTTGCTTTTACAAAATCGGAGATCGATCTAGATTTAACATACTTACAGTAAAACCTCTCCACAACAATATTATACGGACCGAGAAAAATTATCTTTGTAGAGGGAGTCATTGTTATAGGGAGGGTTCATTATACAGTAAAACCTCTCTACAACACTATTATACGGACCGAGAAAAATTATCGTTGTAGAGGGATTTATCGTTATATCGGATATCGTTGTTGGGAGGTTTTACTGTCTCATCCTTACATAAAATTGGCTAAAGGCAGCTTTGGAATCCTTAATAATTTTATTGTTGAGAACGGAATAGAATAATTAAAGTGCCCTTTCTTCTGACTAGGATTCCCACATACCTGGAATTATCAGGGAATACTGAAATCGTTCTTAAAAGTCAGGGGGAAAACAAGGTTTTTTTGGACAAACCTGGAAAATCATAACTTCTGCTTTGAATAGCTAACTCTTCTATGAACGTGAAGTCTTTTCTCTGTGCGTGAAGTTCAGCTGAAAGTTGCTTGTGACTAGTCGGGGAATTTTGTTGGCAAAGCCACGGAAAAACCTGGAAAAGTCAGGATTTTTTTTCTTCCAATATGAACGGGAACCCTATCTGAATTGTATTGTTAAAATAATGCATTGTGTTGCCACGGGAACCGTCGTTGGGAAGAAGGCTAGAGACAGAAAAAGAAGGTGGATCAGTGCCGGATTTATAAATGGGCACGCTGGGCACTTGCACAGGGCGCAAAATTTTTAGGGGCGCAAGAGGCAACGAATTTTTTTTAATTGCAATTTATTTACCGTAGAATTCTGTCGATCAGCTGCCCTCGAGAAGGCTCCCAGACACCTTTTTTTTTTTTAAATCTGAAATTCTGAAAATTCGTTGAAACAACCTCTTCTCCCCCAAGGCCGAATCCAGTCAGGGGGCGTGCATCCCCTGAGAATAATAAATTTACATTAAAAATTATTTTTATATAAAAATACTTAAAACTAAACTTACAAATGAAATTTTACGACCATGCAGACATAAAGTACACAAACACTTGTACGTACAACAAACTTGATTTGTGCAGGTTTGTGCTAGTAGTGCCAATGTGTTTTGCAAGATGGAGAACTTTAGCGAGTTACTGGTTTCATTTTTGAATTTGTGTGATACCCATCATTGTTTGTTCTGTTAAATGAGACTATCTGCCACTTCTTTTTTTCGTAATTTAGTAATTTCTGTCAGAATTGTTGTCCACTTTACTATCTGATATATAGACTACTAAAACTACATTTCCATGCACAACATGCTGCATTTTCGCAGTTAACGCAAACATTCGTCGTTCTTAACAAACTATAAAAATTTCGACGATATGTGCATGACAATGTGTCCTACGTACTCGTCATTCAACAGATTGGCAGATAGTCAATCGACATGAGGCATCCATATTACTGCCTTTAGATAGCCCACTGTGTTTTCTCAGAACTTAAATTTCCAATTATTAACAACAACGAGAACAGGACGCACTTATAACGATCCCGCATTTAGCGAGTGTCTGTATTTACCGAAAAAAATATGAACTTTGTTTGATATAATGATTAACTGCAATATACAATTTAATCGATTTTAGCAAACAAGAATTTTGAGGACACCAGATTTAATGCGTAAAAAATAGCGAGATTTTTTAAACGTAGTGTAAAAAATTCTAAAACAAAATAACAGAAGAAGAAAAAATCGAGGATGTCCTTTTAACTGAAATGAAAATCATAATGCATACTTTCCAGCGCTTGAAATTTGCCACAATTTCTAAATACAAAGCCTTATTTACCATACTGCGTCGCCTGAATATAATGCATTTTTGTTCCGTTATCATAATTATTTTATACTGCTTCACCTTCCCCAGTGTAGTCGTATAATGTAGTTTAATTATTTTATGTCACTGTGAGAATTTTTAAAATTGTAAAGAAGAGAAACAAAATCTCTCGCCTTAAATTGCGGAATTTGTGTTTATGGAAATCATGCCAATTGTAAAATAATAATTACATTAATATTACACATTTTGATTTAATGCATGATGTCTTTTGTTTTAATGCATAGATGTCTGTTGTTTTAATGCATAGATGTCTTTTGTTTTAATGCATAGCTATCTTTTGTTTTAGATATACGGCCATTTAAATGTCCATACTGCAGCTACTGTAGTCGCACAAATAGTCAACTGAAAGTTCACATGATGAGACACGAAGGTAAACTAATTTTTGTGGTTTTGCCCCATTTATTGAAATCTTTATATCGGTTCTTTACCGTTTTCAGTTTAATTATTTTTACTTATATAACTTAATTTTGAAAGTGAGGCACTAAGTTTAGTTTTAATATACATTCTCAAGCTATGTGTTGTTTCTAACATACGTTCTTAAATTATATGCTCTATTTCTAATACATATTCTTGGATACATTATTTCTAACACACATTCTTTAATACATTATTTTTAGTATATTACATTCTTAAACTGTGTTATTTCTAATATAGTGCTGGAAAAAAAGGTTAAGGATACGAAAAATTACGAGATGCGTCTAATGAATTATATGCAAATTAGTAAATAAAGTAGCATATACAACAAGAACTCAAAATGCATCATTTTAATGCTGAATAACACAAAAGATAACAAATATATTGCTGTTTACATAAATTGTAGTTAATATGGACTGGCAAAAAGTATAAGGACAACCAGGATTTTGGCCAAAAATCCTATTAAAAAGTTAGAAAATTACTATGATTTGAATGATTTGTGAAGTTGTGGAACCACAAAATTAATTTAATACAGTGTTTGGGATTTTCCGCCAGACAAGTTTGATGGCTCTAATTAATTCAGCTTGCCTATCATACTGCTGCCCATTTCTGTATAGCTCACGAATCAATAAACATCACAGGTTTTCCATGGGGTTTAGATGGGTGCTCCTGGCTGGCCAGTCAAGCAATTTGACGTCATTTACCTCAAACTATGACTTTGTTGAAGCAGATATATGGATCGAAGCATTATCTTGTTTAAAAATATAGTCTACAGGGGTGGTGAGTGGTGCCTCAGGATATAAATTTTGGGCCAGTATATCCTGATAAACATATGAATTTGTTCTTAGCCAAGAAAAAAGCAATTGGAGTAACACTTTCAGAAGCAAACCCACCCCCACAAATTCACGGAGCCACTACTGAATTGTCGCTTTCAAAATGTGACCTTTTCATGACGAAGGTCATGCCAGTAATAATGGAATCCACCCAGCCTATCCAAATTAAACTTCTTTTCATCTGAAAGCACAACATTTTACAACTTATCTCCAAAAGCCACTGCTGGGGGTTTTTTTCGTAAGAGGTGATTGGGCTTTCATTTTTGAGTACTGAATGTTTGGATTCCTCATTAACATGTTACATACCGTTCGGCTAGAACAAGATAATCCTAAATTGCTTTTAATTTTGGATGAAAATTGCTTTTTATGATAGGCTTACCTAAATATTGCTCTCTTTTGAGAAGTGGTAATGGAAACTGGACTACCTGTGTGTTTCTTTTTCCCGTGGTTTTCTAGATCATTTTAGAAATTATATACAACAGTCTTATCTATTGATACAATGTATTGATATAACAGTTATAACTATTGATTTTTGGCGAAATTTCGCGTCCACTCATTCCACATGCTTTGAAACTAAGGGATTGGCCTCGCTCAATTTTTGATAATTCCTTACTTTTTGGCATTTTAAAGAGCATGGTTGTTGTAAAACTAACAACATAAAACGATTTGTAACGCTTAATACTACGATAAAAACAAGGTCAAATATGCTAATTAAGGTTGTGACATAAAAACCCCCCGCTGTCCTTATATTTTTTCCAAACTGCGTAGCATCCGAAAATCATTGAATGGTATAGTAAAAGTAGTTTTAAGATTTTTAAAATAAATACTATCAAGAAATATTAAGTTCCACCTCATGGTAGTTTAATCTCATTTGCATAAAGTTGTGTCCTCTGATTTTCCACATTTGGTGTTTTTTCGCTTGTCCTTAAATTTTTTTCCAGCACTGTAGTATACATTCTTAAACTATTTTATTTCTAATAGTATACATTCTCAAACTATATTATTTCTAGTATACATTCTTAAACCATGCATTATTTGTAATATACATTCTTAAACCATGCATTAGTTCCAATATATAGTTTTAAACTACGTTATTTTTAATATGCAATTCTTAAGCTATACATTAGAATAGGGTTTCTCCAAGTGTAATTAGCCAGCCACTGGTCATTTGTGGTGACCTACTGACTGGTCTTTAGAATTTTCAGAAAAAGTTAAATGAACAAATTACAAAAATAAATTATAAAATAAAAATTGCAGTACATGATATGTGGCATATGAAAAGAGTCGACATTGTATTTATATATACATCATAGAGCTTTGCAGGATATTCCACCACATCTGCTTATTAAACACAACGTCTCACTGCATGCTATTCGGAGCATCCTCAGAAGTAATTGCCGACCAAGTTTCCCTCTGCAAAAATGCAAGTCTTGCATTTTACAGAGGGAAACTTGGTCGGTATTATTTCTGAGGATGTTCCGCATAGCACTGAGTGAAACGTTAAGTGTTTTTAATAAACAGACGTTGCGGAATAACCCGCAAAGCTCTATGATGTATATTAACAGACGCCGTGAAAGTCTTTGTGGATGTATTGTATCTATAATTTTGCCAGCCATAAGCCTAATACCAATCACACAGCACAGAAGCCTGAATGTTTTTTATATTTGTGTTTTTTTATTAATTTAGGATTGAAATACACTTTTTTGCAAAAAAAAAAAACAAAAAAAAAACACCCCTAAAAAATTATCCGATCATCTCGAAATTTAGCATGCAAATTCTTTTAGACCAAGTATGCAAATGATTAAATTTTCAAAGCCAATGAGTGTTAACTTCGATCATAGCGTGCATTTCTATTTTGCAACGAGCATCGTATAAAAGAGGTAAAAATTGCAGACGGTTTATTTTTTTTCGTTATCAGCGTTGCAGTTCCCTGGAGACGCAACCAGTAATGCCGTTGGGACGTTGTCAAAGACCTTATAGCCAATTGAACGACTTGGAACATGGTCGCATAGTTAAGATGCGTGAAGTTGGTTGATCCTATCGAGCAAAAGACCACCATCTGCACCATATGGAGACTGCTATGTAAAGGTGTTGGCAGTAATGGTTGCTGCGAGGAACTTATCGGCAGAATGAAAGCTCTGGAAGGCCAAGGTGCATGAATTCGAGGCAAGGTCGGTTAGTTGCGAGACAGGCCCGAGTTGACCCATCAGCATCATTGTCCGCCATCCAACGTGCTACAGTCTATTCCATACCAATCGTGGCACCTTCTACCATCTTACAACACTTGGCTGAGGTGGGGTTACACTCACAATGGTCTTTAAGACGTCTGTTTTTAACCCCACACCATCGACAGAGTCGTCTGGAGTGGTGTCGTAGCCGATCATCATGGCTGCCAGCAGATTGGCATCGCATAGTTCAGCGAGTGTTTCATTGCAGTGTTCAGCGATGAATCCCGCTTCAGTCTTGGAGCAGATGATCATCAGATCCATGTGTGTAGGCGCCAGGGCCAGCGGTCCCAACCACCCTTTGTTTTACAAAGGCACACAGCCATTACCCCTAGTGTGATGGTGTGGGATACTATTTCATATGACTACAGAATGCCCTTAGTCATCCTGCATACAAATTTAACAGCTCAAAGGTATGTTGATGACATCTTGCGGCCATTTGCGTTACCCTTCATGACACGACAGACTGGGCCATTTCCCAACAAGATAATGTCAGGCCCCATACGACTCGCATATCTGTGAGCCATCTTCATGCTGATGACATTCTTCCTCGGCAAGCAAGATCACCAGACCTTTCACCAATCGAACATGTATGAGAAATGACATTCCGTCAGATTTGGCTACCACAAAACGTTGCAGATCGGGAGCAACAAGTAAGGACTGCCCGGAAGAATATGTCGCAGGATGACATTAGGAACCTTTATCACTCCTCACCCAGACATATAGAATAGCATGCATCACCGTCAGGGGTTGTGAGGGCCACCAACTATTGATTTGAACATTCAATGTGCAATTCCTAACCATTGATGGGTCCTCTTGATTTTTTATCATTTCCTTACCTGTGTATATGCTGGATATATATTTAATTTCAATAAAAACAGATAATTTATTCATGGTGCTTCGTTTTTTTTTTTTTGCAAAAAAGTGTATATTATTTATATTACTTTTTGTAACTAGAAAGTAATTTTTCTGCTTGGTCATGTTTTTATAAGTAGTAAAAACTTCAATATGCAAATAAAATTTTAAATTTAAACTGTCGCAATTGTAATTTTCTGGCTAGAGTTTTATGTGTATAATTATGAAGAAATAAATGTAGTATATATGACATTGCAGTATCTTTCAACAGGGATAAAACATTACATGTGCCAAATTTGCAACTATAATGGAGTAACCCAGTCAGATCTCAATCGCCACTTAAAAACTCGTACCCATCTCCTACGATCTCGAAATGTCTGTGCATGTTGTGGGACAGGTTTCCACACACGGAGTCTATCGGAAGAGCATTACAAGAGCTGTCGTTTGCTAGCAAATTCAGGAAATAAAGATCAGAACAAAGCACCTCAAGAACCACAAGGAAGACTTACACTGGAGAACCGTCACCGAGGAAACAGGTTAAAACACGTCCAAAAACCCAAAGAGGAGCGAACGAAAAACGATTTTTTTCAAAAACTGTGCGATCTTCGTAAAATGGGGATTCCATTTGGGGATTTTCTTCCTCCCAATAGTTCTGCCAATGTGGTGAAATGATTTGGGTCCTCATTGCAATGAAGAGTGCAATATTGGCCATGGACAAATACACAAAATTGTGGTTTTATTAACAGTGATAAGAGTGGAGTTATTTTAAAACTCACTTATGGGTGGATTTCAATTTATTTTCTCCAATATTCTAGACAAAAAGAAATTCGTTGAAGCACGGCAATTTAACTTTAGTCCAATTTCAGGTAGTGATTATGTTTCATGGATTAGTTATTGAAAGCGATAATTTCCATAAAAAGTTCATCGTAACCGTGTGCCAACCACTCAGTGACCGAATCACTGGATGAGCTTTCTCGTTTATAGAAGGTGGGCAAACACATTCATTGATTCATTTAGTGAAGGATTTAGCACATCTTTAATTCATTGCTGTCTTTCAAATCTCTCAAAAATTTCTATTTTCTCTCATGTCATAGACAGAAAACTATTAAGTTTCGTTGATTAGAATTTGCAAGTATAGTCTAGGAAGCATTTCTTAATTGAACATTATTATTGTTTTTTTTTTATTATAACAGATTATTTCAGAAAATAGTTCTCTTTTTTGTTGTTTATCATCTACAAAATGGAAAAATAAAATGCTATGGACCTCTGGAACTGGCGCACAAAAACATTACAAAGTTTTCCTGTGCTGTAAGTAAGAGATAAAATTTATGTTCAAAAATTGTGTCCCCATTTCGTGACTAAACGAAATTATCATTTTGTGTGGGATCATTTTGTTTGTTTGATCTTATTTGGAATGGGCCCTTAGGGCCTTAATTGAACCGGCGTAATGAGTGTACCCTCCCCATTTACCTCAGAATTACATATTTTTATAGTTATGACTATCTTGTATGTTTGCAAATTTTACTACATAATCATTACTGATATTTGCAAGCTTTCTCTGATGTAATTATGCAGAAAAATCATAAAATTCTTATAACTGTTGAATTTTGACATACAAGTGTATTGCTGAGCCTGTATTGCTTATTTTAGTGGTAATTTCATGCGACCATACTAGAAAAAAAAGGGGTAACCAACATCTTTTAATGCAACTACATACTGCCATAATTGTGGAAGAAGCCTAAAATTTAAAATTATCATGCTATATTTTTCGTAATAACAGCATTGAAAATAATTTTTAATTTATAAATATATTTCGCTTGGATCATATACAGAATAAAAAAATACATAATTAACAAATAATTAATTTTATACATAATTATATGGGGCTTGTGTTTTTTATTTGAGGGGGGAGAATGCAGTAATTTTTTATTTCATTGCCAGCTTCATATTTATAGTAGAACAGTACAATGGCATTAATATAGTTTTCAAAACTATTGAGGGAAGGGGATCAGACCCATATAACTCTACCTTTATGGCAATAGGATTCCCCTCTACACCTACACAGTGATATGGGGGAGGGAGAAAAATGCAGGTGACAGTGTTTCCTAACACCATTTTGTGGCAGCACTTTTGATTTTGAAATTTAGGAACGAGACGTTATTTTTACAATGGCTGTATATTATTATATTATACAGTTTGACCTCATAAACACTATATTTTCTACTCTTTCTTTTCTCCAAAATACATCATTATTGCACTTTGCATCATTAATAAAATGTTTAACCAGTGTTCATTATTTTTTTTAGAATCTACATAAGAAATTTCTGTGATCATCAGGCTTTTTCTATGTTGAAAATCTTACAATTATTAATAATAAATTACCTTTCTTGAGTTTTTGAAAGCTGTGAGTGTAACATTTAGTAAATGTAAAAAGGCATTTAGATATTTGACCATGTTGTCAACAATGCATGTATCATAACTAGTGCAATTTTGATACTGGTCGGAATATACGAAATACAAATGAAGAAGGTAAAAGCATATACCATCTGCAAAAATATTCGCAACGTTTCGAGAACTACTGTTCCCTTCATCAAGCGAAAGTGTCAAGGAAGTGTAGGTGTTCGGTATTTATACCCCAACTTTGGTTTTTCCCAAAGCTATCCCGCACTCGGGTTTTCCCCCCTGTCTGAATCTGGATTTTCTAAGAACTGTCCCGCACTCGGTAATTCCCCCTGTCTGAAACTGGTTTTCCCCCATCTCCTAGCAAAAATGCGGTAAGGTTCAGGCATCGATTTTGCGATGTTCATCGCCTTACTTCGCATTCGAAAAGTCTCCCAAGACTCCAGAAAAAGTCTACAATAGCGAGAAGTTACATTTTTATGAAGAACTTTTGTACTTTTCCAATCAGGAACATGACCTTTCTCCCAGGCATGTTCTGCCAGAAGATTAGTCATCTCACCTTTCTCCACAGCACGATGATGTTTTTTTTACGTGTACAAACAGTTCTTCCCGTCTCGCCAGTGTATACTTTTTCGCAGTCTTTGTAGGGTATCTGGTAAATTGTTCCAGTCAATTCATCCATTGGAACTCGACCTTTCACTTTTATTAACAGGTCACGTAAAGTCGATGTAGGTTTATAGTAAGTCTTGATGTCAGCTTTCCTCAAAATATACACAATCTCCTCAGAAGTCCTCTCCACATATGGCAAAACAACCATCCCTCTAGTCTGTCTCTCCTCAACAGGTTCTCTATGTCCATTATTAGATCTTCGAGCGATAAACTTGCTCGGGTAGCCATTATCTACAAGCGCTCTCCTTACCTTCCATACCTCAGCACCTTCCAACTCAACACTGCTGCTGCGTGTGAGGGCCCAACGTGTTAGAGACCTCACAACAGAAGCTTTGTGGTAAGTTGGATGATACGAGCGGAAATCCAAGTACCTGTGTCATTGTGAGGTTTAAACAGTATCAAACTTTTAATCATTGTTGCAAAATGGAGAAACTGGTCCCAAAAGCTTTATGAATTAGACCCCTTGTCCAAACAACGGAGGGCCGCCATACTGCACAAGGGGCTAGCCTTCAATTTGTAGCAGCAGGGATTTTTTTTGTGCCACAGCAAAATCTATAACTCCCGGCTTGTGGCTGCCAGTCTTCGTTAGCGTTTGGAATCTGTTCTCAGCAATGATGTTTTGACGACCTTAGATTCCGCAATCATCAGAGAAGAGACAGAGACCAGAGTTAAATTTCACTTGTGTCATGATGGGAAACTGGATAAGTTAAGAGCTGAATGAGGAGGAAATAAGCAGACTCGAGGCAAATTCAATCCAAATTGGGTTTGGGACCTTTCCAGCTAATGTCTTAGCACTGATGAAATCTCTGTATTGTCTCGTGGAATGAATTTCGCACCTGCGCCTTCATTTATTCCTATTCCTAAGATTCTTTCGGCAGTCGAGCCGGTTCTAGGAAGAATGGAGGCTGATGCAGCTGCTGAAATACGTTGTGAAATTTCGCAAGTGCTACGTAGAGGACGAGTACCAGAAAGTAATCTTTCGCTTGGCAAGAGTAAGGTGATAAAAGATTTGAAAGACGTCGAGTTCTTACATACATCAGCATTGTTGAGTTGAAAGGTGCTGAGGTATGGAAGTTAAGGAAAGCCTGTTAGAGGTTTTAGAGAACTTGTTGAGGAGAGACAGACTAGAGGGACTGTTGTTTTGCCATATGTGGAGAGGACTTCTGAGGAGATTGCGCGTATTCTTAGGAAATCTGACATCAGGACTTACTATAAACCTGCATCGACTTTGCGTGACCTGTTGGTGAGAGTGAAAGATCGAGTTCCAATGGATGAATTGACTGGAACAATTTACCAGATACCCTGCAAAGACTGCGAGAAAGTATACACTGGCGAGACGGGAAGAACTGTTTGTACACTTAAAAGGTACATCATCGTGCTGTGGAGAAAGGTGAGATGACTAATCTTCTGGCAGAACATGCCTGGGAGAGAGGTCATGTTCCTGATTGGAAAGGTACAAAAGTTCATAAAAATGTAATTTCTCGCTACTGTAGACTTTTTCTGGCGTCCTGGGAGACTTTCCGAATACGTAGTAAGGCGATGAACATCGCAAAATCGATGCCCGAACCTTACCGCATTTTTGCTAGGAGATGGGGGAAAACCAGTTTCAGACAGGGGGGATTAAGGAGTATGGGACAGTTCTTAGAAAATCCAGATTCAGACAGGGGGGAAAACCCGAGTGCGGGATAGCTTTGGGGAAAACCAAAGTTGGGGTATAAATATCGAATACCTACACTTTGACACTTTCGCTTGATGAAGGGAACAGTAGTTCTCGAAACGTTGCGAATATTTTTGCAGACGGTAAATATCTTTTACCTTCTTCATTTGTATTTCGTATATTCCGACCAGTGTCAAATTTTACTAGTTATGGTAAGCCCTGGTCAATCTTTGTACGTTGTTGTCAATGCATATATCAGTAATGATGTTAAAATAAATTTTTCGGGTCTCTTAAAAAATTTTGAATTTAAAAAAAAAGTGAAGAGTTGCTGTGCATTGAAAAACATTGCAGCATTTTATTTTGGAAAAAATGGGCATTAGTGTTTTAATCTACTTGCCAAGATCTTAATTTAATTCTAGAAAAATCTGGAAATATTATCTACGGAAAAGCAGTTTAGAAACATCATTAATGCTTTAAAAAATTTTTTAATCATACCTCCAAAACTTAATAACAATAATTTTTTAACAATTAAGTATTTGAAGATAAGTCACTGCAATGTATTTTTAAACAGTGTGCAATATGTATTTAATAGTCGTCGCTATTCTTTGGCAATGTTTTTTTTTTCTCTCTCTCTCTTTGCCTTTTTTAAACATACAAGAAGTATAACAATAATGAAATCATGTGTCTATCTCTTTTACATAGCGGTAGTAATTGCCATCATATTAAGAAACAAATCTTAATTTTTGGTAAAATTATTACAGTTCAATGTATATTTATAAATTGGCACATTTAATTTAATCATTTTTATATCCCAAGAAACTGTCAGCTAAGCCTCATGCAAATATTTCAAGTGGTGATAAAGAAAGGAGAGATTTTGATGGGCATTTTTCCCCCATGAGGAATTTTACTTTTCAACTACTACTATTATTCAAACTGGTAGTTAATCCCCAAATCTCATCATCACAGGCAGACTGGGCTACCGGCCCCCAGGCCAGTGTACCCTCATGAGAGATAGGACTAGGGCCTCCGAATGGGCAAGGACTTGCGCCCTCCGAAAATCCACGGTATGCGCCCTTTGAGAAGACCCAGTCCACCTCTGCTCATCGTACAGTCTTGATATTAGAGGTTGGAAAGTTTAATATTATTTATTTTCTCCAGTTCACGATACGATTATAAAAACATGTGTATTCTAGATTTAAACCAAACGATACAACAGAATGTATTTAAATTAGTCGTTTTCAGCCCTTTAGCGGAAGGATTCCTGCCATTTGTTCGAAACGAACTAAACAACTTTGAAGACTGTGTAATTGACTCAAGATAGATCCTTTGGTCAAAAAGATTTTGCACCCGGAAATGTATATGTAAAAAAAAGGTTGATTAGTAATTTCCTTTTCTTAATTTTGAGTAATCGAGAACAATAAAAAAACAAATTTTAATATTATATTGAAAAACATGATTTTTAAAGGCTGGTACAACAGTTATTTTTATGACTAAATGGAATTCTCAGGAATATATTCAGTTTCGTCTTAATGAAATTTGTTGACGACTATTATAATAAGTGTTTATTTTTCAATATAATGTAATGAATGGAGATATTATGCTTTGTACAAAAAATAACCGCATGTAGTTAGCGGCATAATCCATGGGCATGTGAACATGTTGATAGATGTTATGTCAGCTCTTCAGTGGCATCTTTTAAGGTGGGTTCACACTATTTTAGTGTCTGATAGACGACACGCTTATTGAGGCAAATGCCACAACTTATAACTCTAGTTATGGCTTTAATCTTGCTCAGGGAATCTACATAACGTAAGTCATCCTACCTGTATAAAAATAAATTTACAAGTTTTTGTTTTGTTATTATGTTAATGTTTTTTTAATCAAAAATCTTAGGTGTATGTGTATTTTTTAATTGATCTCCTCGAGATTCGTGATATTTTTTGGCATTATCCTGTGACCGTACATCTGTTGATGTAAGTTCCCATTTTACACTTACTACTTAAGTAATTAGTGAAATGTAAATCTCGTACAAAACACGTATATGTTATCAAAAAGAACGGCTCTTAGTAACATTAATTAACTGTGTGGTCTATTTATGTAATGCTGATGTTTCAAATAACAGGCTTCAATTTGGAAAGTGATCAGTGATGTCATGTTTCAGTGTTTATACTTTACAGAACATTATCACCTGGTTTGTGAATTGTCCTTTTATATAAATAGATCACACCTATGTGCGTGTAAATTTGCTCTTTGTAGTGATTAAGCAATAGGGTGTTTAGTTACCTCTTCATAATTCTTGCATCTGAACCGAAGTTACAATCAGTTGCTAGACGTTACAATCAAAATGTACAATAAAGTAAATTAGGAACCACAATCAAAATAAGGTATGCTCATTTATTTTAATTAACACTGGTTTTGATAAAATCCTTCCCAGAAGTATGTGATTTTATTGTTAATCAGTCTTTGACAATATGTTTTAACCAAGTGTAACAGTTTACATTGATTTTATTTTCATGTACGTATACTGCCTTTTAAATAAATCATTAAGTATTTTAATATAACTATGTATTGAAATACCTTCCTAGCCATATTGCAGTGAAATTTACATTAGTGTAATGTGAACCATGAATCAACTTAAATGTACATTCTGTGCGTTGTTTTTCTGTGTGCTGTATGTGTCGTTGATCGTTGGGTTTTACCTTACAGAAGATGTATTAACCAATCCCTTAGATGTGATGTACTGGAAAAGAAATATTGACATAGTGTACGGTTTCACGATTACTGAGAGATGTGATTCCGTTCTGATGTTTTAGAATTGGAAGTGAATGTAAAATTTTATATAAAGTAAAAATATATACCTCAATGATTTACAGCAATAAAGACATGCGATAACAATTATGTCTATTTCATAAATTTGTTTCAGTTTTTGACATTAGGATTATACTGATAAAGGATGTAATAAAAGTTTATTGTGAGCTTGCCTACTTTATGACAAAATACACTCTATAACAAAAAAATCGATGCACCAAGAAGGAGTTGTCCGATTGTAATGAAATTTCGTATGCAAAGACATTTTGACCGAACATGCAAATGATTAAAATTTGGTGTCCAATGAATGAATAGCGGGAACTCCAGCGCATCGGAACTGCGCATTCAGCAGGTGTATATAAGGAGCGATTCTCAATATGTGGTCAAAATTTCTGTTGCATTTTGACTGTAACAATGCCTCGTCGAAAGATTCATGCTCGTTATGAGCATATGTCAGAGTTTGAAAGAGGTCGTGCTATCGGATTGAAAGAGGCTGGTTGGATGAATCGAAGAATCGCTGGACATGTGGGTCGAAGCGATGCGGCGATTGGACGGTGCTGGCAAGAGTGGGTCAACAACGGCAGATGTCAGCGTCGGGACGGCAGCGGTCGACCTAGGGCCACAACAGAACGGGAAGACAGAGCAGCTGTCACAGCACCGGATTCGTCGTTATCAACTATCCAACGTGTGGCCCGCACACATGTGTCCAACATGACCCTCTGCAGACGACTGAGAGAGCGGAATTTACGCTCGCGCCGACCGTTACGCCGCTTACCTCTCACGCCTTTACACCGTCAAGTCCGATTACAGTGGTGCCGGGCTCGATCAACTTGGAACTGCGCTGACTGGGGACGTATAGTCTTTAGTGACGAGTCCCGTTTCCAACTGTGTCCTGACGACAACCGCAGACGTGTCTGGAGACGTCCAGGGCAGCGTGGGGATCCTGCCCTTACTATCGCACGCCACACATGCCCACAACAGGGCGTTATGGTCTGGGGTGCCATCTCCTTTGATAGCCGGACCCCTTTGGTGGTCATTTCTGGCACACTTACAGCACAGCGGTACGTAGACGACATTCTACGACCGGTTGTGTTACCGTTCCTTTTGCGACACCCTGGACTTACGTTTCAACAAGACAATGTCCGGCCGCACACGGCACGTGTTGCTATGAATTGTCTTCAAGCTTGCCCAACACTTCCTTGGCAAGCTAGGTCTCCTGATCTCTCTCCCATAGAGCACATTTGGGACGCTATGGGAAGGCGATTGCAACCATCCCGGAATGTTGACGATTTAGCCCGACAGTTGGAGACAATTTGGCAAGAAATTCCGCAGGACACCATCCGGGATCTTTATCAGTCTATGCCACGCCGGGTGACAGCTTGCATCCAGGCCAGAGGTGGACCAACGCCTTATTGACTTCCTCCCTTTGTAACGGTCAAACTCTGCAATAAATCATTCAATTGTTCTGAAATTTTAATCGTTTCTTTTTCTATGTATGTTCTTCACATCCACCAATTTTTATCGCAATCGGACAACTCCTTCTTGGTGCGTCGATTTTTTTTGTTATAGAGCATACTACACCATGGGCCATCTAAAATACAGCTTAACTATTTAACTTGACTTCTGAACACCAATGCATTTCCACATTAGCCTAGTTTGAACCAGGCCCATAGCTAGAGACTTGTTAAAGGAGGGGGCTCAGAAAGCTACAGGGGCTTAAAGTTCTTTAATATTTTGATGTATTTTATTAATATATTTAATAATACTAAATATATAAGGAGAGTAATATATTTAACGTTAATGAATAAATTTCTTAACATAAATTTTATATTGAAAACTTATGAATCTTAGTACACATCTCTATAATTTCTCTTATCCTTATTATAAAGTAGCTGACGCCTCAAACCTCTGTAAAAAAACATTATGTACATAAGATCTACCGTAGAAAGTTATTTTGAGTACATTTTTAACGTCAAAGAACAATTTGCATTGTTATGTACAATTTCGTACAAAATAAAAAATTTAAAATAAAATTCTACAATATTTTATTTTGAGAAAAAAATTCCGGAGGAGCGGGAGACTATATTTCTAAGGGGCTTAGCCCCCTCTAGTCCTAGATTGGATACGACTCTGATTTGAACATGTTCATGACTACAGTTTAGGGAATGTTTTCCTTTTACAAAACAGGCCTTGCGGTGGTACAAACCTAACACGAGATAACCGTACGTACCCAATGTGTGGTTATCTCGTGTTTATCTTCCAACTATGTCAAGGAAAGAATGCTTATCAACTAACAATTCACTGTACTCCGGAGGTTGGTTTCCTAGGCATTCAGAAGTTCAGGTTCCTTAGGGAAATGTATAAGTTATACTTATAAATTTTCAACACCCACATATAAGCTGAAGCTAGAGTTTTTTTTAAGTACCGAAAAAAAGAGAAGACGTTCCCACCCTAGGATCGAACTAGGGTTTCTGTGTTGAGCCAGGTGTGCCTTGACCGCTAGACCAACAAGGACAGGAACAATGCTCTCTTTCTCCGTATATAAGGATGTAAGATATTATTACCCTTCACAGGGATATGCATAATGTAGGTCCCGGTCCAATTAAACTCAAACCTTTTGTAAGTTTTTTCCCCTTTGCAAATACCTACCATTTTGATTTTCTAACCATTTGGCATCGGGCAGTTTTTTAAACTGCCAAATATAGGCGAATAATTGCCAGTCATTTTGACATAGGGGCACAATGATAGGTGACTGACATAACCCCACGATATGTTTACAACCAGGCAAGCTTACCTGTGGGTTGAACCCAAATCCGTCAGATCCGAAGGCTAGGGATTAGCCTGTCGCTGGTCTTTTAGCCTAAAGGCGACATTAACTAAAATTCAGCTAGAAAAACTGCTGAGCAATTCGCCGAAAAGCTCCAAATAAAATTGGAAAGGTGATGGATATTCGTAATAGACTCCATATCATCGACGTATGCCCTTCGATGAACATATCGATCAATGGTCCAAAGAGGATGGAATCTGATTCTAAGGCTGCATACCATACGTGGTGTATGTACTGGTAACAAAGAATCTTGTCAAAGTATGAAAGTAATTAAATGACATTGTGTGGAGTTGATTGTTTCTAACCAGACTTTCATATCAACGTAAGAACAACTTTCCTAATTCTAAAACTTTCATATGTAAGTTGGCCGAAATGCTAAAAAATCTCTTTGGCAGCTTACTCCCTGCTGAAGGAAGTAGACGCTACTACCGAGACACCTTTTAAAAAGTAGCTAAACATTTATCGTAAATTTGTAGTCTAGGGGGCATTCAAGTATTATGTAAGCAATATTTTGGCCATTTCAACTGCCCCCCCCTTCATAAGCAAAATGACTAATATAGGAAAATAAGACCAACAGCAACACCCCCATGATGCTTGCATAATACTTGAACTCTCCCTACCATGGGAATTTCATTTTAAGTTCTTATTACTATACGAATGAATGGCAATGTTACTTAGGTTTCTATTTACTTCATTTAGAAATACTCACTGCCTACTTATATGCACCAGCTGCATGATAGAATTATCATAATGTATGGTGTGTGCATCTAGACTACACACACTATTCCTAATATCACATTATATTTGTTCCTAAGGATTTCAAATACTTATTACGAACTGAATGAAATGTAAATGATGCACATACGTAACTTATTCATTCATTGGTAATTGTTTTGGCAGAAACAGTTTTACCTAAATAAAACAAATACAGGAATGAGAACCCAACATGATCTCCAGGTCATCACCAGTATTTGTCGGCATCAAACAGAGAAGTGTTGTAATTCCCTAAAATAAATGCTACAGTGTTAAAAAAGGGCCACATTATTGGCCTGTATTATGGGCAGAAAAGACAGGAGAGTGATGAAATTATTGGCATTGGACTGTCCAGCACACTTTTAAATCTTGGAAAGATACTGATGAACCATCAAGTCCATGGAAAATATAAAATAAAAAAAAACAGTTCTGAATAATTGTGAATGAAGACCATTAAAACTTTTAGTCAAATCAGATTGCACAATCGACCCTAGAATTCATAACTATGTCCAACAGTGGAAGTAAGATCATTTACACTCACATGATGAAACGAGAACTAGCAAAGGATCGAAAAAGTGTTATCTGTTTTGACTGCTTCTGTTCTTGTCGGGTTTCGGGTCAGCAACACGACATAGCAATAAAATGAATTCAGCTAAGTATCTGAGTGCACTAAATGCTTAGTAATAAAATACATGATCTAAATATACCAGCTCATACCATCAATGATATTTTTTCCTCTGAAGGCAACAGGATATTTCAGGATAACAACACTAAAGTTCATCAAGCTCAAATCGTAAAAGATTGGTTTGAGGAGCACAAGGCATCATTTGTATATTTGAATTGGCCACCATAAAATCCCAAACTCAATTCCATTGAGGTATATGTGGGATATATTAGAAAAAAAAATCGTAGGGTAATTCGATTCTTCCTTCATTAAGGATCTTGGCAAAACAATGTAAATCTGACCAAAAATAAGTGTAGAGACATTACATAAACTCACAGAAACAATGCCGTGATGAATGTGTGTTGTAATTTGTGCTAGAGGTAGCCCAATGAAATACTGAAATATAAGACTTTCATTTTTTGGAAGGGCAATGTATGTAATAAATGTTTGCTCTTTTGAGTGCACGTTAGTCTAAGACAGCGATTTTCAACCGGTGTATCGAGACACACTGGTGTGTGTCATAAGAATTTTTAAAACATGCCATATCTGAATATTTAGTCCAGGGGTGATTGTAAGTCCAAACCAGATTTCCTGAACATACTAGAAAATTCCCTAATATTTTTGGTAAAGACACTGATTTCCAAAGGAATATAAAAAAATTACAGGAAACAAAAATTTTTGTAATTTTTAAAAAGAAATCCCGGAAGAGGCAAGTTGAAATTCCCAGAATTTAAGGAAATCGCAGAACATAATCATTCATGATTTAGTCTTAAGGACTAACCTTGTTTTCTCCCCGAGATTTTCAAATAAAAAAAGTAGTAATGCCAATGCAACCATAGTGTATAATGGAAAGGTAGATGATTACTGCTTATTATTAATATTTTATAGATCAATCAAAATTATGCCTATTTTTATTTTATCAGATTAGAAAAAAATATTTTTTTTGGTGTGTCGCAGGATTTTGGTAATTAGTTTTGGTGTGTCGCAATACGAAAAAGGTTGAAAATCGCTGGTCTAAGATGATGCTTATTTAGATTATCCAACATTGTGTATTTAAACAGAAGCGTGCTACTACACAGCCTGGAATTATCAGGGAATTTGAAATCACCTCTAAAAGGTTGGAAAAATGAGATTTTTTGGTCAAACCTGGAAAAGTTAGGGAAAATGATCTCAGGGTTTCCACTCGTATTGGCAAAAATATTTTTCCAGGACATTTCCAGGTTTTCTCCTGATCTTTTCAACAAAATTCCCTGACTTATCCAGCAAAATTCCCTAACCAATCACAAAACTTCCAACTAATTTTCGGTTGTGGGGAAAATGGCCTTACATTTGTGGGAGATTTAGCTATTCAAAATAGAAAATAAGAAAGTTTTCCTGGATATTTCCAGGTTTTAACTAAAAAACCTTGTTTTTCCCTAACATATAGGGACAATTTCAAATACCCTGACAATTCTGGGTTCTCCAGGTTGCATGGGCATCTTAATTTCTGTTTTGAATAGCTAAATCATCCACAAATGTGAAACCATTTTCTATGTAATCGAAGTTTAGTTGAAAGTTTCTTATGACTGGATCAGAGAATTTTGCAGGCAAAGTCCGAGAATTTTTTTCTCTAATGTGAATGTGAACCTTGCAGAAGTTTCACAGCATATTTCAGTTACACTCTAGCTGTGTAAATAATCAAAAACATAGTATCAAAGTTGTTAGATATTCAAAAACGAAAGTATACTTGGCTGAACTAAATCTGTAAAAGAATATATAATATTTATCAACAACGAATAATGTGAAAAAGAAAGAGAGATAATAAATATCAATGTTTAAGTTTATTTGAATCTATAGGCCACCAACGAGGTTTGATAGCAGTTACATTAATATCAAAATCTTTTAATTTCAAACTTTTGGACTTCAAACATTCATTCACATTTAGCGTTGCTAATCCAAATTTTGCAATATGATTTCGTAACTTGCCTAGTTTTTGCCCACTTTCGTTCACCACAGTACTTTCTAAAGGGAGTTTTGGAAGGGTTCCATTATTAGATGATATCATAACTGGCATTATACGTTTTCGGATAACGCCTGTAAAATGAACTCTTGCTGTCAATTCCTGGCCCATGTAGCAACCTTTCTGAAAACTTACTCCGTTTAGGAAATCCACGTTTGTTTCAAATGGAAGACAGACTCCAGGAGGATGGTCTGCCACACCTTCACCAACACCCAGTTCATACCTAAACATATCGTACGAGTCTTGGGTGCTGCCACCTTCTGAACAAACAAAAAAACTTTCGGTGTTTGTGTGCTTCTTAGCTATAAAGCGGACACCCAATTCCTTAATTCGTGGATCACCTACTGCTACAACAATGTTCTCGTTGCTTTTGCTATCTTCCATGACACTGCGAAGTTGAGAACATTCATTATTAGTTGAATAAGCTACCCATACTTCCAGATCATTCACAGGGATCACATTCACATCTTTTCGCAATCGGTACATATTCAGATGCTTTTTCATATATTCAGATGCTGCGGAGTCATACTCCAAAATATAATCATTCTCGTCCATTTTATATAGTAGGCAATCGTATAAAACTCTACCATGGCTGTTCAGTAACAAGGTATATATGCAAGTCCTCATCATAGTATCAGAATCCTTATGATCAAATACTTGCATGTCATTGGTCACCATGCCTTGTAAGAACTTTGTCGTATCTGGTCCGGAGAGTTTTAATAAGGCTCGCTGTTTCAAATTCTCAAAGCAAATATTTTTGAAAGATGCCATAAATCTCCTATCATTGTAAAACATTCTTTTAACAACTGAATGCCCAATGACATTGAGGTATTTTAGAACCATGTTTAAGCCAAAAGTGATTCTGAAATTCAAAGGAAAACACTTATTAAAAGATACACGATTGTCAGTCACTTATATAGCATTATGTAAAATATGTTCTATTAAATACAGATAGCCTTCGTTTTAAATTGATTCACAATAATGTGCTTTTGAACTAAAAAGGCGAAAATATTACTAAAAAAATGTTTTGCACAGATTCTGGGGTATGGTCAGGTAACGATAATTTATGCCAATTTCTAACAGTATTGTCATTTCTTGTACAAGTTTATATACACTTTTAGGAGAAGAAAAAAAAAAGACTTCAAAGCAAGCGAATTTTATTGTATGCCCCAAAAGACTGAACTGTTCATCATGGAGCTGTCAAGTTAACATAATCTCCAAACCATGACAGGTTTACACGCAATCAATTTTTTTTAACAACTTTATTTTCGGTGGAAGATAAACAGTTACAGAAGAATGCAAAAATGGACAAAATATAGCACATGTGGAGTGATCTAAACTTCTAGCAGTAAGCTTAGCTAACATCCACCCCGGCAGCAATGGGTGAAGACGAGCGTTCAACAGAGTCCATACTGCCCAAGAGTTAAATTTTGTCTGTGATAAACCATACAGGATAGTAAATACACATTATATATAAAAAAAAAAATGATAATATGTAAATATATATAGATCTAAACGAATAAAGCAATGCACAATTAATGAAAAATGTGAATAAAACAAACATCAAACACAAGGGGAAGATTGATCATCAGATGATATATATACATATATATATATCAGTGGCTGCTCGTGGCAAGATTTTAGGGTGTGCGCATGAAGGCTAATTCACCAAAACACATGAATTTACTGCCTATACTCGTCAAGAAACTGGTTTTTACCTCATTCAGTAAATAAGAAAGAAATTTAAGGTAACTTTGGGTTTTGGTGAATTGGCTTCATGTGCAAACCCTAAAATCTCATCACGAGCCACCACTGATATATATATATATAATTTAGATCCCTTTTAACTATATTTCCCACCAATCCAACAAACATATCAGAGCTTCAGAGTGTTTGTTTATTACAAATTGTTAAGTAAAAGCAGAATTGAGAAGTTAGAGAGAAAATTCAAATAATGATTAGTAGTTATTGTGTGATAAAGAATTTATGAACTTCATTTCTGAATTTAAAATGTGAACAGATTTAGTGAACTGTGGAAGAGAGTTTATTGAGAGTCTTGTCTTATCGTAAGTATGAAAGCCACAGCCACGGAACAATTGGAGTGCTTGTTGAAATTGGGAAAACACAGACATGCAAGATCTTAATTGGCCATCTACCTTTTTATCGCATGTAGAGCAAAACTCTTTAAACTTAGAGAAATAAAAATATTCATGTGTAAAAGCCACTTTCATTGAAATAATTGTATAAAAAATTCATATGCCATATAATGCATTTAATTAAAAAGGAACCAAAAAAAAAAAAAAAAAAGTTGATTGGTTGAATTTTCATGTAAGGTCAGTGGGAAGAATAGTTATTTCAACACTGGCATAAGATTTATAAAACATAACGTTTCCCTTCGTCAAGTGAAGGCAGAATGAAAGTCCTAAGTTTATATACCTGCATTTTGGAAATCCCCATCTGACATAATTTGGTGCAGGATAGTCCCCACCCACCTAAGGACTTCAGATGGCTATCCCAACTCCAGGTTGAGACTATCTTGCATCAAATGATGTCAGATGGGGATTCCCAACATGCGGGTATATAAACTTAGGACTTTCACGAACTCTTCATTCTGCCTTCACTTGACAAAGGGAGCAGTTGGCTCTCGAAACGTTGCATTTTAACCTTACACCCATGTTTAAATAATTGTTATTATGCAATCTCCTGGTGAAGCTTTGTATTGTGTCAGTAAGGTTATTCTGCATTAAACAAGGTCAGATTTCATGTACAGAAAACAAAAAATGCACATCAAAAGTGTCTTCGTTTATATTTACATTTCCTTTATAGGAGAAATGCATACTTTGAATGTACATTAATTTACAATTATGGCACTTTATCACCACTTTTCATAAATACTTACAAAAGTCAGCTGCAAGATATGTGACTACTCTTTTACTAGTAATTTATTAAATGGCGAATTCGGGTGCTTTTTTAAGTACACTTGAACAAATCCACAAGACACTTTAATCTTCAAATTTTGCTCTTCGGCATATTTCAAAGCAGCCTGTGTGATTAGAATTAAAAAAAAAGAACTATGTATTGCAGTTTGTTACTATAATGAGATTAAGCATTAGCACTGTGATAAAAACTAAAATGCGAAGGAAGTTGGAAAACATCCACACACATAACTGCATGGAAAAAAACTTCCTTTCAAAAATAACAAATCGCTGTATATCATCATAGCAATTTGATGCATTGAGGATATTATTTTACAGTTCTTTGCACAAAAGTGTATGTTTACATTTTATTTTAGCAAGTTCCTAATGGTCCAGTGCTTGGGGTCTTACAAAGACACTTCCTGTGTCTTTACATAATTTTGGGCATGTGTTTCTATAGCAACTATTAATACAACCCCGCTACATGTAACAATGAAGACACAGTAACCCACCTGACTTTTAACGGATAGATAAAAAAAGATACTAAATGGAAAAAGATGGTAATTAGAATGTGCATATTTCTATGAAGCATCTGCTGGTACCACAAAGTACCATTATTAAATGAAAATAGTCGTTAATCGTGACTATGTTATTAAAGTATTTTGCTGTGTGTATATATATATATACAAGCCATTTGCAACACATTAAAACACTGGTTATAGTATGTGTCTTGCATAACACAACTGTTAAAACAGGAGTATAGTAGAATTCTGGTTCATCATCATCAAGTGCCTTCTCCAATTCGGAGGTTGGCTACCAAAATGGATCACATTTTCCTGTCTCTACTGGCATGGATAATGTCTTCCGTGCTTAGCCTAGTCCAAGCCTTTATTTAAGTCATCCATCCATCTTCTTTTCCCCCCATGATGTTTCTCCTCTAGTGCCAATTGGGGTAGATTGTATTTTTCTCCCCTATGTGGCTGCAATAATCTAACTTTCTTCTCAGAATTGAAGTGATGATAGTTTTTCTTTTTTTGTGTTGGATCTGTTCAGCACTTCCTGATTGGAGATCTTGTCAGTTTATTTTATTTTCAATATTCTTCCGAGGGTCTGCATTTCAAAAGCTTCGATTTTATTTCTGGTGTCCTTTTTTTTTTCATGTCCAGGTCTTGCAACCATAAAGTACAATAGAGTAAGCAACAATAAAGTACAATCTTCTCAGAATTGAAGTGAAGATAGTTATTTTTGTATTGGATCTGTTCAGGACTTCCTGATTGGAGATCTCAGTCCATTTTATTTTCAATATTCTTCCGAGGGTCCACATTTCAAAATCTTCGATTCTAATTTTGGCGTCTTTTTTTTTAATGTCCAGGTCTCGCAACCATAAAATAGTATAGGCCAAATATAAAGTTTTAAAATTAAAATTCTGAGATGTAAATTTAATTTTCTTTTGCATAAAATGTTTGTAATTCATTGAATTTTGTTTTTGACAGGCCAATTCGGCATCTGGCAAAAACAAAATTCGATCCTGGTTATCCAAAATAAAGAGGTGCATACCCAGTCATTTTGGATAATCCAAAATTCTATTTTGGGTGTAAAGAAACTACAACATTTACCCAAAAATGCATTTACGCACATATTATTAAACAACTATATTGACAGTGCAAAAGATCGCAAAGTAGATATATCTACAGTAATCTATTCTATTATCATCATATATTATTTTATTTTTCATGGGATGGAATAAAAATGTCATTAAAACAGAGAAATACGATCAGAATGTGTGTGCAAGTCTATGAAGTGTTTGACAGGACTGCAGAATATAACCATTCAACAGAAAGAGTCGTTGAATAGGACAAACTTTTTGTGAGATAACCGTAATACCAAGCTTAAAACATAATAATAACAATAAAATAAAAAAATCAGGAATTAAGATGCTGGCTTTGGGTGATATCCTAACCACAGTATGTTTATATGAAATCCAGTATCCTGGTTACGGAACGTGTCCCTAATGAGAATTTGTGAAGCCGAACTTACGACGAACTAATTAGAAAATTCTTTTCTTGGAAAGAAAGTTCCCTTCTTGACAAACGTAAGTACAAGTAAAGTTCAATGGATTGCTGCACTCAATAGCTTAGCAATAAAAGCACTGGAAGGTAAATCCAACACAGTTGGTTTAATTCCAGAATAAACATGTGCTTCTAGCTTAAAAAAAAAAATAAAGAAAGAAAAGGCAGAGAATCAGAAATATATGAACATACATTATCCACTACACTCTCTTTATTTTACATTTCAAATTGGACAATTCTCTGATATTAAAATTAGGTTTACCATGGTGTTATAAATTACAATGCATTCAATGAAGATCCACATTTAATTCTCATTTCGAATTGTTGTTAACGTTTTACAGCACAAAACAGCTATGGTCAATCCGTGCCAGATACTATGGTTTTCAGAGGAATCCCATCTGTGGTGGATAAAATGAACGGCACACACCCCATGATATTACTGGAATCAAAGTTAGGTTACTGGCAAGGTAAATGAAGGCATCGCCACTATGCCACCATACAGACATTTATTATTATTATATTGGTAATATTTACTAAAAAAGTAAACGCACAAAGCTCTCTTCAATCAGAGCCAAAGTTCAGAAATTTTCAAAAAAAAAAAATTTAGAAGATATGAAATCATCCCACTGAAAGTGAACCCAGATCAACAATAGGAAAAACGAGTGTGTTACCTACATACCACTGTGGTTCATTTTGCATTCGTTCTGGTCATATCTATGTATTAATCATAGGCGTACGCAGAAAGTTCATAAGGGGGGTTATAGGCTCAATGGGGGGGGGGTACAGAGCTACAACTCATGTATTCCTATGTTAAATATACAAAATTTCATTGCAATGGGGGTTACAACCTCCACCAACAAACACCCTCTTGCATACGTCCGTGTTATCAATATCCTTTTCATCATACCTTTCATGGCAAACCAGAATCAAAGAGCTTTCGTTCAAGTCAAAGAGCATGGGCATGTAAAAACGGTGACGCATAGAATTGTTCAAAGTGTACTATTAGTCCATCTCTATGTACAACAAATAAATACATAAAACTTTCAATACTATACAAGCAATTGATTAGTTTATAAACTCAAACAACAATATGAATCAACGTTTATAAACTCCTTTAATGAGTAGATCAAAATATCCAGCTCAGATTCTCATTATGATTTTGAGAAGCTGTTTTAGCCAACAGCTTCATGAGCAGGGGGCCTTATAAAAAGTGCAAAAATGTGTATAATTTGAAATTTTATGCAAAATTTGCATTTTCCGCATAATTAACATTTTTTTAAAATTCTTGCATTTTTTCGACCAATTTGCATCTTTTTTTGCATAATTTTACAACTGCCATGCAATTTTATTTGTTCTCTTTGTCTGCCTATCCCCCCCCCATATTCCTTTTGATTCCAAAAAGCGCTTTGTGGCCTCAGTTACCATAGTTATGGAAATATTCTTTTATAAAATTCTTTTTTTTTTCTTTTTTTTTTGGTACTGGTAACCGAAAAGTAAGTAAAAAGCTTTTTAACCCTTCGCCTACCAAGACCCAAAATTTTCTCATACCCTTAGTTACCAACGTATAGACGAAAAGCTAGATTTCCAAATGGTCTCGTCCAAGTTCCCTCCCCTCTCTACACACATCCATTGTGTTTGTGGTTCTTTTTAATCTCCCTTGGTGGTAAGGGACTAGTATTTACAGGGCCGGCGTAACCATCAGGCAAACTAAGTGGCCGCCTAGGGTGGCATCACGAAAATTTGTTTAGGTACTTAATGCACTATACGATAATCAAAATAAACTCAACAACAAATAAATTGAACTGAATGAATTATCGCATTCCCTCTTGTCCCCGATGGTTATCTTTGATATTGGAGGCGAGAACAAAAAAAACAAATAAAATCTTCACCGAAGTTTGGGGGAATTCTTCCTTTAGTTTTGCACAGCCTTGTTGTGTTTTGACCCTGTGATCTATGGTGTTAATTTCACATTGCTCCTTTGCCAGCTAAGTGGCAATGAGGTGTCAGAAATAATTCTGAACTGTACGTCTCAGCTGCATATAAATTTTCACACCCGTTCTTTCTTGGAATAGCAGCTTTCCTCTCCACAGTACATGGTGCAGGGTAACAAAAACTGTGTTGAAATAGTCGCAACCCCAAGCCCGCCTTTGAAGATTCCGGAGGCGAGGGGTGTGAAGGTTGAGTAGGATAACTAACTTACACAAGAAACTCGGCGATATCAGTCGCACTTCTTCCGTCAGGTTTCTTCACCATTATTGGAACGAGGTGATAGAATGACGGGATGACATCTCAGTTAATATTCATATTTCAAATAAGCAATATTTATTTGAACTCTAAGATTATATATTATTTAAAATGCATTTATAAATAGATACTCTTGAAATTTAAATAAAACTAATTATTCAAATTAATCAAAAACATTATTTGGTGTCAAACCACGGCCAGCTATATCCTTGAGAACCTTCACATCTATAGTTGGCTAGTGCTGCTACAATATGAGTTAATAAGAAAAAATATACATTTGTTCATTGTTAGACGTTCTTACCAACCGGTTTTACTGAGTTATCTGTTTGTTGCGAAATGAAATAACACTTTTTGAAAATCATAAAAAATATATGTTATTATTTTTATTCCTACTTGTTATTCACGTAATAGTTATTAAGGATAAAATATAAGCTACTGTAGAAAGGTTAAAATGCATGATAAAGCAAACATGGGGGAACGTAGCTCCTAAACGTAAAATTTTCGATATATGGATAAATATAAACACAAGGCAACATTTTAAATCTTTATTAGTTTTAAATTTTTGAAGATCGCATATTAAGAAATACTGTGTAATAAATGTTTATTCACTGATACGTTTAGTAATTTCTTTGTGTTTGGTATAAAGTGAAATCCTACTATAACGGTAAAGCTACAATGTGGGTAAAAGACGCCTTTGTACGAGGTTATATTTCAGCGCCCCCATAAAAAAAAATTTGCAAATTAAAATGAAACTAATTTCAAGAATTTTTTATTTGTTTAGAATACAAGTATAGTTATAGAGTATAAATATAGCAGCTACAAATAATTTTTTTCTCAGCTATTTCAAAATAGTCAAAATAATACATTTTGGATTTTGGTACATACCATATACCCATTGGCGTATGTAGGGGGTGTGATAGGGGTTGTAACCCTCCATTGCAATGAAATTTTGTATATTTAACATAGGAATATATGAATTGTAGCTCTGTAACCCTTCCCATTAAGCCTATAACCCCCTTATGAACTTTCTGCGCATGCCTATGTATCATATATCATTCTTTCACCATTTATCTTCGACATAACTGTTTCATTTGAGTCAAAGTCAACACTAGAGATGTGGGTGGAAAAATTTACAATGGAAAATTTTCCGGTCTCGAAATTTTAAAAATATATTTTTCTTTTTTAAAAATGTCACTACTTCTCCCTTCCCTCTCTCTCTGTGAGCACAGGTCCTAATCAGAATGGGGAGGCAGGAAGGGCTGCTGGCACAAGCCTCAACTTGATAACTCAATCTATGTTAGACGTGTGTGTATGTTAATTTTGAAGGGCCTCCAAAATGTTAGTTTCCACCAGGCCTTGCATTTTCTCTGAAAGGCTTTTTGTGTACGTATCTAATTTTAAAACGCTTAAACATAAAAAACCACATTAAATACATATTAAAAGTATTATCATCGATCATTCATAACACCACTGGTGGATCTATCGAGGGGTGGAGGGGGCGATTGCCCCCCCCTAGGGTTAAATAGGAAAAAAATAAAGACGGAGAGTATTTTATGTGTCATTTGTTACCTTGACTGCACAAAGTCAAGTCTTAAATCGATTCAGGCGTATTTCCGGCTCCCAAGCTACTTGCCTTTCAAACGACATTTTTGGTAAGTGTCGTTTCAGCAAAACGTAGTCTTTTATCCTTAAAGCACCACCAAACTTGGCTTTAAACGCGAATGGCAGAAGACACCTTTAATACACTGCCAGAGGACATCCACATTAATGTAAATAAAGTGATTGACAAATTTTCAAAGAAACCAAGATGGCTTGACTTTGCACTATAAACTTCAAATTTTTTAAAAAGTTGCTTGTTATAAAAAAAGTAAAATAATTACAATGTTTTTATAGTTTAAATTTAAACTTGTTCTATTAATTACATTGTAAATTATCGTTTTGGTTATTGTATATGTCTCCTTTACTAGCTTATCCTTCTGTCATACTTGACTATAATCTACCCTAAACCATATAGTTTAATTAAAGAAAAGCCCAGCTTTAATTCATTGTCGTAAATTAAATATTTTGGTGAGTATAAAGCAGGGTTGTCCAACCATTTTAAGTAGTGGGCCACTTAAAGAATTTTCACGGATCCCGTGGGCCAGCGGTTTCTTAAAAAAAAGGCAAAAAAAATTACACTGAACAGCCTCCCTTTAGAGTTTCTTCCAGTTATTTGTTTGTGTACTTTCGATATAGAACAGGGTCACCTATGTGGTCCTCATAATTTTTGTTTATTTCCGAAAAAAATCTAAAATTTTTGTTTGGGAATTTTTTTTTATTTCAAACAGTTGTAGG
>QLNU02014802.1:1146070-1164632 GCA_006491805.2 Dysdera silvatica | reverse complement strand
ACCGTCTAAACACTTGAGTTTTTCAATAAATTCGACGACGTTGTGGAGGCAGATGAAATTATCAGAATCCAAAGATATTTCAGAGCATTAATAAATAATGCATTAAGTTGCTTTCGCACGTTATTAGATCTAATCATCACAATTTTTATTTCTGAAAATAAATTGTATGGTTTATTGACAGTTTCACAGTTTTTACAAGTTTCAACGTCGTTGGGGAGGCAAAAATCGTTTTCCAAAAATTATATAGGAATCCTAATTAACACCAGAGGCAACTTTTGCACACTGCTAGGTTTGAAATTTCAAACTTTAATTTTTTCACTCCACCCTAATGTAGATGTTTTTTCCCCCTATTAGAAATTTTTTTGCTGACAATCACTCCCTGTCTAAACACCAATACAAACTACTTAGCTTACCTATTTTTATTGCAATTTCGGTGAAATTTTGAACCTGATCTAGTATACATTTGAAACAGTGCTTTCAAAATTTTCAAATGAATTTTGCAAAAAAAAAACAAAAACACAGAATTAGATTATCTAATTTTTTTTGCTCAATTGCAGGAATATCAAAGAAGATTTGTACTCCCCCATCCATACAAAAAGTATACTTCTACCTGAGTACTGACTGATAAGTCAATGCAGGAGATAAGGCTAAGGACATTCTTGTATTGTCTAGCTTCAGCCCAATAAGTGAAATGCAAACTGCGTCCCACCCTAAGTACATAATGTTCCGAAGAAAAAAGCTACTAAAGCGGTTCCCGTTTGAAAAATTTACACAGACTGAACAATTACCAGAAGCCAGAATCCCTGCTGAGTGTTTATCAGTATATTTCTTTGTGTTCTGCCCCAGTTGCTAACTTGGAAGTGAGAATACCTTACTAGCTACCCTCACCATTTGGAACCCGGCCTGATTCGGTTGGGTCGGTACGCAATCATGTTGGCCGGGTTGGTAAGCAAAGAGTTCAATGGATATTTCATTCAAAGTAGATTTTTTTGTAATATGATTGTATACTAGTACATTACTTTTCCTTGTCCGCATGATTTCAGTAAGTTGCTGCATCAATACTTTGTAATTTCAAAATTTTTCCTGCATAATGTATAGGGCCGTATGTGAATAAACCATGAGTTCACAAACCCTTTCCTGAGTCATACATATTCATATTCCTTATTATAATTAGAATGCAGACAACTTCTAACACATTTTTTTTTTTTAATTAAAAATAATTTGAAAATTTCATTTGCATAAAAAATACACTAATGTTGATACTGTATTTAAAAGTATGTGATCCACAATGGTAATCATAATGTTATCAGGGTTTCCATACGTATCGTATCGGAGAAAATAAAATCCCTGAATATTGAAGCCATTTTCCCTGACTTTTTGGATTCAATTAAACTTTGGTTGCAGAGAAAATTGGCTTCACATAATTTGCAGAAGACGAAGCTATTTAATATAGAAGTTGGGAAGGTTTTCCCCAAGGTTCCTAAGTTTGACTAAAAATATATATTTTCCTTGACTTTCAGCAATGTTTTTAATAAACTCCCTGATAATTCCAAATTATTCAATTGTGTGGGAAACCTGGCTGTGTGTGTGTGTGTGTGTGTGTATAGGTGGAGGCACAACCAGTCGGTCATACGTTGGGCCCCACACTAAAGCTTAAAACTCAAGTATTTGATTCATCACCACTGGCCAGCGGCACCCTTTTTAATAAAGGCCACTTCATTTAAGTTAGTAGCCACTTTCGTGTGGGAACAAAACCTTTAAATAATGTAATCTTAGAGAGGTTTGTTTGATCGACATTTTTCAGAAAGAATAATACTTAGTTTGCAGTTTCAGAATGTAACCTTGCTGCAGAGTCAAAACAGACAGGATTGCCTTGGGAAACAGTAAAGTGGCGAGAGTGATAGCTACTGAAGTCGTATTTTTAATCACCATTCCCCAATATTTAGTTGCCCTGGGGCCAGTGGCGACCGTGAATCCCCACCCAACGTATGACCCGTTGTTCCACCACCTGCTCAGTTATCAGGACAAGAACAATGCTCCCTTTCTCCAAATATAAGGTTTTTATGTAAGGTATTATATTTTGCAATCCGCAATTTTTACTAAACCCCCTTTTTTTAAAAAAAGTCCCATGCATGGGCATGACTTCCCATATAAGATCCTCATATTGGATATCAAGGTATATTTTTCTTATTAATGCAACACACGTCATTTTTTTTAAAAAACCTATTGGAATCCCCTTATGATTTTTTACTTGCTACACCCCTGTACTTAACCCAGTTGGTACTGACCTTTGTATTGCTTTTAATTAGCTCTGTATAGTTATATAGATATATAACTTATAAACCATACAATATTGATAATAAGAGAAAACGGTAATATATTATTCGTATCTATGCCAAAAAAAACCCCCAAAAAACACCTACTTCTGCCAACTGACCTCCTATTCCTTGCCCTTGAAAACTTTTAGGCACAATGGTATGTTCCAAATCAATCACAGATGGCGCCACCTGTTTATACTGAAGGATTGCATCATCTGCAATTTAAAGTAAAGAGTTGAAAAAACAATCCAACAAAAGGTTATAAAATATGATTATTTATTTTTACATATGTTATCTATGAAGGTTAATAAAATGTTTTCTTTTAGCAATATTTATTATTTAATTCAAAAATTGCTTTTAAGAATCTGGAAAGTTTTGATTACTTAAACATTAAAATATGAATTATATTATATTTTGATGGTTGATATTTATGACTGGCATTTTCCCTAGATAGACTTTTAAAAAAGTAGTAAAACTGAATATTTTGCTAAACTTAATTTTTTTTTTATTGTGAGCATTACACTCTTGCATCTATATAAAAAATATTGCAGATATATCATAAAATAAAAAAGTATGGTAATTAAATTTGTGGCTACCATGTATGTGACAATTTTTGGAAGTCCATGTTAAGTGCAGCACTTCGTAAATTTATTTCTATGAATGAATATACAATGACTTCAAGGCTGATTTTTTTTTTTTTTCAGTTGAAAGAGGAACTGAAATTCTGGAAAACATTTTTCTTATACCCATACAATTAAAGTGCTGCTGACAAAAAAATTTAAGCATGCTATAATATATGTGACACAGTACGAATAATTACATGTGCACTTTAAATATATTGTTGCATTTGTGTAAATGGTTAATCCACATATAAATATTACTAGTAACTATAACTGGAATAAAATTGGTTTACAAAGTCCGGTAATAGCATACAGTGATTGCGATATTTTTGTTAAATTTAAACATATTTGATTTTGAAGTAGCTGTAAAGTTATTTTTTTCTCTATTTGTTAAATTGAAGTTCTATATTATTTTTGTTTTATTTCTGAAAGTCGCAGCAGAAAACAATTTACTTTAATTTTTATAATCACATTGCAAGTTACAATTCAATTCGTGCATAAGAGAAGCATTTATTTTTACTTTGAAAATGCTATCACAAAGTATTGCTTGCATCCTGTTTATCCATGTGAAGACAACATGAAACAGAATATACGTAAATATATTTAATGTTGTTTGGATACTTTTTGAGGAATTTATGGAAGAAATTAAAAGGCGCCAAATGGAGATAAAGTCTCTCTTCTGTCAAACCAAAATCATTTTTTATTAATTATTTTTAGCGTTAATCTGAGGAGATAGATGATAATTTTCACATATTAGGTTTCTTATGGTGTTTACTTAACGCTGCATTGAATTCATTAGATTCGGTGTGTGAGCTCTGGGAGGTTTCCTTGTAAGACCAGAGCATTTGCTCTTTAATGCTAAGAATAAATTACGAGGGAAGGAAAAATTCCTTCCTCAAATGGTGAAAATTAGTGATGAAACACTAGAAATAAATATGTATGATGCAAATTCTGGGTTTTAAACTTTGAGTTAATTCTTGGGGGTCTGCGAGGGTGAGTGATCTCTGAAGGGGGTCCATGGTCCAGGAAAGTTAAAGAATCGCTGGTCTATAGGGTAAGCTATATTATTTTTCATTTGTACAAAGATTTGAAAATAACACAAATAACTTTTTAATAATAATAATAACAGTAATAAATCCTTAAAACACCCAATCAAACCCAAAAAAGGCCACATGGGTTGAGGTTTCTTAAAAAAAAAAACCCCACCCAACCCGGGTTTTATTCAACCCTAAAAGGATGCATTATTTCAGTGTTACCTTCAGTGATGTGAGAGTTCCAATGTGTAATGACATTTACATGAGGGAACAAATGCATATATTTAGCTGTCGTTGGATGATGTTTATTAAGTGGAATAAGTTTAGACCTTATTTGAAGATACTGCAATATTTGGCAAGATAAAGCAATGGAAAACACTAATGTAAGATAAAGCTTTAGGGTGGGGGAGGGGGCATGTCAAGATTTATAAATTTTTGCAGAGCCATAACGTGGATATCAATAAATGAATTAAGCAACAATTTATATCGATATTTTTTAGGCGTAGTAATATTAACACCGATGTTATGGCATGGTTAAATAATGAAGTTTCACTATCTAACCACACAATAGCATCAGCGTTAATATTACTAAGTCTAAAAAACATTCATAAAATTGTTTCTTAATTTAATCTGCGTAGTGTTCGACTTGTATAAATAAATGAATTCTTTATTTTATTTGGTAGTTTCATAATCATAGGATTTTACAATGTTTTTAATTTTAATGGCTATGTTTTACTATTAATATAAAAATAAAGTCAACAACAATTGGCTAATTTTACACATATATCTATAGTAACAATATAACTTATCAGTGAAATAGTAGTACACAGAATTCAACAGAAATCGTGATTAGAAATCCATTTATTCAACATTGGGGGAAGTGGGTTTTTCATTTTTGTTTTTTATTATTATTATTAAGTGGGTTTTTTCGAGTCATGCAAAATTGGTACAACACTGGTGTTGAATAGTTTCACCTAGAAAAAAGTTAGAGCAGGGCACATATCCTGACAAAGGGATTTTTTTTAGCTGCAAATACACGGATACTCAGGGTCAGATTATGGAAAGGGCTTGCTAGGCTTGGGCCCCACAAAAGCAATGGCCTCCAAATATTTATTTGTCAATTTTATTTAATGGTAAAAAATAATAAATTGATAAAAAAATTCATTCTTTTTTTATCCTTCTTTGGATTTACAATCCAAAATGAATTCAGAGAAATCATAGCTGATATCCAATTATAAATCTTAACTGATTTATTTCCTATTGTTTCTTTCTTTAAATTTTTTAGTTTTCATTTGCAGGTAAGTATATTTTAAAGTTGTTTTTCTTCTTCTTTGAGTTAGGTATATGCGAAAGGTAAGGGTAAAGTGTGAGTGATTGAGATCTAAAGTGTGAGTGATTGAGATCTAACGTGTGCTAATCAGTGTTGCCAGATGGCAAGATTAAAAAATCCCAACTTCATACAAAATAATAATTAAATTATTATAACTATAATTTAGTTAAACAATATCCTATACTATATGACAAGTAAGAGTAATAAAATAGGGATGTAAAACATGCTTAATTTAGTGCTTAAAGACAAACAAATTGATTTTAACAAAAATTTGACCTGAAAAATACGTGGAACCGCTAACGTTTATCGGAGTAGTCCATGGTTGAAAGTCTGCAAGACTAACAAAAGTGCTTTGTCTATAAATATTCGTTAGCAACCTCATTTTACCCAAACTAGTGTTATTAAGAAAATGAAATGCTGCAGTACAAATAATGTAGTACAAATATGCAGTATAAAATCAACAAATTTCGTCACGCGTTTTGGATTCTAACGTGGGAATTTGAATCATCATCGGGGAAGGATGGTGTGTTATTTTCCAAGGGCTGGGTGGGACATTTGGGCACAAGGGCAGACAAGTTGAAGGGCAGGGCACTAATAGGTTCGGCAGGGCATTGCGCCCTTCTATTTCGCTTTAGATGAAACACTAGTGTTGAATGATGTAAATATCTATTTTATTGAAATAACTGGTTATTTTATTTTATGTATCTATAATAAACATGACATTATTGAGCTCATTTTTATATTATTAAACGAAAACTGCATAGATGAGAAAAAATTGATTCATTGAAATGAAAATTATATTAAATTTTATGATTATAAAGCATTACAAAATAAGATAAGGAATTCATTTATCAATGTTGGTAATAACACTGTGCAGAGATTTATAAATCTTGACCAGCTTTACTGTTTTGTCTACAACAAGGTAGTTATGGAGCTTTGATCATATTATACCAAAAGTTACAAAAATTCACTATATAGCAGCAGAACTTGCAGAACATAACAAAAAGTTTGAACTGAATTTGAAAAAGTCACAAGAGAGGTTGTTTCTTTTTTTCTGTCCTTATTGTCATAATGTTCTACCACTTTGCAATTGAGAATATATTCACACCTTCAGAAAACATTGGAGGGTAATATTCCACATACGTAATTGTATATGGCAAACATATATGGGTGTTTTTCAATTAACCAGTTTTCTGCTGCATCTCTTTGAGAAGTAGTCAGCCTCTTCCCTCTATATTTAGGGTTCATTATGTTTGCTAAATAATGGAATGGTTGAATAGTTTGATGCATTCCTTTTTAATGCAATTTCATTGTAAGGTTCTGATTCCAAACTTCCTGCAAAGTGAAGCCATAATTCTACAGCATAGAATAAATTTGTATCATCCGATTGAAGGACGTATAGAATTCAGCTGACTTTTATCAACTGTTTTATCAAGTTCAAAGATTCCCTATAAATTTGCGCATTATGGAGAATTGTAGCAATATGGTTTGGGATATTGTCAGTATGCTAGAATAGAATTCACACATACTTGTGATAATTTTTTACATAGTATCGGGGAAGTGGGTTTTTTTGGGGGGTTTTATTAAGTCTTTCTTTTTTTTAAAAACCTGCCCAGGTTTTTTTTAGATCAGGCAGAATTGATACAACCCTGATGGTTAACCATCACACTACTGGGGCATTCAAGAGTTCTTAGAAATATATGAATATTTAATTAAATATTCCCAATTTTTAGATAAAACCTCTGGTTGTTAACTTTTTTATATGTTAAAAAGAGGACTCTGACAGTAAACCAGTTGTTGAAATTTCATTAACACACCCCTGCAATAATCTCTTAAAATTATAATGGATTTGCAAAAGTTCAAGTTTTATTCATTTAATCAAGATCAATCAGAAAGGCTATCTGATTAATGACAACATTAAGCATTAATGCATGTATTTACAAACCTTTTCCTTCAGATATTCGAAATTCTTTTTTGTCAAAATCATGCAATACCGTTCTTTGTGTCGTGCTCATGTTTGGAGAACACTGTTTAACGAATAATGACAAAGCACAACGCTGGTAGACATTACGACCAACAGATATCATCCCAAATGAAAATAAAAATCTACAAGATCAGAAATTATTAACAATTTCAAGTTGTAGATAAAACAGAGAAAACTATTACTTAAAACACAGAATTCATAAAGAAAAATGCAACTATACGTTAGAGCAGTTTTTTTTTTTGGACAAAAACAAGCAACGTATGTATATCAAATTTTACGTAAAACTCAGGAAATTGGAAATCGAGTCACTTGGACTTTTAGTAACCAAGCTTTAAGTCATGCATGACACTTTGAGAGAGACACTCATTCTAAGGGAAGTCAAGATGATCAGCACCAAGGATGACAGAGTATTAAAATAAGCCCTGAGGATGTTCAGGGTTCCTAGTAATCATGGAGAAAAAAATCCCCAGACTTTTCCAGGTTTTTACCTGGACTTTTGTGATTAGTCAGGAAATTTTGTCCAAAAACTTTAAATTGAACTTCAGTTTTGGAGAAACTAGCCTCATGTTCATGTGAAATTTAGCTATTCAAAACAGGTTTGACCTTTTATCATTTTCTCACTCAAGTGTACACAAATAATATATATTCGGGATAAGTATTAAGGTGCGTGCCTAGAGGTAAAATAAAAGTAGTCCTTCTCCTCAGCTTTTTATAAGAAAAATGGCGTTATTGGTTTCCGCCATTATAATTTAATTTTATTGAATTCTCATATTTCGCTTATTTATATATGGGGAAATTGCAGTTATGACAGTAACATTTAATCATTCTGCATTCATTGTTAAACTAATGTGATTTTTAATCAGCTATAATTTAATGAAAGAACGTACTGTACTTGTAGAGTATGTAAATATTATTAAATATTTCATTTTTCGCTTTTTGTGTTGTGGCAATTTTTAACTAGGAATCTCTCGAACTTGGGGCCCCGGGCGGTCGCCAGCCACTTAATCTGCCACTGCCTTTACTTGGAAAACATTTGACGGCAGCTTGTGGGCACTGTCGTTTCTTGCTTCGACAGCAGTCCCATCAATGTCACCAGAGTTTAGGGAAATGTCGTTGTGAATGTCACTACTGTTAATCTTACTTTTTAAAAAAATAATAATGTACCAGTGTATGTTGGCTTAATTTTATGCTTCGTTAGCCCAAGGGACGGCGCCTGGGCCCCCTACGTTGGTGCGCCACTGTATTTTATAATATAATATAGTGCATTTTCCCCATGTTAATTTGCTAATATCCTTTATTACCTTCTTTTTTTAATACTGAAATTTTTTAAAATTTATATTACATGTAACTTTTATAGAAAAAAAACTAAACAAGTGCATTTGGTCTACTTACAACAAAACAGTAAATTTATATTACATGTAACTTTTATAGGGAAAAAAAACAAAAAGTGCAATTGGTCTACATACAATAACAGAGTAAAACCTCTCTTAACATATTCCTCAAATATAGTTACATCCAGGGGTTTATCCAGGATTCATAAATTGTGGGGGGGGAGGGGTTGCTCAAAATTTTTAGAGGGGTGTGGATTAAATTTTGTGTGTTTAGATTTCACTAAAGGGGGTGTATCTCTGTGTAGATCTAGAGGGGCGTTGGGAGTGTGTATAAATCCCTGGTTACATCATTTCCACAGACAGATAAAATTTCGCTGACAAGAAATTCCTTCACAATAATATCCTTCTTTCTCAGACGAATTTTTTTGTCCAGTGGTCGTCTACCAATGAGGGTTTTAGTCTACCATTACTAAATGTCACATAGTGTAATGATATAAACACTAAAGGTTAAAATTCACAGTCGCCACCGGCCGCAGGGCGACTAAATATCAGGGAACGGCGATTAAAAATACGACTTCAGTCACCGTCACACTCGCCACTTTATTGTTTCCCAATGCAATCTTGTCCATTTTGACTCTGCAGGGAGGTCTCATTCTGAATCCACAAACTACTTACTATTTTTTTATGAAAAATGTTGATCAAACAAACCCTCCTAAGGCTTCAGTATTTAAATGTTTTTTGACCACGCGGAAGTAGCTACTAATTTAATGTAGTGACCTATAATAAAAAGAGCCCTGCTTTCCAGTGGCGACTAATCAAATACCTGAGTTTTAAGCTTTAATAAATACCACATCCAACTTACATGACACTGAAAACATATAATCCATTAATATTATTTTCAAAATGCTTTGTTTGCATCAAGTGATATAAGAACAACTAAGACCGTACTGTGACAAGATTAACAATTTTCTGAAAAATCTGAACTCCTTTCAGTTCAGGTAATGATTTCCAACATGTGGTCTGCAGATTTTTTTAGTTTTTCCATACAGAAAATCCTCAGAGCTCCCATTTGGGTAGTTTGTAATAACTAAGGCTTAGATGTATGCAGAAAGTTCATACGGGGTGGTTATATCTTCGATGGGAAGTTACAACCCCCCCATCAACACTTCCCTGCATACACCAGTGAACTAAGAGAATGTATATGGTAGTTCATGAAGATCATATAAAAAAAAAAGATAAATACTCGACATCCAAAAATACTATAATCAAAACGAGACTATTCATATAGTGGTTAAGAACATTACCATCACATTATCACAGAGCTGGTTTAAAAATGCCGATCGAGATATGCACTGTATCAGCATACAATAAATAAAAAACACTGCAAATTTTTAAAGGTAAAATCAGTGGCGAGTTTTCAAAATTTTAATAAAAGATTTGCTATGCGACAAACAATTTTAAAAACTAGACTGCTTGTTTCAGCATTCAGCACAAAAATTATATTAAAATGTGGTGAAAATCAGTTATAACGAGTACTGATTATAACAACCAACTGCACATAATGATGGAAGTTTTACAAAAAGTTTGATTGCTTATTTTGTTTTTTTAAATTGCTCGTTAATTTCGGGGTCCAAAAAAAGACTTATTCGTTAAAAGCAGTTAGTTAAATTATATTGTGCTTAAGAGCCATTATTTTGAAATTCAGATAAAGTAAAATAGTTGTATTTTTTGATTGGCTTGATTTTTTTACAATGAAGTACATCATGGGAAAAAAACACCGTGAAATTTTGAGACCATGAAAAAATTTTCCCCCCACTGTAAAAAATGTTAAAGTTCGAGGTCACACATCACGTTTTCCGTGAAAGGTGAATTGTAATTATGTTTGGAGTGTTGTAACTTTAAGAAGAAACTACATACTAAATTTCTGTTTCCATAGTCTGTTAGAACAACATTGTCTTCTTATAAACATTCACTTGTTTCCATGGTAACTTGTTGCTTTCCATTTATATACTGCAACAAAAAATGCAAAATACCATTTTTGCCCATTTTCTGCCCTTATTAACTTGATTAAGCAACATCCTCCCAATAATTTGTGTACTGAACATGAGAGCCCACTATTAGGACAATCTAACTGACATATCACTTTACTGGGGTATTGATGCTGTTAGCAGATATAACCAGTTAAATATTCAAAAATTGCAAAATCGACAGTTTTATAATTAGGTCTATCTAAAAAAAACATCAGTGCAAAAAACAACGAAGTATACTACCTTGTAGCTGAGTATATGTACTAACATATGGAAAAGAAAAAACAGTAGGGCCTCATGCCATTTTCAAGAAAAAAACATAACAAACATTATGAAAAAAAAAACAGTCAATGATCACACTTCCTATCCTGAGACCATAGTAAAGGGGCAGTGGGGGGGAGGCAACACTCCATCAAAAGTTGGAAAATTACGTGTCCAAGATACAACTTAAGTATGCTACCTTAAAATATAAACTTCAAACCTCTAAATTTTTCCATATAGGGCCCAATTTTTCCTCAGTAAGAAAATAAACCAGCTCTTTTCTCTTCCCCCTCCCATCCTTTGTTCCCAATGGTATAGTCCATGCTTTGACAAGTTGTGTGACTGGGTTTTGTGCATTCTTTTGATGGAATAGAAAAGAAAAAACACAGAATACCATAGTACAGTTGAGTATATGTACTACTAACACCTGAAAAAGAGAAAGGAAAAACAGTGCACTCTGATGCCCTTTTTAAGAAAAAAAAAAATTGACGAAAAAGCATAAATTTTTGAATAATGTAATTTTGTAAATTAAACACATGGAAGAACTGTTGAGAAGCTTTTTACATACAAAAACTGGGTAAAGAAACAAAAAAGAACACATTTTGTAAATTACAATTTCTACTTGAAAAATTTACTTTAGGAGAAGCAAGAAGTCAGAAGCACACTTCTGAACAAGTTCAGTCTGCAATGAGAACTGTGATATGAGAAGGAAAAAAGAGATTTTACTCTAATGAGCATCTGTCAAAAAAAAAAGAAAAAAAGAAAAGAAAAAAAAAGAAATAATACTGAAGATACATAATAATAATATTTTTCAGACCATATATTACGTTTACATATCACAATTATTCATTGCATAATTACATCTATTTAAATGTGATTAACATCATGTATATATTAATCCAGAGTAGACATAATTAACTTCAGTTATTTAACATTATACATAACATGCAAGTAATAATTCTATACGTTACATTTTCTGTTTAAAATTATCATTTAATTTAATTACCGTAACGTAACTTAATGAAATGGGTCCAGAATTGTTATACAGTCCAATACAGTCAAGGTATATAAATAATCTCTACGCCAAACACACTCATCTTGGATGTTTTTGCCTTTGTGCAAAATAATGCCCCTTCTGTGTTTTTTTTTTATTCTTATTTTGCTGAATTAAAATGAAATTAGTTTATAAAGGATATGCCATTTATTCTCCATTATTGTAATTTTCATTCATTCACGCCGACTATGATACTCCTTCCCATTATTCTGTAACAGCCATTTTTTAATTTGTTTAAACATATTTTTATTATTCACCCATTTTATCTTTTCTGGAATTTTGTTCCACATATTTGGCCCTTTGTATATTATGCAATCACGTCTTGACTCTCTTATTATTTTTGGCAATTGTAGCTCTGTGTTATTCTCTTTTATATTTTTTTGTTATTCTCTTTGTTATTCTAAGTTCCGTTTGTTTTGTATTTCAATTACTCCAGCGTACTTGTTTTCCTTTATTCTTTCAAACACTTTAACACAAACACAGTATCTATGAATTTTATAGATGGTCATTATTTTTAAGTTTAGCTTGAGTTCTCCACTCTAATCGTGAATTCAATGTATTAATTTAAGAAATCGCTTTTGTAATCTTTCCAGTCTTTGAAGATTCCCTATCCCTGACTTTCCCCAAACACTATTGCAATACAGTATTTGGCTCTACAATAATGCATAATATAATTTGATTTTATGTTCTCTACATAAGCAACTCAAAATCCTCCTAATCGCACTAATCCCTTTGCTGATTTTATTGCAGGTTAGATTGACATGGTCATTCTAGTTTAGTTTGTTAGTAAGTGCCATACCTAGAAATTTAAGCTTGTGAACAATTTCTATAAATTTTCTATTTATTTTAATATTTAGGCTATTTTTAATACGTTATATATTTTGTTTCCTATTTGTAAAAACCATTATTTTAGTCTTATTTGTGTTTACTTTCATCTGGTTAGACATGAACCACCGTTTGTATTTTTCTATTTCTGTTTTCGTTTTCTTTAATAACTTTCTGAGCATCATTCCCCGTTATTATTATATTAGTGTCACCAGCAAAAAGGAGTAACATTTGCTTGTGTGGTTATATTAATATATCATTTACATATAGTAAATATAGAAGTGGTCCAAGGTTGGATCCCTGCAGAACCTCAGAATCATTATTAAGTCCATCTAAGCTTTCATCTTTTATAAAAGCAATTTTCTTTCTATTAGTTAAGGTAAGTAATTCCTTATGTTTTTTATTTTCCCCCATAATCCATATATGTTCATTTCTCACAGCAGAATATTTTTATCAACTGTATCAAAAGCCTTTCTTAAATCGAAATAAATACCAATAGCGTATTGTTTATTTTCTATCGCATCAGCATGGAAGTGAAAATACCAAAGATGATAATGAAGAAGAACATGAAATCACTGTACAGAAAGTTTTGAAATCTGTTTTATACTTCGATGAAAGTGAGTACAGTGTCACATACCAGGTTAATGTTTCATTTGATAAGATGTCATGTCCTGGGGAAATTAGTGAAATTGAAGATAATGACATCAATGTAAAGTGTATGAAAAGGCATGTAAAAAATACCTTCACACCCTCAGAAAGAGGTAATTATTCATACAAGGGTGAGCAAATCTTACGCAAAATATGTGCCCCATTGCCATTAAATGCATGATTTTTGTTTTTCCGAAACAGATTTTAGAACTGTTTGCAAATTTCACAACGAAACTAAAAATTTTAAATAGGAATTATAATTTACAAAATTTGTTCTTTTCTTTTACCTAGTTTTCGTATGTAAAAAGCTTCTCAACAATTCGCCCATGTGTCAATTTACATAAATACATTATTCAGAAATGTATGCCTTTTCGTCGATGTTTTTCTTAAAAATGGCATGTGAGTGCACTGCTTTTTCTCTTTCTCAGGTGTTAGTAATACATATACTCAACTGTAGGATGATATTCTTTTGTTTTGTCCTATTACATCAAAAGAAAGCACAAAACCCAATCATATAACTTCTCAAAGCATGGACTATACCATTTGGAACAAAGGATGGGGGCAAAAGAGAAAAGGGCTGGTTTATTTTCTGATCTGAGAGAAATTGGGCCTTAGCTGGAAAATTTTAAAGGTTTGAAGTTTATATTTTAAGGTAGCATACTTTAGCTGTATCTTAGATACGCTGTTTTCCAACTTTTGACGGAGTGTTGCCCCCACCCCCTGGCTATGGCCTTGGGATAAGAAGTGTGGTCATTGACTGCTTTTTTTTCGCAATGTTTGTTATGTTTTTTTCTTGAAAATGGCATGAGGCCCCCATTGTTTTTTCTTTTCCATGTGTTAGTACATATACTCAGCTACAAGATAGTATACTTTGTTATTTTTTGCACTGATGCTTTTTTGAGATAGGCATAATTATAAAATTGCCGATTTTGCAATTTTTGAATATTTAACTGGTGATATCTGCTAACAACACCAATATCGCAGTAAAGTGATATGTCAGATTGTCCTAATAGTGAGCTCTCACGTTCAGTAAATAAATTATTGGGATGATGTTGCTTTACCAAGATAATAAGGGCAGAAAACGGGCAAAAACGACATTTTGCACATTTTTTGTAGCAGCATAAAAATGGAAAGCAACAAGTTACCATGGAAACAAGTGAATCTTTATAAGAAGACAATGTTGTTCTAACAGAATATGAAAACAGAAATTTAGTATGTAGTTTCTTTCTAAAGATACAGCACTCCAAATATACTCACAATTCACTTTTCGCTGAAAACGGGATGTGCGACCTCACACTTTGACATTTTCTACAGGGAAGGCTAAATTTTTCCATGGTCTCAAAATTTCACAGTATTCATTTCCCATGATCAGCTTCATTGTAAAAAAAAAAAAAAATAATAAAAAAACCAAGCCAATCAAAGAATACAACTTTTAAAATATCACTTTTTTGTCTGAATTTCAAAATAATGGCTCTTAATCATCATACCAAACAAAATTCATATTTTTCTTGCCATATTCGGAAACTCGCTAAATGTACTCGCTAAACTTCATTTTAAAGCCCCCCCCCACGCACGCACACACACACAAATCCCTCTATGGATCCACCACTATGATGTCCAATGGGAGGATTAAGTACTATTTTCCTATTCAAATGATAACCACAAATTCTTAATTCTAATAATATTATAACAACTAGTAAAGTTTTAGAACCGATTTGTTTTTGGATAAGGAATTCATATATATTTTATAACACTCAAAATAGCATGAAAGGAAAAAGATACATATATCATTTAATGGCACTTGGTTATTAGGTTTAAAATTGAATAAATCAATTAACGTGGTGAACTATCATTCCTCAATCAAGATAAGTTCGTTATAAATAATTTTGGCCATGCTGCACATCCCCCGTGCTTCATCACCCCCAATTCTGCGAATTATAACCAAACTCGAACTTTTTAACAGGGTTACAAGAGTAAACACATACTTGTATTATTTGTATGTAAAGACGTTGAAAGCCACAGCCTTCTCATAAAATTTATAATAGGAAGGAGAGGGTTACAGGGCTATGATTATATACACGACATTGTAGTTTTTAGTAATCAAAACTTAATAGATGAGTATGACTCTTATCACCTCTCTCCTTATGTACGTCACTGAATGAAAATAATCGTAAACTGGCCTTTGCTCTTAGCATTTGTTTGGATTGTCAGCATATATGTCTGACCTTGCAAGATGTGATAACAACCATCTTTAATAAGCGGTTGAAACATAACACAAATTTCAGGAATTTAATAAATCACGCAACTCTAAAAAATGCACTGTTACGTTTGTTAATATATACGTACTGTTATGCAATGTATTTTTAATCTACATAAGGCATGGTCATTATGTAATAAAATTTATTTGTTATAATTTGATACGAATGATCTATATCACTTACATTTTTAAAATTTGAAAAATAAAAAATCAGAAATTATTGAATTGATTAATTAAAAACATTAACAACAAATACTTGCCTTCGATAACCTCCGACGTTTCTTGGATAACGAAGGACTTTCAAACCAGAGGTACACAAATAATGATTGGTGCACTCGTTTCGTTCTCACGAACTGAGCCAGAAATCGTACTTTAAATAGTTCCCTAAAACATCAGCGTGCTTTAACGTTTTATGCAAAATCACTCTGGTACCTTTCAAGTCTTTTTTTTTTTTCTCTTCAAACGTAAAAAAGAGGAATACTAGAAAGATGCTTCCCTTTATAAATAATCTAGATAGTTGTAAAGTAATTGAGTAAGTGTAAGAAGCGAGTAAGTGTTGTAATCGGTTAGTCACAAAATGACAACCGTTTGAACCACAATTAATTACTGTAACGACTAGAAATGTTACTTATCACATAGCATTCACATATCGGACTCCTAGAGATTAGGAAACTCTGGCTTTTTTCACTGAAGTTGCTTGATCTTAAATGCGTTATTATAATGTGCCAAATGCGGAAATTATATCAAGCAAGTGATTGATAGGTGAGATTTTGGTTTTACAAATGTTAGTGAAAAATATTGATGTGAAATCCATGTGTTGGATTATCCCCAGAAACTGAAAACTGAATTTTATAATAGTATTTGTAATTTTATCGTACATTACCACGGACGGATAACGTAATTTGCCATTCAATTCTCTAATTTGCTCTAGCAAGTTATTTAGTCGTGAGTAAATTTAGCTATAATTCATTTCATTGATTGTTATACATGCTAAGGGGTGGGGCATGGGTGCCGATGGAATAAAATTATTGTGGGTGGGGGGCAATATACCAGTGGAAGACAGCCTTCTGTTAACCAGCAGTTGTTTGACAGCCTTCTGTTAAGGCCGTAGTCAGCGACTGGCCACAAGGGCTCATCCCGCCTTCCAAAATGTTTTTGCTACCAATATTTATTCATTAGCGAGGTTGTAAAATTGTTTTGCCTCCCCGAAAAAATTTCTCGTTAAGACTTTGTTAACTTTTCACATGCAATGCTCCTTACTAAATTTCGTATTTATTACTCTGATGCTGTAGACAGTGCTTTTAATTTATGTGGCTGATAATGAGCTTACCGCAGGGGTCTGCATCCCGCGGGCCACATACGGCCCGCCAGCTCATGAAAAAATACAAATTGTTTCACACAAAAACATCCCTGCTTCTTCTGAATCTAAAAAAATACATGCATTTTATTCTGTCGTCATTTTCATATTTCGTAATAAATATTTTAAAACACTAGAGAACTAAAGTAACACTCTATTTTTCCCTAAGTCGTGTTTTACTTTAGTTTTCTAGCGTATATGGGAATCAGGTTTAGTTTTATTGATTTGCAGTGCAAGAGTGATTTAAAACAAAATCAACTTAGGATTCATTAAATTCTATCCTAAATATGTCGATAAGAACATGCTGCTAACCATCTGACTGCATAATCTGAAAGCGTTACTATTCGGGAGTGCTTGTACCTGCGTATAAGCGTACATAGAAAGTTCATAAGGGGAGGGTTACAGGCTTACAATGGGAGTGGGGAGGTACAACTCCATATGTTCATATGTATAAACATAAAATTTCGTTGCAATGGGAATTACAACCCCACATCACTTCCCTGCGTACGCCAGTACGTCTGTAAACAGACGTTCCCAAAGATGAAGTTAGTAAAATGAAAAGTTAGGACCAGAATAACTGACGTCCACCTTGGAAACACTCTTAGGATTGCAATATCAAAAATAAGACCTGATATTGACAGGATTATTGAAAATAAGCAGTGCCAAAAATCTCACTAAAAGGTTTGATTTCGCTTTACATATTAATAACTAAAAGTATTGTAAATGTTTTTTGCTTCCATACATATTTTACATTGTAATATATATTCAGTCTGAGAGGCAGATTCAGAAAATATTTTCGGGTGGGCACGCAAAACCGACATAGACAGGAGAAAAATATCAAAAAGGCTAATCGGGGGTGCTGATTCAGTCCTAATATTGCTGATACAGTAGTGCGGCCCGCGGGCCTATGGGAATAAGCAAAATTGGCCCTTGGACTGAAAAGGTTGAAAACCCCCTGACTTACTGGGTCAAAAAGGTCCTTGAACTTGTGAAATCAAAATAGCGAAACTATAGTTGGAACTTTTTTAATAACGTTACAAAATTTGAAAATTCAAATTTTGAAAAAAAAGAAAAAGAAAATTTTAAAGTTGAAATAATAACGTCAATGAAAACAGTGTCATGAAAAAGAGATGTAATTATACCTTTTGTTGGATTGTATTATATATATCAAATGAATGACAAAGTGCATTTTTTTTTATTTCTCACTAAATACACTAGGCTGAAAAATATAACCGCATTCTTTAGATTAAAAAAATAAAGAAAATATTTTAAATTTTAAACGTCACCTGTTATAAAATATTTGTTTGAAATTGGGAGGATGTGTAATCCTAATTTTGGGGGACGGATCTACCCCTGCCAACGGCGTCCGTAACAAGCACACATTTAGCGATTTTCTGAATATAGCGAACAAAAGGTGGATTTTGTTTGGATAATGATTAAGTGCAATAGAATTCGATCGTTTTAAGTGAACAAAATTTTTACCGGTCGGATATAGCGAGCATTTTTGGTCCCAAGC
>QLNU02014802.1:1106940-1142850 GCA_006491805.2 Dysdera silvatica | reverse complement strand
CAACTTGCATCTTGGACATTTATAATTGCATCAAGGTTGGAGAATCTCGTCTTGATGCCTTGTGGTGGCGCAGTGTGGTAACGCGTTCGCCTAGTGCGCCGTTAATCCGGGTTCGACTCCCAACAGTGCAAAGAACGCTTACTCAGAGATCTCATAAAAAGATCGCACTGCTCACTGTAGTCCGGGGTTTGGTTCCCTAGGCCATAAGAGGTTCGGATTCCTCGGAAAACAGTAGGTCCCGGCGCAGCATGACCATTGTAGTCTTTGAGCCGTAAAACCACACTCGTTTTGATGCGTTATCAAACAAGAACATCGTTCAAAAGAAAACGTTGGGAAAATCTTAGTTGCGCACATTTTTGAGAACTGGGAAAAGACACGTAAGAGGCTGTCTATAACCCCCTAGCCGTTTAAAAATTTTATTTGCCCGATTCTGCTATGCATTTACTTTCAAAAGTTTTACAGTCACATTTTAAAATAAGGTACTTTTTAGCTCATTACTAATTGTCAAGCAATATCAATTATTTTTGTAGCATTTTAGTATCTTGTACATTCATTAAACTGTTTTACAGCCTTAAGAAGAAGGTAATTTTTCTCGGCCCTGCCTCTAGAAGGGTTCACATGGGCGCCCATGATAAGAGACCCATCTGCAAGAAATGAAGCAATCACAGTATTGAAGCTCAGAGAGGTAGGAAACGGGGGCCTTTCGGGATCAAGCCTCCCATTTGCTATCGAAACGTATCTCTTGTAAGGCCATATCACGTGATCGTCTTTAAAGGTAGTTGAAGCCCCCCAAAGTTTTTAAATACGCCACTGCTGGAGCTAGCTAAATGATTTTGGAGGTGAGTTTGAATTTCAAGAATAATGATTGCAGGCAAATGTCTCACAATTTCACACAATTCAAATACCGCATTACATTCGTTCTCTTTTAGTTATGGTGCAACCTTTTAGACGAGATTTAAACAAGCCAAAATGTGAAATCGGTCATATTAAGGTTAAAATTCTCAGTTTGAATTTAATTTCAGACTGATTCTGATTTATGTCCTTGTTATGGCGCAACGTTAATACGCTTTGATACCTCGCGAAAGATCAGAGTTTCATTCCCGCTGACATCCTGTTCTTTCAGAGTCTTGAACCGATTCGCCGTTGAGGGTTGGATGATGCCTGTAGACGAGTCATTTAGATTCCTCAAAAAAATTGTAGATTTTTACGGAATGTGAGTTTATTTGCACTTGCGCCATAATGGCTTCAATTTCGATGATTGAGTTCAGAATGACCCTTGCTGTCCTTGCTCCATAGAAATATAACCAACCAACCGTACAAAACTGAATGAAATGTAGGATGCCAATTCTAATAACTGCAGTTAATCTACGCTACATTTACTTTTTATGATACGACGATTGAATCTTAAAAATTTAGCGAAGATACGACTATATGGATGAATGGCAGACTTTACATTTGGAGAAGATAAGATTTAAAAATTTGTTCAATTAACAAAGCAAAATTTGTGCAATTTCATTTTGTTAATGTTTGCTTCTGAAAACAGGGCTCTATAGTCACCAAGGGGTTCATACCGTGCTATTCACTGGTGTACGCAGGCGTGGTTGGTTGTAGCCCCACATTGTGATGAAGTTTTGTATGTACATGTGAATACAGTCGAACCTCGTTAAGACGAACACGCTTAAGACGAATTACTTTTAATACGAACAGTTTTCTGAAGTTCCGTCAGAGTGTATAGCATACTACCCTTTCCGGATAAGACGAATTACTGTTAATATGAACAGATTTTCTGTTCCCCTTGGTGTTCGTCTTAACGAGGTTCGACTGTACATGGAATTGTAGTTCTGTAACCCCCTTATAAACTCCCTGCTTGCGCCTATGGTGCTATTAATCTGAATTCAACTCCCAACGGTGTGTCTCACTTTGCTTGGCGCGAAATGACTCTCTGCCCTGCGGTGGCGCAGTGTGGTAACGCGTTCTCCTAGTGCGCCGCTAATCCGGGTTCGACTCCCAGCAGTGCAAAAAGAACGCTTACTCAGAGATCTCATAAAAGATCGCACTGCTCACTGTAGTCCGGGGTTTGGTTCCCTAGGCCTTAAGAGGTTCGGATTCCTCGGAAAACAGTAGGTCCCGGCGCAGCATGACCACTGTAGTCTTTGAGCCGTAAAAAAAACCTCTTGCAGTCCTTGCGCCATAAAAATACCACCCACCAACCCAACGGTGTCTCACCTTGTTTGGCGCAAAATGGCTTGCGATCCTTGCGCCATAAAAATACCATCAACCAACACAACCGTCCCCCCCCCCCAAAAACCCTTACCGACTAACTATAGTCCGATGGGAGGGTGGTCCTCAGTTACCTTTAAGAGGCTCGGATTCCTCGGAAAAAGTTTTCTATTATCTATATTATCTATTGTTCTACTGTAGCGCAATAGCAACGCATTCGTCAGTTTTGCTAATCTGGTTTCGATTCCCAATGGCTTGCTGCTTTTCTCGTCCATCGTTACCAGGGGTGTGGTTCTCCTGGCAACAGGTTTCGATTCCTCGGTAAACTACAGGTAATGGCACAGAATGACGTGCTGTCCTTGCGCCATAAAACATATGGAAGGCATTAACCAATCAACTACTCCATTTCACCACCAAATATTATACTTTATTAATCTGTATCCTTTATTTGGCAGATGTGATGGTACCGTCGACTGCCCCAATGCTGAGGATGAAATGAATTGCGTTTGTGCTTTCCGAATGCCCACTGCGAAGTTCTGCGACAAATATCTTGATTGCTTTGACGAAAGTGACGAGAGTTTTTGCAATTACTGTCCTCTGGGCTCCTACAACTGTGGTAATGGCCAGTGCATTTCCAGAAGTAAAGTCTGCGATTTCCGAGTCGATTGCCAGAATGCAATGGATGAAAATTTTTGTTTCAAACTGACCCCCGATATTGCTATTGCACCTTCAGACACCGACAACAGAAAATTGCCACAAAACTCTGCATCTAAAACCATCCTGAAATCTGGATTTTTGTTAAGGAATCAAAATGGAATCTGGTATCCAGTTTGTGCAAATCCTTACGATGCTATGCAGGATTCCCTGGCCTCTCTCGCTTGCGTCAGTATCACTGCTAATCCGCTAGTTTCAAGTACCCATCAGCAAAGGCATTTCAAGAAGCTACAGAATAAAGAATATATGTATCATTTCTCTGGTCGGTTTGTACAGTGGAACGGTTGCCTTACAGATGAAGGAATTTTTGTAACTTGCGATGATGTCCTTTGTGGATTGAATCCGAGCTTACTGTTACCCAAACCCAGCCAGGCCCGCATTGTTGGAGGAGCAGTATCCACTGCAGGAGCCTGGCCATGGCATGCAGCCATTTACAAAAATGGAACTTATGCGTGTGGTGCAACACTTCTGAATTCCCATTGGCTGATATCGGCCTCCCACTGCTTTCTCAATTTCAAATCCAACTACTACGAAGTTCAGCTTGGTATGCTTCGACGAAAATCCTTCACTCCCTACCAGCAAATTTACAAAATAGAACGCATTGTTTCGCATCACAGGTTCAATGTAGTTACCCTGGAATACGATATAACCTTGTTGAAAACTACTGAACCAGTGGAATTTGATTTTTGGGTGCGACCTATTTGCTTACCTGATCCAGCGAAAGTCGAAGTTGCTGGTACCTTTTGTACAGCTATCGGTTGGGGAGACACGGGCGAGAAAGAGGATGATTCTGATGACTTGCAGGAAGTACACGTACCACTGACAACATCTTGTCGAAAGTCTGAACGCTGGCTTTGCGCTGGATATCCCGAAGGAGGTCATGATGCTTGCCAAGGAGACAGTGGTGGCCCTCTAATGTGCCACCGGGATGGTTTTTCGTGGCACATCGCTGGAGTCATCAGTGCTGGAACTGGATGCGCGAGACCGAAAACCCCTGGTATGTACACCCGAGTGGCCTATTTTTTAAATTGGATTTTGGCAGTGATGAACTCTAAACCCAGACATACTCCAACAAGTGAACAACCCTTAGCAACTTGTCCTGGCTGGAAATGTGCAGCTGTTGGAGGTGGTAACTGTTTGCATCCTTCCAAAGTCTGCGATGGGCATGTGGACTGCTATGACGCTGATGATGAAGTAAATTGTTTTGATGGGAAGAAGAAAGGATAATTTTTTTTTTGTATTTTAATTTTTGTTGCAAGTCATTCGTGGAACACTTAAATTTGTAGTCCAGTACGCATAATTTTAATTTTTTACCAAGTTTATACCTAGCTTTGTTAAAATGCTAGATCAATGTCTTCGATTTAGGCGCTTTGTCTAGTTATGTATTTTAAGCTTTTATCATTCGTTATTTCTCATGTTTCCTGTTATATACAATAAACACAATTTCATATAATTTTTGTTTGTTTTTTGCCACTACAACCGAACTCAGTTATAGCTACCTTTAAAACACCACGAACTTCGACGTTACATCAGATACAAATATAATTAGAGAAGGGACAATATTTTCGACTTAATGGTTGGCCTTACAACAGCGGTTGTTACAACGGTGAGACCGAATTTATAAGCAGAAGTTGAAGTTACGCATATAATGCAGTGGTTCCTAACCTTGGGTCGCGAGTTGTTTTAGGTGGGGTTGCCGCAGTTATTTGTGATTGCAATTTTTTTTTATAGGAAATTTGATACCGAAGGTTTACAACACCTCTATATTTCAGCACGGCTACATTGCAATACTTTATTAATGGCTGTAACACTGATTTGTAAGTCACTTCCTTCCATTTATCAGAAAAGATTCACGGCGGCGGATGCTCTTGAGAAACTTGAATCAGTCTTGGTGTGCTATGGACAGTTCATATCCAAATGTCATCATTCTTTTCTTTCAGGATTTACTCTTCCATTTACCTTTACATATCTCTGCTAGAGTTGATTTTCGGTACTACAAATCAGGCCTGTATATAGGCGTACGCAGATAGTTCGTAAGGATGGGGGGGTTATAAAGCTGCAACATATATTCCTATGTTAAATATACAAAATTTCATTGCAATGGGGGGTTACAACCCCATCAACACCCCCCTGCGTACGCCAATTGGCCTGTAGCTAGACGCTTGTTACGGGGGTGGGGGGGGCAAAATGCTACAGGAGGTTTAAAATTCGTTAGTTTTGATTTATTTTATTAATGTATTTAATAATAAATATCAGAGCAATATATTCAACATCAATAAATAAATTTCTTAAAGTAAATTTTGCATTACGAACTTAGAAGTATGCTAAAGTTTTTAATCTCCCTTATCTTTATTATAGAATACATGAAGACTAAAACCTCCATAAAATGCATGATGTAAACAAGATCTACAGTCGAAATCTATTTTGAATATATTTTTAACGTTAAGAACAATTTCCACTGTCATGTACAATTTTATACGAAACAAAAAATTTAAAATAAAAATACGATAGTTTATTTTGAACTATTTTCGGGGGGGGGGGTTGCTGATCACTTTCCGAGAGGGAGCCTACACCAGCTGGCTAGGGCGGAGTTCAAGTACTACGTAAGCAATATTTTTTGGCCATTTCAACCCCCCCTTCGCGCGTAAGCAAAAATTAACATTGGCCTAAACGTAGAAAAATAAGACCAACGGGCCCCCCCAAACAAAAAACCGTGCTTTTATGTAATACTTGACCCTCCTCCCTACGCTCTGCCTTCAAATCAAAACAAAGAGCAAGAACGACTGAATGCTACGATGACATAAGGTTGCTTTTTAAACAAAACAAGTCAGCGATTTTGAACTGATGTTTAGATTAGAGGCGCTACCATCGCACAGGGGCCATTGCCACTGAAAATTCGAAAAAAAATAACTTTTGAACGCCTCAATATATTTGAGCAAAATCAACTTTATTTGTTATCAAGTCAAGCGTACTTGATTTTGCGATATAAAAATTATGAGCGCCCTTAAAAACTGGGCGCTGGCGCCAGGGTGCTTGACAACTTTCAATTAGAATGCATATAATTATAAATTTTTTTTCTGAAAACAATGATGTCGCAATTTTGAAAACAATCCGATTTTATCGAAAGTTACAAGCGATCAAATTATTGAACTTTTGTTTTTGATGAAATTTTGTCAGGACTGGTTAATTTATTTCATAACCACTCTGTATAATCTTTTCTTCACAAAATCGCTTGCATATGGTCTAGCTAAGCTACTTGCCAAATTTGGAGACATTTGCAATGTTAGATCAAGCTACAGGTTGACTCTAAATAGGAAGACTTAAATTATGGACACCCTGTATAAAATGGAATATTTCCAAATGGGGCAAATATGGGCAAGGTTTTTTTATGTTTCAGCCAGATCAACTTATAAGGAAACATATATGTTAAAATTACGGACATGTTATGGACTGATTAAATTAAATTTCCATAAACAAATATAGAACCATCAAAACTTAACTTTTTTTTAATGCGTCAATATTAAATGAGCTTTATAAAATACTATTAATCACAGCGTAACAAACAAAATTAAAAAATGATGTACGAACCTGTGGGTAAGGACGCAATGTTAAAAGTAGTTGAATATCAGTAAGTACGAAAGAGTACATCGAAGGAATACACCATTTTCGCTTCTTTGCAGGCATAATGCGAAATCGCGCTAGAACAGACAAGTTTACACCACTTTTTTTTTTAGGAGTGTCGTTCGTTCCCCCCACCCCCTCATGCGTACACCATTCGACTCTCAATTCCAAACGGCTTTTGCCACATATTGTTAACGTTTGGTTTTTTTTTACGTTTTTGCCAGCAATTAGTGTATTTGGCCCTACTTTGCATCGTATCGAATATTAGGTCAATTTCATATTAAAATTATATTTTGAAACATTTGTGTTTAATGGGTTTCAAGCTGTTAAAAATACATTTCTTGTGAAAATGTGGCTGCGCTCAGCAAATAGGATTGCAGATTACTTGGCTGTTATAACAGGGGGTTGCGACTTGAAGGTTGGGAAGCACTGGTATAACGTATGAGCATAGTGTTGGTTTTTGCTTATCAATTTCACTTATTGAATTTGCTTATTCAATTTGCACGGGGTCAAGTCAAATTATCTCCGAAGTTTGACTGGTAGTGGACAGGTAGCAGATCGGAAATAGCGACCATTTTCGTTGGTCCCGAGATCCTCGTTATATGCGGGTCCTATTCTAATTACACAGGCTAAATTTATACTATAAGGAGACCCTGGAGCAAAATTTCTCTAGGGCCCAACGAAACCCTAATCCGACCTTATTTAAGGAACTCTTCGAACAACAAAATACATCTTGTTTAAGCTGTCATATTCTTTGTACTTCCGTCATATTTCCGGTAAAAGTCTTATTCCACGTATCGTGTTTATTTAGGCCACACGAGGAAGTTAAAATACGGCAACCACACGATGACTGAATTAGAGATGAAGGAAAGATAAAATCGTGTTGTATATGGTTTTATTACTTCCTTATCTTCATATCGGGTGAGAACTTGCATCTCGAGATGGGGTAACTCATGAGTATATTGGCGCTACTGTCCACTTTCCCTTCCTTATTGCAAAGTAACTCAGAAAAAATTTCCTCCAACTTATCCAACTTATCGGAAACCTTTTCTATCATAAAAAACACGTATTCGCGTCGTAGCTTTAAGAAAGCTGACATACCAAAGGTTTCTAAATATACACTCTATAGAATAAAAAAAAAAACCACGACGCAACAGGGAGTTGTCCGATTGTAATGAAATTTCGGTACGCAAAAACATTTTGGACCGAACATGCAATAATTTCGTAAAATTTGCGTCCAATGAATGAATAGCGGGAACTCCAGCGCATCGGAACTGCGCATTCAGCAGGTGTATATAAGGAGCGATTCTCAATATGTGGTCAAAATTTCTGTTGCATTTTGAATTGTCTTCAAGCTTGCCCAACACTTCTTTGGCAAGGTAGGTCTCCTGATCTCTCTCTCTCTCTCTCCCATAGAGAACATTTGGGACCCTATGGGAAGGCGATTGCAACCATCCAGGAATGTTGACGATTTAGCCCGATAGTTGGTGACAATTTGGCAAGAAATTTCGCAGGACACCATCCGGGATCTTTATCAGTCTATGCCACGCCGGGTGACAGCTTGCATCCAGGCCAGAGGTGAACCAACACCTTATTGACTTCCTCCTTTTGTAACGGTCAAACTCTGCAATAAATCAAGCAAGTATTCTGAAATTTTAATTATTTCTTTTCCTATATATGTTTTTCATATCCACCAATTTTTATCGCCATCGGGCAATTCCTTCTTGGTGCGTCGATTTTTTTTTTTTGTTATAGAGTGTACAAAACTTTTTTTTAAGTATTTACAAATTAGTTGTTACTTGAAGCAAACACGATCAATTAAATAGGAATTTATAAATAGTTTCCTTTTATAAATTTTTGATTCAAGACCAGATTTTACTTCCATCGGAATAGGTTTGAAATCAAATAGGTTTTAATGCCTAAATGTGTCTAGGTTTTGTAGATCACGTTAAAATGACTGTCTCATCTCATGCTTATCACTGTTTTGGAGGGAACGGGATATCAAATTGAAGCTGAGGTTTTAGTACTAGAACATTAACGTTTCGCATTTGCCTTTAAAAGCTTCCATCACTGCTGGAAATTTTGAGTATACTAGTTTATTTACTGCCTTTGTAGATATACTTGCGTACTAAATTTGTGGATATAATACTAATTTATTTTCCACGAGTTCGGCACGTGACACCCGCGGAGGGAGACAGCAGAAAAAGGCCAAGAGAAGGCCTGACAAGCCCGCTGCCATCCAATCCGACAGCCGTGGCTGGTAGACACACCAAATTATAGGTTAAGTCGTAGTACAAAGTGAAGTACAATAAAAGATAACGCTAATTAAGTAATATAACAGTTTCAACATATATACACATAAAGATACCAAAACTATCAAAATTGGTAAAGGTGTGAGGCAGGGAGATACCATTTCTCCAAAACTTTTTACTTCAGCTTTACAGATGATTTTTCAGCTGATAAATTGGAATAACAAGGGAATAAAAATAAATGGTGAATATTTAAATCATTTGCGGTTTGCTGATGACATTGTTATTTTTTCAACGAACCCATTAGAACTCCAAGACATGGTACAGGAGCTCTCAACTAGAAGTAAAGAAGTTGGACTCAAGATGAACCTACAAAAAACTAAGATCATGTTCAATAATTTTGTAGAGGAAACAAAAATACAAGTTGACAACATTGAGCTAGAAATTGCTGATTCATATATTTACCTTGGCCAGCTGATTTCAATGGATGGCAACATTATGAAAGAACTCAACAGACGTATTAAACTTGGCTGGAGTGCATTTGGAAGAAACAGTTTTATCCTGAAGGGGAAATTGCCTTTGTGTCTAAAAAGAAAGGTCTTCAACCAGTGTGTATTGCCAGTCCTCTCTTATGGATCAGAGACATGGAGTCTAACAGTTGGAGCAATACGATTGGCCACTTTTTCGAATTCTTTGGTGGGCGGAGAAAGGGCTCGCCGCTTCACCCGTCCGGAGTCACGAGTCGCCACTGTGTACTCGATTCTCTCATGGTGGTGTCTTCTCGTTTTTCCCCCGACAAAATGGTTAAAAACGTACGACCTCACTATGCTTGGCGCAAAATGGCCATTTCTGCTCCTGCATCGAAAAAATTAAACCAATGACGAAAAAATGGCCTAAGATCGTTACACCCAGATTGAAGAACTACCTGTGGTTGTAAATACCGCTGTGGTCCTGCAGTTGTAACGCGTTCGCCTGTACTGCAGTTATCCCGGCCACGATTCCTTGGTTCCCTAGGCCTTGGGGTTCGGATTCCTCGGAAAAATAGGCCCCGACGCATCATGACCCTCGCTGTCCTTGCGCTATAAAACTCAAACGTGAATGTAGCTTTCAGTCCAAATGGCTTGGATTCGATTCTCATTAAGCATGGTTGTAAATGTTTCCAGTGTGGAGGTCCCGTTCAACTATCAATCCCCACATGACATGTAGCAATATCGGAATGTGCAAAAAGAGTTGTTCTTTGTCGAGAGTCGACTGAAGTGAATACGGAGTGAAAAATGCGTTGTAAATGAAAATTCGTCATTTTGAAGGATGCAAGGAATAAGGCCAGATCAAGCCTTAAACATGCAGCAATATTCAAGCAAATGATTGCATAAAATAAAGCATAATATCAACGAATTTAAGTGCTTTAATTTCAAAGCCCTGCGGTGGCGCAGTGTGGTAACGCGTTCTCCTATTAGCCGCGCAATAGGAGTGTGGTAACGCGTTCTCCTATTGCGCGGCTAATCCGGGTTCGACTCCCAGCAGTGCAAAAAGAACGCTTACTCAGAGATCTCATAAAGATCGCACTGCTCACTGTAGTCCGGGGTTTGGTTCCCTAGGCCTTAAGAGGTTCGGATTCCTCGGAAAACAGTAGGTCCCGGCGCAGCATGACCACTGTAGTCTTTGAGCCGTAAAACCACAAAACAAACAAACAAAGCATTTCGAAAGTTGGCAGTATTTCCAACGGAAGCTATGCCGATCACATTGCTCATGCTTCTATTTCATAATTTCTTTCGTATGCTGTTTGTTTGACAATTGAGGAATTGTTTCGTAAAGAAGTTTTTCACTGTCTGAAACGTTTTGAGCGCTTTTGGGATTTTTTTCTAGATTAAGTTACTAGAGCTACGTTGATAACAAATGATGTTCGAGGCATGGAGTGATGAAACGTCGACGTTCCTGAGAGCTTGGCTCGTCAGAGGTTGTAGATTTAAAGTATTGATTTACTGGGAGGCAGCCAGAAAGGTTTAAATTAAAACAAGTTTCAATTCCTGAAATTTTAACTGAAATGACGACTGCTCGAAATGGTCTCGTAAAAAAAATTTCACAATTATCAATTTCTTAGTTTTTACTATATTTCTTGCGTTGTTTGTTTCTGCCAGAGAAGTAACTTTTTCCAATTCGGAGTTTCGGTTATTTTTTAAGTATATTTTACCGGAATATTTTTCCTCCGATGTAGCGAGTGTAGGTTCATAAATGGTAGCGGGAGAGGGACGAAACGTGTATTTTAGGAAAACATATTTTTAGTGAAGAGAGAGATAATCTTAGCGCCGTTTTAATTCATATTACTCTGGCTGTTTTCATTCCACATTTCGTTTCAAAAATGTAGATTATTAAATTTTGCGTACGATGGAGAACTTCATTTTTTTTTTAATCTTTATATCTTTGCGTCGCATATCAAAGACAAAAGCATGTTTTTTAAGAAATGAGCAGCCATACTTTTTCAGATAAGCATGCATATATTTTTTGGGTAAAAATATGCATAGGATGAATATAAAGCAAAAAAATACACGGCGAAAAAATTACGAATTAGAAAAATTTATATGAAAGTATAGATTTCTTCCCGGTCACATAGGGAGATTTTCTTGAGCAGTGATAGTGGAGATTAGTGTCACTGGCGTATGCAGGGGGGGGGGGTGTAAATCCTCATTGCGATGCAATTTTGCATATACATACATTAATATATAGAGTTTAAGCTCTGCCACCCCCACCTTATGAACTTTCTATGTATACCTATGACGTCACAATAATTCAAACCGCATTTGCACAATTGTATTTGAAGAAAGTAAGGCTTTGCCATTTTAATAGTTACATTTGCTCACGTTTGTGATTTTCAGTATCTGATAATAGAGATATTCTTATACAAGTGAAAGTCCTATAGCGGCGTAGTGGTTGCCAGTTCATTTATGGTGTTTTTAACTCAGGTTCCCTGTCCGGGATTACAGCGCCGCCTTTGGCGGCCACCCTTCCAAAATTCTCCCTATAATAATGTAATGCTACATTAAGGGTACCAAATAGGGGTGGTCTAAGAGAGTGCAAACACTCGTGTAAGTAAAATAGCAGTTGGTAAATGGTAACTGTACGTCCGTACGCATGATGTAGGTGAAGGGGGCAACTTGTTAAGATAGTCACCAATATGGCCGACATCTTAAAGGCGGCTGTCTTAACAAGTTGCCCCTTCAACCGTATCATGCGTACGGATACCATCTTACCAACCGGTATTTTATTTACATGAGGGTTTGCAAACTCTTAGACCACCCTGTATTTGGGACTCTTAATGTAGCCGCACATGTTCCATTCTCTCAAACACACCTTAAAATGACATGACGGCAAATTAATTATCATTATGTGTTGCTAACGTATGATTTTTTCCATGTTTTTACAACGAAAATGAAATACCAGAAGTGACGTCATCGAATTTTGAGCATTAATATCTTTAGCGAAGCCGTGCTGTGGAAAAGTTCGAACTGTTTGAGCACCACAGTGTCGCCATTTAACAGACCTCTTCGTTTGTCGGTAGAATTCAAGTACATCGTGTATACGAAATTTCATCGGAATGGCAGGGAGTTACAACCCCCATCAACACCCCTGCCTACGCCACTGGAAGTGACTTAAGAAGAAATCGATATGCTGGGAAATTGATTAAGGGATCAATGTTATAAAATTAAAGCCGGTTTTCAAATACCTAAAACCGTGAAAGCGAATGGCAAAGAGATACAAATGAGGATATAGAGCCCTTATATTACGTCATAAGTCAAAACTACAAGCTTAATTTTATTTTAATTATTTAATATTTAAATTGTGTTTCAAAGATTTAAGATCGTATTAAAAGCGATGAGTAATCTTCTTCTGAAGGAAATTGAATTTTTATGCTAATCAGGTGACCTAGAATTGACTTTATGCAGGGCTTTAATAACACATTCGGAAACTCCGGGCCTTACCGTTTTCGTAGTTTCTTTTTTTTACACTTTAAATTTCCAAATGTTTTGCAATAAGGAAAAATACATAACACAAAAACTTTTTCTGACAATTTCGGGGCCCCTGTTCGAATCGGAATCCCCCCCCCCTTGCCTCACCTATTAACACGGGACTGAGTTTATAAAGTGTCTGAAAAGTTTAGTCACAAAAGTTATTTAGCTTTAAAGAAAAAATTACGATATAAACAAAATATTAAATACATTCATTTTAGTATTCAATACATGCTGCTTGCATGCATAAATTCAAAACTTATGATATTTAGTGAATTAATATGAAAATTACAAAAAATGCCTGTTTCAAAAGTTTAGTCAGTTTGATTTTGCCTCTTAAAAAATCAAAAGTATTTTATATTTATAAGGCATATTGTCGTCTTTTTTATAAGTCTATAGACTGTCTTCCACTGAAGGAACGAAATTTTGCAGCATTACTGGATTGATTGTATACCATGCTTTCTCCATAGAACATTTTAACTCTGCCACGGATAAATACCGCTTACCATCTGCATAAACTGCACAGTTTAAGATCTCCCGTTTGTTCTCAATAAGGTTCATGTCGGGCCCACATGCTGGGTGATCAAACATTGCATTACTGTTTTGCTAGAACCATAATTTCGTTAAATTCGATGTATGAATTGGTGTACGATCTTACTGAAAAATCCATTTTTGAACTCCAAGAAGTTCTCTAAAGGGCACCAAATGATTTTTAAATATCTCTTGGTAGTATTCAGAATGGTGTTTCATTTATAAATATGCAAGCGATGTCTGTGGGGCTGTTCAAGTATTTATTCAACTATTGTGGGGCTGTTCAAGTAAGGCTGCGTACGCATCCTCGGGGAAGGGGGAGTTTGAGATTTGCTTATTTTTGCTGACAACGAGGAGGGGAAGTCTGAATCATGCTTACGTAAGACACAGAAAATAATAAAATCAACACATAGTCAGGCCCAATCAACACATAGCCGCCCTGACAGGACTACAATACTAGGATACGAGTAAAAGATATAAAATACACGTAATCACAGTTAAATATTTAATTATTTAAACCAGTGACTGTACGTCAACCTGTTTTTGCTCGGGGCCACCCTCAAGACTTCTCGTGGCCCCTCTAATATTTTTAAATTATAATGAATATATTACTTTTAATAAATGCATTTTATCAAATCCACTTCTTATTTATCCACTATTTACTTATAACATGAGAAATAAGAATACGTAATAAAAATGCGAAAAAATACTTTGTACATTTTGTAATAAAATATCATGAATGTCCCTTATAGTTTAATTATATTTGTATAATATATATAGCTTAATAGTACATGTATAATATATATAGTTCAATAATATATGTATAATATATATAATTTAATAGTATATGTGTAATATATATAGTTTAATAATATATATATATAATATACACCGAAGAGCCAAAACATTAAAACCACCTGTGCGTTATGTCGATGAAGTTGTCTGCGGTACCAATCAAATGGAAGGGGTGGGTTTTAGGTTGGTATATAAAAATATGGGACTGTGTTCTGTCGATCAGTAGTTTTTATCTCTGCAAGGTGGGTAAAGATAAGGATTTATCGGACTTTGACAAAGGTCAGATTGTGACGGCAGACGGCTGGATTTTTTGGAAACTGCATGTCTGATCAGCTGTTCACTATATGCAGTAGTTAGTATGCATTAAAGATGGTTGCAAACAGGTGGGACATCTAGACAAAGACAGGGCGTTGGCCGGCCAAGGGTCATCGATGGCAGAAGATAGAGGGGACTTCATCGGCTTATTCGCGCGGATAAGCTTGCTACCGTGACGGAAATTAGCAAGAAATGTAATAGTGCTGACGCACGGAATGTGTAGAAACACACTGTTCACCGTACATTGTTATCTATGGGACTAGAAAGTCATCGCCTCATTCGTGTGCCTATGCTCACGGCAACTCATTGCCATAAAAGCATTCTGCGGGCACATAGCCATGTGAATTGGACATCAGAAGAGTGGAGGAGGGTCACATGGACAGATGAATTTCGTTTTTGTTTACATTATGTAGATGGATGCGTTAGTGTGCGACATTTAACGGGGGAAACACTGTTACTTGGCTGCACTGCTGGAAGGAAGCAAGGTGATGGCGGGAGTGTTATAGTGTAGGCGAGTTTTTCATGGAACCAGCTTAGTTCCATTGTCATTGTTCAACGCAATCTCAATGCTTCCACGGATTTAAATATCCTGGGGGACTGGTTACACCCCCTCATGTCCACCGTCTTTCCAGACGACAAGGGCATTATACTCGTACAACAGCAGGATAATGCTCCCTGTCACAACACTTATACGGTTCTAGAATGGTTCGAGGAACGTGAGAATGAGTTTTCTTTATTACCATGGCCTCCAAATTCTCTAGACATCAATCCTATTCATCACCTGTGGTTTCACTTAGAACAACGTATCAGAGCATTAACATCACAACCACGGAATTTACAAAAGTTTGGCCAACTTCTGTTGCAATTATGGTATGATATCCCACGTGTAACCTATCAACATCTAATTGAAGGCATGGCACGCCGCGTCCAGGCTCCAAAGGTGAACCTACACGTTATTAGGTAAATGGTTTTAGTGTTTTGACCCTTCGGTGTATATATTTTAATAATATATGTATAATATACATAGTTTTGTAATAATAGTAACCAAAAATTTAGAGAACCAAAATCTTACGTACGCCTGAAGGGGGTTGGTCAGGCATTTGCTTATGTTTTCTTACAGGGGGGAGGGGGAGTGTAAAACGGCCAGAAATGCTCTTACGTAATACTTGAATGGCCCCTGTCCATATCAAAATCCATTTCAGACCTTCACGGATCGTCCTTCTTGCAGTTTACTGAAAAAGCTACGGGGATTTTTTCTCAAATCGTTCCAATATGATGCTCAACCATCGGGACCATCGAGATTTCACTTTTTTTCGTTACTGAATCTGACTGATAACAACATATGCTTACGTACCCTCTGCAATCTCTTCATATTTGTTCGTGATTTCAAAGATGGTTTTTGAGCCATTTTCTGGCCATTTTACTTGTTTGCTTAATCCTTCGGTGAATAGTATCCTTTGAAATTTTCAGCTCACTTTGTCTTTTTGTTTTAGGGACATTCTTTGGAAAGACGCCATTTTCACGATTCGTTTACCATCGCACATAGAAGTCGAACGTGGTCTTCCAGAACAAAATTTTGATTTCCAATTATGACAGATCGCTAAAATTCTATAAATACTACGCTCGGAGCTATTTAATTGCACCATAGTTTCTGATAATTAGATGATAATGATCCATTAGATTTCAATCTCCACACCAGAGCTATCTCTTCGTTGTTCAAAACGTTGCTGCCAGTATTCTTATAATACCTTTCAGAAGAAAGCATAAGCTTTGAATTAACTGTTCGTAACATCAGTTACTTCATTCAAGCCTGTATTTAATAAAATTTTCAAAAAAAAATCGAATTGTGAGTAAACCTTTGAGGCATTTGTTGTATTCTTCATTTTAATCACATTATTAAATAAATTTCAGAGGTTTTGTATGTTCAAGCAGCATGTGTTGTATAATAAAATGGATGCATACAATATTGTGTTTATACTGTAAGTTTTTTAAAAGTTAAATAACATTTGTTACTAAACTTTTGAGACACACTGTAGGTGAAATAATAAACTCAGAGGGGCGCTCTTCTCTTTTCCTTGACTATGTCATGCTGGAAAGACAGGTCCCCATTCTGTCGAGGTTAAGCAGGTTAGAGTGCAATGTCAGCTCTCGATTTGGTGACCAGTCATAGTAAGCTATGTGTGGGCTGGGGTGAGATCAGTTACTTAACGTTCGATGATGACTTCTCCCTCGCTGCCCAACTGCTCCAGGTAGTTCGATTCGTAGATCTGGGGCGTCCTGTCTGTGATTGCAGCGCTGCCTTCGGTAGGCACTCTTCCCAATTTTGCAACTCTCCGCCCCCCGGCCCTCAGTTAATATGGTTTCACCTGTTGTCAACGAACAACTGACAGCTATTTGCCCTTGTTTAATGGTCAGACATGGAATAATCGAAAACGAATTGGGACGGAGACCGAACAACTGAATGATTTAGTGGTTCGTTCAATTTTGGCGAGTTTTCGTCGTTTTTTTGCAACTCTCGTGAATAATTGATAGGGTTACCATTTGTAGCCTTTTTATTCTGTTCACAAGGGCGGACTGGGCCGTCGGTGCGCGCTCATGGGCTATAGGACTTGCGCCATCCGATTATCTAAGGTATCCTTTTTTTGAGAGAACCCAGTCAGTCTCTGTCTGTAGAGACAAGTCTGCTTATTTCATATAATCAAATATAAAGCGAAAGCGCAAAACTTCGAGCTAATCCATCATAGCGTCACAGTACGAAAGTCGTTGGCTAGAAACCGGTACCACGTTCCAAAATTTAACCCATTTTTCTTCAAGGCGACCCCCTGAAGCTAAAAAGGTCCTGTTCTAATGTTTTAGCAAAGCTACGTACATAATAATACGTACGTATATAATACTACGTAAATAATAATAATAATACGTATATTATAACGTTGAGTTCTCTTTCATAAATGTTAACATTTTTCTGTTCTGCACTGTATATTTTTTCACTTCCGCAAATGAATTGCGCTTCCATTTCTGAAAGTTAAATCTACCAAGAGCGCACTTGCTTCCTACTTCAATAACCAATCCATAGAAGAGGAGGAACTTCTCTGCGCTCAGGATTTAGAACTGTTCGTTCATTTCCTGGAGAATGAACACAACTTTTGTTCGTTTGCATTAAGTTTATTTCTAAATGCACTAAACATTTTGAAATTGTCTCTTATGCCCATTTTCTTGGAGAGTGGGAATTAAGACCAACTCTCAGCAACGTTGCTCTTTTCTAGCCAGATCCATTTCTTACTTTCATTCTTCTTTTTTTTTTAAAAAAAAAAAAACTGCACGAAAAGTAATTTGTTTTCTGCATACTAAAAAAAATCGCTCTGGATGCAATTCTTGGGTCTACATCAAAATAAATTTATTACAGCGGTGCCGTTGTTCTGTTACTGTGGTAGGAGAAATGTGGATTTGGTTTTCTTTACCAAAGCAGGCCATGCTCATAAAATTTCCTTTTGAAATAAGTGTTAGGTTGAAAGCAAAACCTGGAATTTTCATATAAGGTGCAGGAGGGAAACAAAATCTATGGAAAATGACCTAAAATTTAATAGCGTTACTAAGAACTTAAAAAAAAAATTATCTCTGGAAGAAGGCTTAATTCGAACTTTTAAAAAAAAAGTCGGCTCTTAAAATGTCTTGCAGTATTTAAATTTACCCTAAACCATGGGCACCCATATAGGTGTCGGGGTGGGGGGAGGCTAGACGTTCAAAAATTCGATTCCCCGATTCTGCTATGCATTTACTTTAAAAAAATTTAGTCACATTTTAAAGTAAGGTACTTTTTAGCTCATTACTAATTGTCAAGCAGTATCAATTATTTTTGTAGCATTTTAGTATCTTGTACATTCACTAAAATGTTTGACAGTCTTGAGAAGAAAGTAATAATTTTTCTTAACCATCCCCCACTAGAACTACTCATATGGGTGCCCATGTTCTAAATGAAATTATTTAAACACTTTTAGAAATGTCTAAATTAAAAACGGGAAATCGTAGTTGGCGGTTGGTATATTTTCATTTGAATTAGCTGTTATGAATGTTGAATGTGGTGAAAGGAAATTAAAACCAGGGTGCGAATGAACGGGGGGGATTTTCCCGGCTCGTGCAAATTTATCCCTGGCAAAAGTCTTTAATCAACTTCCCTGCCAGGGATGATTATTTCCTCCACCTTATGGCATTAGAAAAAAAAACAGTATTCACATTCTTTCATCTTTTTTTCCCCACAATAATTTTTTTATTCTTAAAGTTTTTGGTGCTTTTTGAGCGATATCACTAGTTTTGTAGAAGGTGGGATGGGGAGGGGGAGGGAGAGGAGTTGGAAAAGAGATGGGCGCATTTGGAAATAGGCAGGAGGGCTAAAAAAATAACGGCAGCTATTCCCTAAGGGAATAGAGGTGTACTTCTCAGGGAACATCGGATATCCCTTTGATATTCGAAGTAGCCGCTAATTGTTGGCAGGCTGATTGTACGGCGGTTGCAAACATCTTGTCTGATAAAAACACTTGTGAATCCTATATTGGAAATACAACCTGATAGTTTCTGAAAGCAATAAACCAATTTCGGAAGAGCGACTGACAGACAGTTGATCATTAACACAGACGGTGAATTTTAGCATTCCATTTTGAAAGTCGGCCAACGAAAGAGGAAGATCAAACCAATGAGAAGTAGGAGAAAGTGAGTCCAGTGACGAAAACACCATCTAATGTAAAAATAAAAGCGCATTTTGCCTTCTGTTGAACAAAATAAAGTAAGCTGACGTATCTTTTCAAATTATCATTTAAAATCACTGTGAAAATTGAATATCGGTATTATAATGGTATAACGTTTTTCCGTTGTAACAGTAAGAATTGAACAGCTAGACTTTAGGCAGTAAATATCATGAGGAATTAAATAGTGGGTTTTTATGAGGCCTTTTATAATCAAAAGAATGAGCCTAAAATATTTTTCGGGTGAGTGAGTGAGAGAGGTGGGGGGTGTAAAAGCTTGAAAGAACCTCTTATAATTGTACATGGCAAAAGGGTATGCTTTGTCTCCCCCCCACCCCCTTATGATTTAAATTTACTTTATACGATGGTACAAATAAAACTTCTCAATTTGATGTTCGGAAGTATTTTTAGGTTTGCCAATTTGGGACGCCATTGTTTTCATTTTGTCTACTTTAAATTTTCAGACCGAATGTCGATTACCAACGACTCATGACCACATGGTACAGGGCGTATACTGCCTCTTTATAGCGTCTACTGTCTTTAAAACACCAATAATTCAGTGTTAGTGGTGGAAAATACAACATCGTAATTCGTATTTCATACAAGTGCAGGATAGATCCTAAATTTGAAAATAAACGATAACGTAGAATTAAAAAACAATATGACGAGTTAGCTTCAGATTTTTTGTTTGATAATAGCGATCAATTTTTTAAAGTCAGTGTTTTTTACTATGTTCTAGGCAAAATTATAATGCAAATTAAAAGTCGTTTTGAAAGCATGAAATTAGTAAAAAAATATTTTGCCATATTAGAACCGAAAGAATAATAAATATGTCAAATTCTGAATTGCTAAGTGAGTGTGAAAATCTCATAATAAAAGAGTATTCATCTGTGTTCTCTGCGCAATTGCCGATTGAATACTGTAATTTAATCACGCTTGTCAAACAGGATTTAATGGCAGACATGTCTATTAGATAATTTTTTTGTTTGCTAATTACAAAATATAGTGTTCTACAACCCCTGGACAAAAGTATGGAATACATGTATTTTTTATTTACTTTTATAAAAGAGGGCCTGTTTTAACCCCGTTTTGATTGGCTATTTGCAATCAAACAAACTGCACTATAGGCATGGATTAATTAGATACAAATTAAGACCACACAAATTTGCTTTCAAAATGTTTATCTAATCAAAAGTTACATCAAAATTCTTGAAGCTGTGCAGGGACAAAAGTATCGAATACATTAAACCTTGGGTCAAAAGTATGGAATAATAGAAGGAAACTACAAAACTAACCACTTCATTGTGATTTTACCCCTCAAATTGTGTGGTGACGTCATTCATCGTCATGAAGTGTTTATGGATACATAAATTACAGCTATGCAAATCAGCACCAGCACCACAATACTTTCATTACAGTAGCACCTACGAGAGAATTAATGCAAGCGCTGAGAGCTCTGATTATTGATAAGTTTAATAAGGTAGAAACGCAACAAAAAATTGCTATATTAACCTAAATTTTTCCCAAGGAACTGTTTCTAAAATTATAGCAAAATTTAAACGACTGAAGGTGTCAGAAACCAAGGTGGAAAGAGACGGCCAAGAAAAACGACAAAGCGAGATGACAGAAATGGGATAACGATTGTCAAAAACAGAGATTTTCTTCATCACGAGAGATTAATTTATCTTGGAAGAATAAAGGAGCGGATGTTTCTGATAATACAGCAAAGAGGAGACTAAAAGAAAAAGGTTGCAGGTTTCGTAAAGATCAAACAAAACTGTATCTAACAGATAAGCAGAATAAGGTTCGTCTCAATTGGGCGAAAAAACAAGAATTGGTCCATAAGTGATTGGAATCATGTTCACAGATGAGTTGAGGATTTGTCTCGGGTATGGAGATAAGTACGTCCATAGTTATCTCCATACAGAATTATCTCCATATACAGTTATCTCCATACCCTTACACGTTTACAAACAGAATAATGAAAAAGTTCATCAAAATTGGCTTCGAAGTTCAACAAAATTTCCAAAATTCATCATGATTTGGGACTCAATAACAGCAAAAAAGTGTTGGTGATATAGCTATCCTAAAAGGAAGTGTAAACGCCAGTACATATTTGGATATTTTGAACCATTTTGTGACGAAAACTACAGAAGAACACTTTGGTGATGATGATGACTACATACACCAAAATGATAACGCATCATCTCACATGGCCAAAATAATCAAAGCTTACTATGCAGAAATTTTGCTCGCACTAAATAAATAAAATAAAATAAAAAAAAATTAAGCACGAAGAAACCAACGGTCATTGATAAATTAAAGGCTGCTGTTCGAAAAAGTTGGAGGGGAAATTGATCCCTATGAAAGAGAAAGACTTGTTTCATCATTACCAAAGAAAATTATGGAAATAATTAAAGCAAAAGGAGGGCCGAAGAAGTACTGAGTGCCTTTATTCCATACTTTTGATCCAAGATTTAATGTATTCCACACTTTTGATCCAAGATTTAATGTATTCCATACTTTTGTCCCTGCACAGCTTCTGGAATTTTGATGCAACTTTTGATTAAATGAACTTTTGAAAATGAAACTTGTCTTAATATGTATTTAATTAATCCATGCTTATAATGCATTTTGTTTGATTATAAATAGCTAATCAAAACGGGGTTAAAACAGGACCTCTTTTGTAAAATTAAATAAAAAAAAATTACAAGTATTAAATACTTTTGTCCAGGAATTGTCGAAAGCGACTTTCCAAAAATTTTTGCTTTATACTATTTTTAACCCTTTCAGTATCAACTGCCTCTGCCGAAAGATCATTTAGTAAATTATGAATAATAAAAGATTACAAAAGAAATATTTGTGGTTAAAGTAGAACGTGCATTATTGGCTATTGAGACTTAACACATGTCAGTAAAATGGTTTTGAAAGATATTTTCAATAATTTCGCAAAAATAAAGGAGCAAAAAGCAAGGTTTTTTTACATTTATTCGTTTTAAAGTTTCGTTGTATTTACATTTAGTTGTAGTAGTATTATAATTTTATTTTTGTCAAATTGAATGTAATAAATAGTAGTATACACCAAAAGTCATTTATAACGATGCTGGTTATAACGACTAACCGCATATAATGACGGAATTTTTACAAGAAGTTTGGTTTGCTATTCTACTCTATATTAAATATATCGGTTATAACGACATCGTATATAACGACGAAACCTACTACACCGACCGTAGTTTTGTAGTCTACGTAGATTCTAAGTAGGGAATCGGATATAACGACGTGACTTGACAGTCATAAATCGGAACCAAGTGGATTAGTTATCGAAATTGAAGGTTAGTTATCAAAATTTTGGCGTTATTCTAATTTTGTTTATTTACAAATGTCCGATGAATTTTTATTTGGGAGAGTTCAAGTATCACGTAAGCACTTTTTTTAGTGGGGAGGTTGCCGTTGTGTTTATTTTCCTATGTTAGTCAATGTTAATTTTTGCTTACCGGAGGAAGGGGTTGAAATGGCCAAAATATTGCTTACGTAATACTTGAACACTTCCTTACTGCTAAACCTGAATATTGAAGATAATGAACCTTAAAAAACACGTGATTTATTAATTGAATAACACGAAGGTCATATTCTTTAGGGGCCTATTTTATTTTTTCAGCATAGGGCCCATAAAACTCTCAAACCGGCACTGTTCGGAAGTCATTAGTATAATATAATAAATATTATTCATTAGATTTATTTTCTACATTGTATACTTTAGTATTTTCTAGAATTTTTTCAATTTAAAAAAATAAAAAGTGTTACGTATTTAGTGTGGCTATAAATATAATTTAACGTTAAGGGAAATGAAATTGATTATAATTAAATACATTTTTATTTAATTTTGAAACCAAAAAGTTTATACTTTTTACTATCAAAATAATTTATAAAACTCTTAGAGTGTATTATACTATAGGCTACTATGATTTTAAAAAGATATCGTTTATAACGACTATCGGTTATAACGACCGAATTTGCACAGTCCCTTGAAGGTCGTTATAACCGATTTTCACTGTAGTTCGAATTTTTTATCACCCCCTTGTAAAAAAAGTTTGAGTCGCACCCTGATTAAAACTAAATGATCAGGGAGGGATACTTATGAACGAAACTAAGTTCTTTGCAAACCCGCGAAGCGCTCCAAAAATTTCTTTGGAATCATATTTTATAAACACGGGACGGGAACCTTTAAAACATACTGTATAAGATAAAGAAACAAAAGTTGTCCAAGGTTTTGTTTCACACGAAAAATCACAGGAAAAAACAATTTTTTTTCCCCCTTTAAGGACAAAAAAGTGCCTTTTCCGTAAAAAGGAAATAAAAAAATACAACAAAAAACGGTGAAAATCCCTAAAAAGGGTGACAAACGACCAGCGGAAAACTTTCCCCTCTTCAGATTCGCTACTGTGAATTGATCAGTGCCGGGAAAAGAGCCAAAACTTTCCCCTTTTGAGAGAAGAGGGATTCTCCCTTCTTTGACTTTGAATAGAAAATTAAGTGGCTTTCCGAAGCTGGCGCCCTCTGACGCCAAAGAAGCGAAAAAGACGATAATTCGCGGTGAAATGGGAAAAAGCGAGAACGGTTTCTGAAATGTGATTTTTGCACAATGGGCTCCCATCACCGCGTTGGAGGAGGCAATACTTCACTGCCTATTAATAAATTTGGGTGCGATAGTTCATTTAAACGGCAAAGAGCAAGAAAAACTAAACCGTGTTATTCACCAAATGCATTATCACAAGAGTCGGATAAAGTCAAAAAAGTGCGGGCATCTGTTTTCATAACTTACGATTCTGTTTTTGGAAGCACCTACCTCAAATCGAAAATGCAATCGAGCGTGGAAAAGGGTCTACTTTTAATCTATACGGAAGTTAATAAAATTTAAACTTTGTTTATTAATAAATAAAAAAAAAATGATTGAAACTCGCCGTATCTCAGTGGCGACCTTTCTACCCCACTCCTGGGAAAACTCCAATATTACAACTGATTCTTTTGGATTAGAGCCGTAGGCGGGGGCGAACTGAGTACCCTCAAGAAGCGCATACCTTGGATTTTCGGAGGGCGCGAGTCCTATCGCCCATGAGGGCGAACCGGGTCGGCGGCCCAGTCCGCCCCTGGCTGTGGCTTGAAGATCTTTATAGGTACATATTATTATAGGGGAGGCTCAGATTACTCCGGGGGTGGGGGCTTTGAATTCGCTAATGTTTCGATGTATTTTATTATTATTTTTAAGAAATATAATACTAAATACCACTAAGACACATGTTTTAATGAAATTAAGCCTTTCTTCAGTATTGTATGCTTCAACGAAGTTTAAAAGATACGAAACAATACATGATTAATGTTCAAAATGGTTTATATGAACCAGGGCTGCAGTCAGACTGGGGCCAAAGGTCGGGGGATGGGCCCTCTGAAACATATTCTTCCTCAAAATAAATTATTGCAAAATTTTTTGTTTTGCACAAAATTGTACCCAATAGAAGTTGTTCTTTGATGTTAAAAACGTGTTGAAAACGAATTTTCACTGTAGATCTTGTTTGTGTACGTCCTATTTCTTTATAGAGGTTTGAGTCTCCATCTGTTGTATGGTGAAGATAGGGGAAATTGTAAATTTTAGTTTTCAATGCAAAATTTATGTTAAGAAATTTATTCATTAATGTTAAATATAAATAGTCTTCTTAAATATTTAACATTTGCAGAGCCCCCCACCCGTAAAAAAAGTGTCTAGCTACGGCCATGAATTTGAACGAGCCATTTTTTAGAAATAATACAAAATTAATTCATTCAAAATTAATGAATGAAATTCTCAACGTAAATATTTCACTCAAACTTGTGTGTAGAGGTATACTAAAATTTATAAATTTCCTTCTTACTGTAGTCTAGATGGGGACTTAAACCTATGTTAAATACCTGACGAACGCAACGTTTGCCGTAGAAATTTGCTTTAAATATATTTTTAAGGTCAAAGGATAATTCCCATTTTCGCGTATAAAAAATAAAAAATAAAAACTTGGAAAATGTGGGAAGCTGAGTCCGTTTCGAAAATTCTTCTGGTTTTCGTACTGGCCATCAATTTCTTTCGTATATTCCCTTACCTTAGCATACACAGGGGCGGATTGGATCCTCTCAAAGAGCGTCGGAGGTCACTAGCTTTTGCCCATTCGAAGACGCCGCGAGTCCTATCGCCTATGAGGGCGCACCGGCCCGGGGGGCGGTTGGCCCAGTCCGCCCCTGAGTATACAAGATTGTGAAATTTGAATAATCGTTTCTAGCACCAGCACTATGAGCTCAAGCTAGAGTTGCTAAAAAGAAAAAGAAAAAACGAAAACAAAAACTCTAGTTTGAGCTCATAATATGGGCAAGGACGGATTTACCATTTCCCCGTCCCTTTCCTACCTGTCCGCCCCCTCCCCTAGTAGTAGGAACATAAAAATTGTTACATTCAATATACGCTACAAAAGTTTATATTAACAGTAAAAATGTTGAAAAACAAACTCATAAATTGAAACATAAATATTAAACAATATTAACTTATATTGAAGTATTATCTCTTCATGGTATATAATAAATCAAATTCAATTTTATTGAAATAAATTTTAATTTTAGCAAAAAATAAATAAAAAAAGCCCATTAAACACTGGTATTTAAATGGAAAGCATGACGTCTAGCTTCCTTCTCGCCAAAACATCTGATTATATCATCGTCTGGTATTGATTTTGTTATATCAGACTTCATACACAAAATTTTGCCGCCCTAGTCTATAGCCTAGTATAACCTATTGGGGAAATAAGGCGCTAAGTATGAGTCTCTCAATTGATTCATTATGCTTAATTCCTCACGAAAATTTCCGAAGAAATCCGCCCCGGTGACTTTATGTGTTGAGCAGTTTGTCAATTGCGTTCGTTCAACCCCCCGCCAAAGGTAATAATATCCTATAGCTTCGAAATTCATTTTATATATTATTAAACTTAAATTATATGTTACTAGTATATATTGTTAAACTTCAATTATATGTTATTAAATTAAACTTCAATTATATATTATTAAACTTCAATTACATATTATTAAACTACAATTATGTATTATTAAACTTCAATTATATATTATTAAATTTCAATTATATATTATCAAACTTCAATTATATATTATTAAATTTCAATTATATATTATCAAACTTCAATTATATAATATTAAACTTCAATTACATATTATTAAACTTCAATTGTATATTAATAAACTTCAATAATACGGTATATTATTAAATTAAACTTAAATTTTATATATTACTAGAACAGCCCTTTAGCCAGGATGATGGGACAACTTGGGCAATAGAAGGGGCGTATGGGGCACAGGGCACGGGGGAAGTCACGAGTATAAAAGAATTGTCAGGAGCGGTAAAGAATTCAGGCATTATGTCACAATAAACTCAAATTTGACGCTTTTCTGATGGCTTTTTGTTTTAGTTAAATACAATTACAAATACTGTAATATTAATATATATCAAAGTTTGTATTTTAAATTTTATGGAGGGAGCATTGGATGGGAGGAGAAGAATTCCACCTCTGACACCCTTATGCCCAGAACTTGTGGCCCTATTGGAAAATTCATGACCACATCTATGAGGAAAATGTTAATGTTTACATATATATCGATGGGGCAACTGGGTCCGGGCCCCTGCTTGCCCCGGCTTGCCTATAGACCTGTACTAGAGGCACTCATCGGTACATATTGACAAATTACCCATAATACAAACTTTAATAGGATTTTAAGCTTTGACTTAAGGGCTCTGACATCCCAGGCTCAAATGCCTATATTCAGTAACGTAGCTAGAGGGTGGAAAGGGGTGGTCGCCCCGGCGCCATAATTGTGGGGCGGCAATTAGCCTTTAAGAAACAATGACAGGCACAGTAATTACGGCAACGACAATCATTCACCCGGGGCGGCAAAATATGTAGCCCATATTAAAAGTTTTTCACTGTAGAGCAATGAATGAAATATCCAGAGAAATCAAATAAGTCAGAACGAATGGTATTTAGCAATTATTGCTATAGTTCTAGCGGGTTCTTGAAATTTGCATAAGAAAATAAAAATGTTTAGTTCTGAAGCCTCAGTGGACAAGTGCACAGAAATTAGTACCAAAAATCAACATGTAATTTTGTATTACCTGTATACAGGTATTACCACGCTGTATTGTTGATAATGTGACAATATTATATAAAATGTAAATTGTTTTGTATAATATCGTTCATTTCATAAACATGTGCTGGAGTGAGGCCGTACCGCTTTAAAAAAATTTTTAAAAAGAAATATGCCGCGAATCCGTTAGCGACGTGGAAAATTCGTCAAAATCGCCCGTAAATTTGGCTCCGGAAATTGGACACCATACTGCACGTGAGCCTTAAGGCTCAGTTCCCTTCGGGGCTCAATAAAATATTTGAGATCCGCCCAAAGTTAAAATTATTTCGATAGTTTCTGTCATTCATTTCGATACATTTCAAGCTATTACTGTTGTTTCTTAAAAAGTAAAGTATCTAATCTGTGGGTATAATCGTGTGCACGTTTTCACCTTGTTTGGCGCAGAATGATCCTTTCTGTCCTTGCGCCATAAAAATCCATCCATCCATCCATCTAATCCATAGGTCGGCATTCCGTCGATCATGACAACAATTTTAGTCGCTTGCAGAACGTTTGCCCTCCCAATACTTTTGCAAAATTTTTAGATACTCTTGAGTCGATATTTTTATAAATTTTTAATAATGGAGAACAGTATCATAAAACTTATATGTAGGTATAAAAACATCACTCTTTTCGTAATCATCAAAAGTATTTTGAAAAAAAAAATTAATATGCAAATTGGACAGCGGATCTTTGGTAAATGCCAAGTATGTGTGTTAAGTACTTCGTCTGCGTAATTTATGGTTATTAGCTACCGATCTAATCCATAGATATGTGTCTAAGAAAAATATTCTGTGAAATGTGATTCTTATTAAGAAATGATAGATGGGACTGGGTTTTCTGTACTTGCAGTCTTCGGTTTTGGGACGACGGTATAGCCTTCTTGGATTTGGGGGTTCGGAAAGTCCCGATTTTTTTTTTCTGCCCCCCCCCAGTTGACATAAACAAGATAATTTATCAGAGGACATTTTGTAAAGCGCAAGCTAAAGGGGACGCTGAAAAGAAGGGGAATTCAATTTGTAAGCATTAAAAAGGAAAATATATCTTCATACTGGAGGGGAAAAAAAAAAAGCACGAAGATAGATCGAAGCTGCTGACCAAGCTTGCAGTATAACAGATCTAGGGGGCGCCCTATTCAATTTCAAATGCGAATCCCTTCGATCCAAATACGTTGTGAAAAATGTCGCTCCTCCAGATTTTATTATTATTATTTTTTTAAAACCTTGTATTAGTTACATATTAAGAACGTTGTAGTTACGCATTGAAATTCGGCGCTATTTAGGAAAAAAAAAACGCGTTCTTACCTGGAAAAGGTTAAAGATTCAATTGAAATTAAAATGAATTAACATCGGAAAGGTTAAATTAAACAACAATATCAATCAACGTTTATTGGCGTAGTGATACCAACGCCGATGGTATGGCGTGATTAGATGGTGAAACGTTCGAAAGAAAATAAATATTTCTGCCTTCGGTGGGACCCTCGAACCTTCCCACGACCTTCCACTTTCCATAACCGGCTTCAGTAAATAGTCTTTATATACGTTCGTAAAGAGATTATATATTGTCGTTCGTAGCTCAGTGGGTAGAGCCTCCGCCCGGCAAGTGGAAGGTCGTGGGTTCAGGTCCCACCGAAGGCAGAAATATTTATTTTCTTTCGAACGTTTCACCATCTAATCACGCCATACCATCGGCGTTGGTATCACTACGCCAATAAACGTTGATTGATATTGTTGTTTAATTTAATCTGCGTAGTGTTCGATTTATTTAAATCGGAAAGGTTATTTTAAAGTTGGCGAGAAAGTAAGCGTGGATATGAAGTGGGGAGCGATGGGGCAGTCAGTCGCCCCCTGATCCGGGGTTATATCGTAAAGAATGAAACGAAAAGGATCGGGCACTTGACTAAAAATAGGAATCGATATTAGCCCCACCCCACCACCACCATTTAGAGATTTCTGGCGTTAAAAGTAAAAGGATATGCCTATTTATAGGCGTAGGGTTACATGGGTCCGTAAAAGCCGAGCCCCCAACAATTTAAAATAAATAGATAATGCAAAATAAAATTTTACACATATTGTAAAAATACAGCACCGTGTCCCATTTTCAAATCTTAAAAGAACGACAATAATGTTCGTTAATTGAAATATTGTATTAAGTATAGTGGCAAATTCACGGAGGAGGAAATTAGGGAAATTTGCTCTTCCAGATCCATAAAAATTTGGTGGGTGGTAATCAAGGGAAGACACGGGATCAGGTCATGACCTCCCCGAAATATATTTTCTGTAAGAATTCAACTTTCATGATAAATGAAGGGTGTTCAGACCACGGCACTTTTGTCGCCAACTCTCCCCATCCCCAAATGAAAGTCTCTGTCCGCCTTTGGAAGAAATTGGTTATAACGCGCGCTGATTATACCGATAATCGCACATATAACAGAAAATCTGGCAAAATAAAATCTGTGAGCAATTTAATAACATAGACGCGGTGACACCAACTGGGGGGTTGGTTTTTACCTCTCCGGGGATTTTTTTTTTTTTTGCAAGAAAACAAATATGAAATTTAAATCATTAAAGGCTAGTGACTTTCAGTACCCACCACAAAGAGTATAAAAATAATATATATATAAATGGCTTATAATATATATATAACTGGCTGTGCAACTACATGAACCTGTTACGATTTCTGACTTCACAAACATTAAAATCATGAAAATTGATATTATAATATACTACTATTTATTACACACAATTTGACAAACTAAATTATAATACTACAACTACATGTAAGTACATCCAAATTTTAAAACGAATAAATGTAAAATAATTACAGTTCACGCTTTTATATTTGCGAAATTATTGGTAATTTCTTTCAAGACCATTTTACTGGCATGTTTAGGCTCAGTAGCCAATATTGCACATTCTACTTTGACCAATAGTATTTCTTTTGTAAACTTTTATTATTCGTAATTTGCTAAATGATCTTTCGGCATATGCTGCTGACACGGGTAGGGTAAAAATTAACAAAGTAAAAATTGAAATGTCACTTTCTAAAACACTTTATTTTGAAATTAGCAAATAAAAATATCGTCTAATAGACATGTCTGGCGATAAATCCTGTTTGATAAGCGTGATTAAATTACAGTATTGAATTTTTGTTGCTGCGGAGAGAATACAGATGAATAATTTTTTTATGAAATTTTAACACTCAGCAATTTAGCATTTGACATGTTTATTATTTTTTTGGTTCTAATATCGTAAAATATTTTTTTACTAATTTCTTGCTTTCAAAACGAGTTTTAATTTGCATTATAATTTTGTCTAAAATATCGTAAAAAGCACGATTGATCCATCTCTATTATCAAACAAAAAATTTGAAGCTAATTCATCATACTGTTACTTAATTGTACGTTATCGTTTATTTTCAAATTTAGATCTATCGTGAACTTATTATGAAATAAAAATTACGATGTTGTATTTTCCACCACTAGCTCTGAACTATTGGTGTTTTAAAGACAGAAAACGCTATAAAGAGGAAGTGCACGAACAGTACAATGTGGTCATGGGCGGACACAGACTTTCATTTGGGGGGGAGTCAAGGACAGAATTTGCCATGGTCTTGGAATAACACCCTTCATTTATCATGAAAGTTGGAAATTTTGCATTAAAAAAAATATATTTTGGGGGTCGTGACCCCTGCGACCCCCCCGTGTCCGCCCTTGATGTGGTCATGAGTCATTGGTGGCAACATCCGGTCTGAAAATTTAAAGTAGACAAAATGAAAATACTTCCGAATATCACAAATTGGGAACTTTTATTTGTATCATCGTATAACGAAAATTCAAGTCATGGGGGTTGGGGAGCAAAGCATACCCTTTTCCCATGTACAAAACTTTTAAGAGGTTGTTTCAAGTTTTTTTTGCCACCCCTCCTTTGCTCCATAAATAGGCCCAGATGAAAAAGGGCCCCTAGGCTTTGCCTACTTTTGTTATATGGTATAGCTAAGCCCCTGAATCAACATGTATAATCCACATATTTAAGATAAAGTAAGATTGCCGAAATTTGTAATAATTATCGATATTTCTATATCATTTACTTAGTACATCTCTTCTCCCCCCCACCTCACTTACCCGAAAAAAAATTTAGAGTTATTATGTTAATTACTAAAGGCGTCATAAAAACCCACTACTTAATCATGGGCGCCTACGGCATAAAAATATTGGGGAGGGGGGGGGGAGATAATATACGAATAAAAGGCATTTTGTTTGAAATTGGAGGGGACATGGAACTCTAATACCAACATTGGGGGACAGGTCCCCCTCTGTCATACCCGCTAACGGTGCTCGTATATTTAATTCCTCGCAATAATTACTGTTTAAAATGTAGCTGTTAAAGTCTTGCTGTTACGACGGAAAAACGTTATACCATTATAATATCGATATTCAATTTGCATAGTGATTTTAAATGATAATTTGAAATGGAACATCAGCTTACCTTATTTTGTTTAACAGAAGGCAAAGTGCGCTGTGGATTGGAGGGTGCTTCCGTCACTGGAGTCATTTCAGTAGAGATGACATTTTCAAGATGAAAACCATGATTTGCTTTTTTCGTTTGAAAAACATTCATAGAAATTAATTTGTCTCTTCATGTTAAAACTTTAAACAATTTATCCTGGATGGAAAAAGCCAAGTGAAGCACAAAGTCGATGATTGCCCAAAAAAGAAGATAATGTTATTTTAAATTTATTACAATAAGTCTAAATCAAAAAAGCCGCACGATTTCTGGCGCAAACATCACTTTGGTGCCTGCCACGAACCTCTTTTGGATTTCTCTGCCCATGCACTTTCCTACCATCTCTTCCAATGTCCGACTTTCTAAATTGGATACTAACATGCACCGTCTGCGTCAATCGTCAATTCTCAATCGCTCTTCCGAAGTCGGTTTATATTGCTTTCGGAAACAATCAGATTATATTCACAAGATAGAATTCACAAGTATCTTTCTCAGACAAGTTGTCTGTAACCGCCGTACGATCAGTCTGCCAACAATTAGCGGCTTCTTTGTATATCAAAGCGACATTTGATTTTCCTGAGAAGTACACCTCTATTCCCTTAGTTGCCGTTATTTTTATATCCCTTCCTCCTATTTGGGCCCATTTTAGCTCTTTCCCAACTCCCCTCTTCTCCCCCCCCCCACATCCCACCTTCCCCAAAACCAGTGATATCGCTAGAAGTCACCAACTTTAAGAATCAAAAAATTATCGTGGAAAAAAAAGGAAAAGAAAGAATGTGAATACTGTTTTTTCCTAATGTCATAAGGGGAGGGGGAAATAATCATCCCTGGCAGGGAAGTTAATTAAAATCTTTTGCCGGGGATATATTTTCACGAGCCGGGGAAATCCCCCCATCCCCTCGTTAATTCGCACTCTGCCTTTAAGAGAGAAAAGTTGAGCGTAGAGCAAAGTTCAGTTGGTAGAACATCCGACATGTAATTGGAAAGTCATCGGTTCGGGTCCCGTTGGTAGTAGCACATTTTTGTTTCACACACACACACACACATATATATATATATATATACACACACAGTGAAAATCGTTTATAACGACCAACCGCATATAACGACGGAATTTTTACAAGAAGTTTGGTTTGCTATTCTACTCCATACTAAATATATCGGTTATAACGACATCGTATATAACGACGAAACCTGCTATAACGACGGCGATTTTGTAGTCTACGTAGATTCTAAGTAGGGAAATTCGTATCGGATATAACGACGCGACTTGACAGTCATAAAGCAGAACCACGTGGGTTAGTTATTAAAATTTAAAGTTAGTTATCAAAATGGAAAATTACGAAAACATTCTGCCAATAAGAAGGATTTCATGTAGCAAGTGAACCTTGGATAACAAATACCATCCTCGGAGATATTAAAATAAAGAACAGACTATTCCATAAATTCTTAAAAAACAAATTCACTGATAACTACAATTCGTTCAAAGCCTTCCGCAATATTATACAAATTAAACAAGCTGGAAAATCTTATCTTCATAATTTTTGTGAATCCTTTAGTAGCAGAAGAACATGGGCAAAAATTAAGGAACTGATGGGAAGGCAGAAATTACGTAATAACTCAGAAATTAAACTAATAACATAAACCCATACACTAATAAATACTAAATAAATATGTGATGTTTTTAACGATTATTTTACCAACTTCCCTTACTCCATCTCTAATTCAAGTCCTGGTAATAGTGGATACACTTACAATCACCATGACTACAATATCACTAATTCATTATATCGTCACGAAATAACATATATGGAAACGTTTAAGGTTTTTATGAATCTTGATATCAATAAAGGACCAGGACCCGATGACATTGATCCCGCCCAAGTCAGATATGTAGCCAATGAAATAGTCATAGCTCTCATTCATACCTTAAATCTGATATTCTGTTTCGGGGACATCCCTATAGAATTCAAAATATCTCGAATCATCCCAATTTTTAGAAAAGGTTCTAAATCTGATATTTCTAATTATCGACCTATCTCAATTCTCTCAGATTTTACAAAAATATTTGAGAAATTGCTTTATAACAGACTATATGATTTTTTTTTAGATGCTAACAAAATTTTTCATGACAATCTATTCGGATTCAGAAAAAATAGATCAACTGAACACGCCCTTTTGACAGCTACTGACTTCATATATTCACTATTAGATCAAAAAGAGTTTATTATGGGAGGTTTTTTTTACTTATCCAAAACGTTTGGTACTATAAATCATGAAAAACTAATTCAAAAGCTTCACAATGCAGGTACTAGAGGTAACCAAAATAATCTATTCAGAAACTATCCAACCAACAGAATTCAATATATTAAAATCAATGAATACTACTCCGATGCCATACAATCATTATGTGGAATCCCCCAGGGCTCCACATTGGGACCCCTACTTTTTATTTTTTATACAAATGATTTGTTTTTCACTCCAACACAATCGCAAATCATATTCTTTGCCGATGATACTAGCCTCTTCTTCCGTAAAAAGGAACTTAATGAACTTTTTCTACAGTTCAAGATGATATAAAAAATTTCACCTCGTATTTTATCGATGATCACCTAACACTCAATACTAATAAAACTAAATGTCTATAATTTACTAATTCTAAAGACACACATAACACCTCCCAATACTCGCTAAATATCGGAAATGACTCTGTACAAGTGCCTAGTGAAACTAAATATTTGCACATAACATTAGTCTGACTTAAGATGGGATGACCATATAAAGGGCATTTGCTATATAGTCAGCAGAAATATCGGCATCATGTGTAGGATCAGCTATTTTCTACCCATTGATAAATTCATAGACGTGTATTATTCTTTTTTCTTTTCTCACGTTTTCTACTGTCATTTAATATGGGGATTCATTACAAAAAATAATATACGCAGACTCCAAATACTATAAAACAAATTTTTCAACTTAATAAAACTAAAACTTAGTCACTACTTTCTAACTCTGAAATAATGCGTAAATATGATATTCTACCAATAAACAAATTATTGAGTTATAAACTTGTTCTCATTATGTTCAATAACTTAAGATGTAACACCGGTACCTTCTATTTTGATATTCAATTACCATAACATCTATATCCAACCTCATCTAGAGCTAACTATAGATCCTATCGTACAAGAATTGGCCTTGCTTGCAGAAAAATGGGATATGCTGGTCCAAAAATATGGAACTCCCTTCTACAATCAACTAAATCCCTCATTTCATGTTTAAAATTTAAGAATGATGTGCGGAAGTTCTTTATTTCACATTAAACACTAATAATTAATTGAATTTCTCTATTTAACTTCTCACCTCTGCCCTTATTCAAAGTTTATAATTAACTCTCTGAAGAGTCTGTGCATCTTTGGATTGGTTCTACACCACTGTTTGTAATTTATTACTCTCTGGTGTTTTGTGTAGCGTTTAATTGCAATTTAAATCTTACTCCTGGGCAGTATGGGCTCTGTCAGCCTCTCGTCTTTACAGATTACTGCCCGGGTGGTTATAAAATATGTTCCTTATTGTAATATCAAGGTTATTGTTTATCTGCTTTACCATGTTCATTTGTATGTACTATTATTATTATTCATTAACCACCCAAAATAAAGTTGTTAAAAAAATTAAGTGTTATTCTAATCCTGTTTATTTACAAATGTCTGAGAAATTTTTATCACTGCTAAACCTAAATATTAAAGATAGTGAACTTAAAAAGTGATTTATTAATTGAATATCACGAGGGTCATATTCTTAAGGGGCCCATTCTATTTTTTCAGCGTAGAGCCCATAAACTCTTAAACCGGCACTGTTCTGAAGTCATTAGTATAATATAATAAATACTATTTATTACATGTGTTTCCTACATTATATACTTTAGTAGTATTTTCTACATTTTTTTTCAATTTAAAATATTTAACAAGTACTATGTATTTAGTGTAGCTATAACATAATACAATATAAA
>QLNU02014802.1:1092088-1106840 GCA_006491805.2 Dysdera silvatica | reverse complement strand
ACATTTAAAAATAAACTACAAGATGAAGAGTGGATAGATATACTTTCATCTAATAATGCAGCCTCAGCCTACGGGTCCTTTATAGCTAAATTTATGGAAAATTACGAAAATTCTCTGCCAATAAAAAGGATATCACGTACCAAGCGAATCAGAAAACCTTGAATTACCAATACCATCCTTAGAGAGATTAAAATGAAGAACAGACTATTCCATAAATTCTTAAAAAACAAATCCACTGATAACTACAATTTATTCAAAGCTTTCTGCAATATTATAAACAAAAAATTAAACAAGCTAGAAAATCTTACCTTCATAATTTCTGTGAATCCTCCGATAGTAGAAGAACATGGGCAAAAATTAATGAACTGATGGGAAGGCAGAAATTGCATAGTACCTCAGAAATTAAACTAACACCATCAACTCATACCTTAACAAATACTAAACAAATATGTGATATTTTTAACGATTATTTTATCAACTTCGCTTACTCACTCTCTAATACTCCTAGTAATAGTGGATACACTTACAATCACCATGACTACAATATCACTAATTCATTATATCTTCAAGAAATAACACATATGGAAAAATTTAAGGTTATTGTGAATCTTGCTGTCAATAAAGGAGCAGGACCCGATGACATTCATCCCACCCCGGTCAGGTATGTAGCCAATAAAATAGTCATTCCTCTCACTCATATCTTAAATCTCATATTCCGTTTCGAGAACATCCCTATAGAATTCAAAGCATCTCGAATCATCCCAATTTTTAAAAAAGGTTCTAAATCTGATGGTTCTAATTATCGATCTATCTCAGTTCTCTTAGTCCTTACAAAAATATTTAAGAAATTACTTTATAACAGACTACATGATTTTTAGATGCTAACAAAATTATTCATGACAATCAATTCGGATCCCATGAAAAAATATTTGATCAAATTATTTTCCTGTCCTGCTGACAATACTGACTTCATATATTCACTATTAGATCAAAAAGAGTTTATTATGGGAGTTTTTTTCGACTTGTCCAAAGCGTTTGATACTGTAAATCATGAAAAACTAATTCAAAAGCACACGATGCAGGTATTAGAGGTAAACAAAATAATCTATTCAGAAACTATCTAATCCACGGAATTCAATATGTTAAAATCAATGAATACTACTCCGATGCCATGCAGTCATTATGTGGAATCCCCCAGGGCTCCACATTGGGACCCCTACTTTTTTTATTGTTTACATAAATAATTTGTTTTTCACTCCAACACAATCGCAAATCATATGCTCTGAAGATTATACTAGCCTCTTCTACCGAAAAAAGGAACTTAATGAACTTTTTCTACAGTTCAAGATGATATATAAACAAAAATTTCACCCCGTATTTTATCGATAACCACCTAACACTCAATACTAATAAAACTAAATGCCTATTATTTACTAATTCCAAAAACATACATAACATCTCCTAATACTCACTAAATATCGGAAATGACTCTGTGCAGCTGTCTAGTGAAACTAAATATTTGCACATAACATTAGCCTGACTTAAGATGGGATGACCATATAAAGGGCATTGGCTATATAGTCAGTAGAAATATCGGCATCATGTGTAGGATCAGCTATTTTCTACCCATTGATAAACTCATAGACGTGTATTATTCTTTTTTCTTTTCTCACGTTTTCTACTGTCATTTAATATGGGGATTCACTACAAAAATCAATATACGAAGACTTCAATCACTACAAAATAAATTTCTTAATCTAATAAAACTAAAACTTACGTCACCGCTCTCTAACTCCGAAATATTGTGCAAGTATAATATTTTACCAATAAACAAATTACTGAACTATAAACTTGTTCTCATTATGTTCAATAACTTAAGATGTAACACTGGTATCTTCTATTTTGGTATTCAATTACCACAACATCTTTATCCAACCTCATCTAGAGCTAACTATAGATCTTATCGTACAAGAATTGGCCTTGCTTGCAGAAAAATGGGATATGCTGGTCCAAAAATATGGAACTCCCTTCCACAATCAACTAAATCTCTCATTTCACGTTTAAAATTTGAGAATAATGTGCGGAAGTTCTTTATTTCACATTAAACACTAATAATTAATTGAATTTCTCTATTTAACTTCTCACCTCTGCCCTTATTCAAAATTTATAATTAACTCTCTGAAGCGTCTGTGCATCTTTGAATTGGTTCTTCACCATTGTTTGTAACTTATTTTTCTCTGGTATTTTGTGTAGCGTTTGATTGTAATTTAAATCTTACTTCTGAGCAGTATGGGCTCTGTCAGCCTCTCGTCTTTACAGATTACTGCCCGAGTGGTTATAAAATATATTCATTATTGTAATATCAAGGTTATTGTTTATCTTCTTTACCGTGTTTATCTGTATGTATATACTATTATTATTGTTAATTAGCCACTCAAAATAAAGTTGTTAAAAAAATTAAGCGATATTCTAATCTTGTTTATTTACAAATGTCTGAGAAAGTTTTATTACTGTTAAACCTGAATATTAAAGATAATAAACTAAAATAAAATGATTTATTAATTGAATATTACGAGGGTCATATTCTTAAGAGGTCGATTCTATTTTTTCAGTGTAGAGCCCACAAAACTCTTAAACCGGCACTGTTCGGAAGTTATTAGTATAATATAATAAATATTATTCATTACATTTGTTTTCTACATTATATACTTTGGTAGTATTTTCACATTTGTTTTTCTCCTCAACTTAAATATTTAGCAAGTACTATGTATTTAGTGTGGCTATAAATATAATTTAATATAAACGGAAATTAAATTCATTATAATTAAGTATATTTTTATTTAATTTTGAAACCAAAAAGTTTAATACTTTTTACTATCAAAATAATATATAAAACTGTTAAGTGCATTACTATGGTTTTAAAAAAAAAGTTTATAACGACTATCGGTTATAATGTCCTTTGGAGGTCGTTATAACCGATTTTCACTGTATAAGATATATAGTGTGTGTGTGTGCTTGTCACCCCCTACACCCCCCAATAATTTTGTAAACTCCACTGTGCTGTTCTTAGCAACCGACGTATAAAAATATTTCTTTCTATTGCAAATAAAATTTATTTTTGTACATACTTGATTTCATGTTCCTTTATCAGGATTTGGATTTGAATACAGTCATTATGGATTTGCTTTGGTTGTGGAAGATGAAGATAGCAGGGCCGTAGCCAAACTGGGGCTAAAGGGGTCTAAGTCCCCTGGAAATGTGATTAGCCTCTGGAAAATATATTTTTTTTCAAAATCAATTATTTTTAGAATTTTATTTAAATATTTTTGTTTTGTGTAAAATTGTACATGACAATGAAAATTGTTCTTTGACGTTAAAAATATATTCAAAATAGATTTTTATAGTAGATCTTGTGTACATCGTGTTTTTTTTACAGAGGCTTGTTCTATAATACAGGTAAGGAAAACTATAAATTTCAGTATACATACTTTTATAAGTTTTCAATGCAAAATTTGCGCTAAGAAATTTATTCTCTCATTAATGTTACATATATTTATTTACTTAGATATTTAGTTTTATTAAATATACTGATAAAATAAATCAGAAGACTAACGAATTTTAAATCCCCTCTGTAACTTTCAGAGCCCCCACCCCGGTAACTTGCGTCAAGCTACGGTCCTGAAAGATGACAAGGAAAAACCTCTTATCTGTCCTATTATATATCCTATACTTTTAATTGATTTTTGTCGCCATTTGGACTTGATCACAATTAACAAAAATAAATAAATAAATAAATAATTGCTCGAAAACCGACGTCCGTTAGCATAGAATTATGAATAAAAGGGAGTCAAATAATAAAGGTTCTACCCCGATGATCGGAACAACCATGTGTTATATCGTATATACGATCTCATCGTGATTGGCGCAGAATGACCCTTGCTGTCCTTGCGCCATAAAACTACAACCAATCTGAACAACCATGCACTTGCAAACACCCACTCTCACCCGAACTTGAATTTAGGTTTAGGTTGCTCCAAACCATTTGGACTTGGAAGTTATGCCTTTAGGCATAGGCGTACGCAGAAAGTTCATAAGTGGGAGGGGGGGGGATTACAGAGCTACATCTCCATATATTCATATGTATATATACAAAATTTCATCACAATGGGGGTTTACAACCAGGGCTGTCTTCAAGAAATGATTGAGAGTTCACGATGGTGTCTTAATTAAGGAGTATTGAAATTGCGCGGATACTGGACTTGGTGACGTCATTGCGCCGCCCTGAATAGCATTTGGCTGGTCATCTATCGTCTATCCAAGCCCAAGGTGGCAGTTACCACTTTCATCAGTTTTTCATTCCTCTCCTGGTCGTACGCAGGATATTATTTTGAGGCTTGGTGGATTCAGGGGGCTTCCTCATTTGTTTTCATTCAAGTTTGTAAATGACTAGGGGAAAAAAAAAAAGACTGAAGTTCGTTGAAAGTTGCCCCAAAAACCAGCAAATACAAAAACTTTCTTGAGACCTTGAGAGTACGCGGCGCACACAGCGCGTATCTTTTGAGGGCAGCCCTGGTTGCAACCCCCATCAAAATCTCCTTGTTTTAAGCCAGTGCCTTTAGGGCACAGATATATTTCGGGTTTTTTTTTTAGTTCAGCTTCTACTCCTTTGAAGCTTCCGGCAGTCTATTGTTTTGGGGGCACTTTTTCAAAGACAGCTAGCCAAAGCACGTTGGCTTTCTCTTGAAATATGAAGATATGCTTTAATTAAAACCCAAAGCGTGCAAAATCCAAACTTACTTTTGGAGTCATTGTGTGCGAGTGTGGGTTTTGAATTATGGCTACATGTGTTCTTTTGAAAAGATGTGGCGGCCGAACTTCTGTGAAGGAATGGCCTTTGAAGCGTAAGGACAAAGTTTTTGATTTCTGAAGTGTAGAACAGTTCTTTTCAGCGGCTTGATAAATGTTCCTACTAGGCAGACCGCAGTAAAATTCGGTGTGAAAAATGAAGCGCAGGTCCGTGCTTTTTGTTTGCCGGAACGCGGCGAGTGAGGTACCGTTGGCTATCAGTTCGGTTCGTGGATCAAAATTAAACATTTTGCGGGAATTTGCTTTCAAAAAATATCGATAAGAATCTTTTTTAAGGTTTCCGAGATGGAAAATAAAATTGCAATTCAGGGACAAAAATACAAATAACATTTGATATCGATTTTGAGAATCTGTTAAAATTTCTAATTTTATGCCGACGGTCAGAGCCAGAAACGACGAGAGGGGGGGGCGGCGGATGAAATCTAGGGCCTCGAGTTGGCGAGGACCTCTGCTGTGGGGGTGAAGGAGTAATGGGGCCGGTCAAAGGGAGCTTTGATTGGAAGGTTGAACAAATAAAAAAATTAGACTTCTTCCATGAAATGCTACTAATTATTATACTACTACTTACTGTTCGTTCACGAAAAGAAGTCCGATAGAACAGTTATAAATAACTGGAGGTGGCGTCACAAGCGGACTAGTTCTAAACAGCAGAGGAGTGTTCCAATTTCAGAACTTGTTTTTAGTGAACGTTTGTCGGCGCCAAAATCAAGGTCTGAAATGTGAGTCCTCCTCTTCTGTAATGGGATAGTCCGTTTGTAACGTCACCTCCCGTTATTTCTAACTGTTTCATCGGACTTCATTTCGTGAACGAATAGTACTTACTCTTTTTATAATCCCTTTTGTCTTTATCACTAATATTATTTCCCATACCCAATTTATTCGTATATTTTAAAAATAAATAAATAAAATAAATAAAATAAAAATATTTTAACCACAAGCACTGCATTAAAACGAAACACATTTAACGTAGAAAAACTGGCAAACGCAATTCATTTAATACGAAGAAATAATTAAAAAAGAAAAAAGAAAGTACACAAGTACTCAGTACTGTTGCACATAAAATGCTGTACAGTCAGTCCTCAAATAAAAATACAATTATTTTATCACGTAAATTATAAAGAACTCAGTCTGGTTTAAAAAAAAGCATTTTTAGGACATGAAATATGGCGGGCTTGAAAATGAACGGGTGATCAAAAGACGAGCAGCTAGCTCTCTTTAACCAAAAACAGCTTCAGAAAACGCCGTTTTTCACAACTTTTGTTTCAAACTGTTTGTGTTATGAAATCCGTTTGGCGGTTTTGGCGACTAGCGATCCAACAACTGTTTTGTTCCTTTCGAAGAAAAACTTTTTTTTTTATTAGGAAACAGTTTTTACAAATAGCTGAGCATCTTTGCACTCAACACCAATCGACCGGACGTTGTAGAAATATGCATTTATTATCCATGTGGAAAGCCGATCCTATACCAATCGCGAGTAACTCGGAGCAGGAATATTGGAGAGAGATTGGGGGTACTATTTTTGCTTATGGTCGTTAACACGCGCACGTGTTAGTATTTTTTTTTCGGGGTGGGGGTGGAGACGACAGTTCTACATTACTCGTCTGTGCTCATACTCTTGGTTATTCGCGAATAATATCGACGGGATTTAAGAACCGAACAAAAGAATTCCCGAACTGCATTAAAATGACGTTGATAGTACGTCATTGTATTATGAATTATTTTAACTTCCACTGAGATCGGGTACTTTTATGGGTACAAACTCAGTAAAAACGTCAAGTTTTCTCTTAACGTTTTTCTGATAGGTTTTCATTCTAAATTTCTTGTCAAACTTCGCTAATTTTAAGATAACGTTTTCGATGCTATTATATTTTTAATTTAATTAAACACATTTAGCCTTTTTATACATGTTAGCATATATTTAAATCAAAATTCACACAAACGCGGTTATTATAAGCTGGAACAGGTTTACAATTGTTTCGGTAGGGAAGATCCGACCTTCTTCATAAATGATTTCTGAAGATGGTGGGACTTTCCCTGCCGAACCAACTGTAAGGTCGTTCCAGCTCATACACAGTGTGTGAATTTCGATTTAAACATATTATTGCACAGTGTATCGCTTATCATTTCATATGTTAGCATACTTTTACTATTATCTCATTAGCCTGCTGTTTATTTAAACAAATAAAATTTAATGAAGAGTTTCCGATTCATTCGCGGGGAAGTACCACTAGCGGGTGAGGGGGCGATCGCCACCCCCGTCAGGGTTAAAAGGGAAAAAAGACGATGAAGAATATTTTATGTATTGTTTGTTACTACTGTAATAAACTAAAATCTTACACCAAAGTCTCCAAGTCTTGGAGAAATGCGATCAAGACGTTTTTCCACGAATCTACAAGCTACTCGTCTTTCAAACTACGTTTACAGTAAGTGTTGCTTCAGTAGAACGTAGTTTTTTATCCTTGAAGCGCCGTCAAACTTGGCTTCGAACGCGGATGACAGAAGAGACTTTTAATACACACCCACAGAGACATTCATATTGATGTAAATAAAGTGATTGACAAATTTTCAAAGAAACCAAGATGGCTCGACTTTGCACTATAAACTTCAAGTTTTTTAAAAAGTTGCTTGTTATAAAAAAAGTAAAATAATTACGATGTTTTTGTAGTTTAAATTTAAACTTGTTCTATTAATTACATTGTAAATTATCGTTTTTGGTTATTGTATATGTCTCCTTTACTAGGTTATCCTTCTGTCATACTTGACTATAATCTACCCTAAACCATATAGTTTAATTAAAGAAAAGCCCAGCTTTAATTCATTGTCGTAAATTAAATATTTTGGTGAGTATAAAGCAGGGTTGTCCAACCATTTTAAGTAGTGGGCCACTTAAAGAATTTTCACGGATCCCGTGGGCCAGCGGTTTCTTAAAAAAAAGGCAAGAAAAAACTCACTTACACTTAACAACCTCCCCTTAGAGTTTTTTCCAGTTATTTGTTTGTGCTCTTGCGATGTAGAAAGGGGTCACCTCTCCTGTCCCCAAAATTTTTCCTTATTTCTGAAAAAAAATATCTAAAATTTTTATTTGGAAATTTTCTTTTATTTCAAACAGTTGTAGACAGGCCGGATTAACATTGTTTGCGGACCGTATGTTGGGCAATCTAGGTATAGAAGAACTAGTAATACACTGAAGTGCCAGAAAAATTGGTACACCTACCTAATATCGTGTAGCCCCCAACCCCACGCATGCACACAGAAGTGCCACAACACGACGTGGCATGGACTCGACTAATGTCTGAAGGTATCCTGGAGACAATTCACACCAGGAATCCTGCAGGGCAGTCCACAAATCCATAGGAGTGCGAGGTGGTGGAGATCTCTTCTGAACAGCACGTTGCAAGGCATCCCAGATATGCTCGATAATGTTCATGTCTGGCGATTTAGGTGGCCAATGGAAGTGTCTAAAGTCAGAAGAGTGTTCCTGGAGCCACTCGGTAGCAACTCTCGATGTGTGGGGTGTCGCATTATCATGCTGAAATTGTCCAAGTCCGTCGGAATGCACAATGGACATGAATGGGTGTAGGTGATCGGACATGATGCTTACGTACCTGTCAAGAGTTGTCTCTAGACGTATCAGGGGTCCCATATCACGCCAACTGCACACGCCCCATACCATCACAGAAGCTCCACCAGCTTGAACAGTCCCCTGTTGACATGTAGGGTCCATGGATTCATGAGGTTGTCTCCATACCCGTACACGTCCATCCGCCTGATGCAATTGGAAACGAGACTCGTCAGACCAGGCAACGTGTTTCCAGTCATCAACAGTCCAATGGCGGTGTTGGCGGACCCAGACGAGGCGTAAAGCTTTGTGCCGTGCAGTCAACAATGGTACACGAGTGGGCCTTCGGCTCCGAAAGCCCATATCAATGATGGTTCGTTGAACAGTTCGCACGCTGACACTTGTTGATGCCCCAGCATTGAAATCCGCGGCAATTTGAGGAAGTGTTGCACGTCTATCTCGTTTAACGATTCTCGTCAGTCGTCGAAGGTCCCGTTCTTTCAAGGTCTTTTTCCGGCCGCACCGCTGTCGGAGATTTGATGTTTTACCGGATTCCTGATATTCACGGTATACCCGTGAAATGGTCGTACGCGAAAATCCAAATTTTGTCGCTATCTCGGAGATGCTATGTCCCATCTCTCTTGTGCCGACTATAACGCCACGTTCAAAATCACTTAAATCTTGATAACCTGCCATTGTAGCGGCAAGAACCGATCTAACAGCTTTGCCAGACATCTCTTGTCTTATATAGGCGCTGCCGACCGCATCGCGTTACGCTGATTGGTTGCAAAGCTCCGTTATTTGCATACGCACGCCTGTACCGGTTTTCAGCACTTCAGCGTATAACAACATCTACCTAAACTGTTAACAGCCCAAAACTAAAAATTTTCCAGTGAGGACCCTCGAAACTGCTCCCCCGCAATAGCATGCTGGATCCGCCCTTGGGAAGTACAACCCTGTCATGGCCGGGTATATGTGCAGTCACACTAAGCGTGTATGCAGATATGGTGTGTGATGATGACAGCCGCAATAGGTGTATTACGCTGTTATCCTGGGTAGTCGTTGTGCTGCCACCAGCTCGGCTCGTAGCTGAGCAATATACGTCTCTTCGTGAGGCGGGTTCTGTATTCCACGTGCTAGGTAGAATAACGACGACTAAGGTTTAGTAGACACCATTGAAATACAGAAGCTAATACTATGTTTATTGAACATGATTCAGGAGATATTCATATGTACAGTAGTGGACAAAATTGTGGAAACCCTTTGAAAAAAGATTATTTTAGAGGTTTGATGGCTAATAACACCACTTTTTTTTGTACCAATACTATAAAATTATATATCATTGGAAAGGTAATTTAATCAAGATTGTAATGCAATAACATTTATGAATCGTATTTTAATAGAACAGCATTCATAAAGAAGAAAGGTGATATACATAGAAAAAATGAGATATACAAAAATGTTCACCATACCAGTTAATACTTAGTTGGGTAACCTTTAGCCTTAATTACGGCCTTACAACGCTTTCCCATGGAGTGAACCAAGTTCTTTAGTTCTGCAGCTGTTATAATATGAAACCAAGATTGAATTATTGCTTCTGTTAATTGTGTTTTATTGCTGGGTTGCTTCCGACTAACAAGCTTCTTTAGCCGGCTCCATAGATTTTCGATGGGGTTAAGGTCTGGGCTATTTCCAGGCCATTCCAGCAGTTGAATATGATGATCTTGAAACCATTTTTTGCACACACGAGCAACATGACATGGAGCTGAATCCTGTTGAAATATAAATGCTTCATTATCTTGGAAAAGATCACATGCAGAAGGCTGCAGCTTGGGCTCAAGTATTTCATTTATGTATCTTTGGGCATTTATATTCCCATTGATCACGCAAATTCTGCCCACACCTCTTGATGTTATACAACCCCAAATCATAACACTAACTGGGTGTTTCACGGTAGGTGTAATGCACTCAGGATGGAAATCTTCTCCAATTCTTCTCCATACGTATTTTACGCCATCACTACCAAACAGTGAGATTTTGGTCTCATCACTCCAAATTACACTGTCCCATTGTTCCGTTGTCCAGTTAACATGGGTTTTAGCCCAGTTTAATCTTTTCAACCTCTGTTTGACAGACAAAAATGGCTTTTTTCGTGGAATTCTTGCATTTAGACCACATTCATGCAGTCTGCGCCGAACAGTCCTTGCACTTAACTTCACATTGCATTGCGCCATTTCACCTTGTATACACAGAGATGATTTTTTCCTGTCACCTAGGCACTGTCTTTTAATTCTTCTATCATCACTTGCTGTTGTGCACCTTTTTCTGCCTTTACCAGTCTGGTTTTGTAATGACTGAGTCTCCTTATACTTCTTCAAAAATTTAGAAATGCCACCTTTAGTTAAGTTTCCCCCAATATTTCTTCTAATTTCTTCATAACTGTAGCCTTGTTCACTTAATATTACTATTTTACATCGCTTCCTAGGTGACCAGTCAACTCTTTGCGCCATTTCTTTAATTTTATTACGTTTTACAAGCACACTAAATCAAAGAGCACAAAAAAAAAACAACCAACTTGATAGCAATTACAGAACACACTGATAAATGTCCTGTAACCTGTTGGCTCATTGCCAAAACAAGAGAAAACATGATTGGCTCATTGCCAAAACAAGATGACACCTGATTGGCTCTGTAAACACTCATGCTCATTGGCCACATTCAAATGAAGGAAAGCTACTTCATATAAATGTAAGCAAGCTGTGCTTCTTTTTTCTGGTTATTTGGCTATAACTTTTGATAGAATACAGATAATTGAACAAATGTTATTGCATTACAATCTTTATTAAATTACCTTTCTAATGATATATAATTTTATAGTATTGGTACAAAAAAAAGTGGTGTTATTAGCCATCAAACCTCTAAAATAAACTTTTTTCAAAAGGTTTCCACAATTTTGTCCACTACTTTGTAAAATAGCAAATTTTACTTAATCTTCAAATATCTTATTCTTAGCCTACTAAATGCTTACTGGCATATTTAGTGTGCAAAAACATGCAACAACCAAAATATCATCTTGCAGTTAAAAATTCTTAATTATAATTAAGATTTCACGGTTGTCAATTCATGTTTGTAAAAATTGCAACACCATGAAGGAATCACTTGATTGAGCTGAAACTTTCAGGAAATGCAAATTAGGGTATGCTATTCAAATGATTAGAATTTCAGAGTCATCACGCATGCGTGGGCTGAGCAGCGCCCTCTGAACTGCTGATGGATCCGTATAAATAGAGGGCTGTAGCGGGGCGTGTATGGCTATCTGCTAGTGGTAAACGTTACATGAGACGTCACTATGCCTCTACGACGAAAGAGGGCGACATTTCAGCAAGTTACGGAGTTTGAACGGGGACGAATGATCGGCCTTCGTGAAGGAGGGTTTTCTTATCGTGCAATAGCAGCTCGTATGGGGCGTAACAGCAGCACAGTGATGCGAGTGTGGAAGCAGTGGGTTCAAGAGAACCAGACAACTCGGAAATCCGGGAGTGGACGCCGAAAGGTGACGTCAGCACGGGATGATAGACACCTGGTCCGCATGGCGGTGACGGACCGTTTTGCTTCATCTGGACAGTTGGCAGAACGTTGGTGCACTGCTACAGGTGTATCATTGTGTGCTTCATCAATTCGTCGGCGTCTACTGCACCGTGGACTGCGTGCAAGAGTTCCTTTATACAGGATCCTCCTGACGCAAAACCATCGGTGCCTGCGGCTACAATGGGCTCATGGACATAGAGACTGGCGTGCTGATTGGCAACAAGTGGTGTTTTCTGATGAATCCCGCTTTAATTTGGGGTACAGTGATGGCCGCATCCGTGTTAGACGCTATACCGGTGAACGCCACCTTCCGGAGTGCGTTATACAACATCATAGTGGACGAACCCCCCAGCGTTATGGTCTGGGGTGCGATTGCGTATCATGGACGATCTCAGCTGCTACGAATTGTGGGTAATCTTAACAGCAACCGGTACATCAATGAAGTTCTGGAGCCCGAAGTTGTTCCCTTCCTTCAAGGCATTCCCGGAGCTGTATTTCAACAGGACAATGCCCGCCCACATATTGCCAGGAATGTTCAAGACTTCTTTTCATCACAACAGATACAGCTTCTTCCTTGGCCTGCCTATTCGCCGGATATGTCGCCGATTGAACATGTGTGGGATTTCGTTGGTCGGCGTCTCGCTCGTGATCCTCGTCCCATAGCTACTACAGATGAACTTTCGGATGGCATACAAGCAAACTGGAATGCTCTTCCTCAGGCACACATTCAACATCTGTTTGATTCCATGCCACGTCGTATAGCATCACTTATTGCAGCGCGTGGTGGCTTCACCAAATACTGATTTTCGACATGTAATATTGTTTTTTTGCTTTGTAATTTTAATCGTTTATTTGTATCAACACAGGTCGTTTGTACATTAAATTTCATTCAATTCGGACGAGTCCTTCATGGTGTTGCAATTTTTACACACGAGTCTATTTTTATGGCGCAAGTACAACAATGGTCATTCTGCACCGATCAAGGAGAGACTGCATACGGTTTGTTACGAAAACTTCAAAATTGTTGTCCATACCGGCGCCCATGACAGTTCTTCCTCTGTAATATCACACTGCTGCCAGATGTGGCTTAAGGAAAAACACATTGTGCTCATGCTCCGTGCGTACTCTTATCCAGCGACGTGAGTTGCCGAAGCCTGGGGTGAATTAAATATTGCGCCCTTTAAAAAACGTTCGAACTCTACCAGCCCAAAATTGAAATTTTGCGCCCGAGGCTTTCGCCCGGTGGCACCCCCTTACTACTTACCGTATCTCTAAAAAATTGAAATTTCCTCATTACTGAACTGCTTACCTCAACCATTTGAACTCATTTGAAATATTAGAATTTTTACATGAAAGCTTTGTTCTACTTTCTGAACTATTCGACAGTGCTAGAAAAAAAAAATCGAACATGTGCAATTTTTATCTTAAACCAAAAACGCGAGATCTATGCACCATGTACAAAAATTAGATGTCGTCATTAAATTTAAAATGCAAGTAAAATTTCCGTGGTCCTTCTCCTTGTTACCATTCTTACCCAATACTGTAGTAACTGATCACTGGAATTTGCATATTTTTTATAGTATAGCGTTGCCATTGGCCAGATGTGACATCTTGATGCTAAGCATAAAAAGGAGGCTCAAAAGTTTAAAAGTCGTATGTTTATAAAACGTAAAAACAGTATAAGATTCAGTATACATTAAAAGTGAAGTTTCATACACATTGACATAAACATGCAATTAACAGAGCGGCAAAATATTAAAGTTTTTGAATTAGAAGTGAAACGTTATTTAATGTGTTGAATCCAACCTGCCTATCACTTAGATTCAGGCACTGCATCGACAGAATCGCACGACGCTTCACTTGGAACATGACAGCTGGATACGTCAACCAAAAATTCCATCCCGGAACCACTGTCTGGTTCCTCCTTTGGAATTTCAGAGGATTCGGCAATACTTTCATTCGGAAACGCCGTAGACTTGGAATTATTTTCATTTGACTCTTCAGGAAATTCTGCTGACGCTAAATGCCTACGCTCTTCTTCAGAAAATGTAGTTACAATCATAGAGCTTCTATCCAACTCGTCATGGTGTTTTATACCTTCGCTAATAATTCGTTGAATATTTGACATGATTGCAATGGCATTTTCGCGATTAGTCTTGTTTAAATCAAACACCATTTTGGTTTTATCTTTACGTTGTGCTGCAATTTTGCTGATCATTTCACCTTTTTTTCTGAAGCAATTCAAATCATCTTCTGATAGGACATTAGGCTGGAGGCTGATTTCGGAATCTGCCGCTATTAAATTAGAACCACATGCTACTGACAAAGCGATGTTTTGCTTTTTAATTTTGCCGAAAAGCCCTGTTGATCCCATATAATTAACCATCGGTCTTTCAAATTGAAAAATTTTACAGTGAGTTGATTTGCTATCAGTTTCTTGCATTTCAATTTTATCCTGTGAACCTGCTTTCTCGCATTCTACGGATTTAATTTTTTCCTGCGTAGTTTCATCAGACTTCGTACACACTTGCATAGGTTTAGCTATAACTGGTGGCCGTTCTGCAACTTCTTTCCGTGGTTCGGTACTCAATAGCGAGAGAGGATGTGCATTTCGTTTGTACGTCATCGGATTTTCCAGTACTCCCAATAGCGGGAGAGGGTATACATTTCGTTTGTACGTCATCGGATGTTCCAGTACTATCAACAGCAAGAGAGGGTGCGCATTTCGTTTGTACGTCA
>QLNU02014802.1:1069336-1084517 GCA_006491805.2 Dysdera silvatica | reverse complement strand
GCTGTAGTTTTAAATATTGTTTACCAGTATTTATATTCTGCTATCTCTACAATAAAGAGAAGAAAAAGCGCAAAACATTGTTTTGCCGAGATATTTTTAAATTCCTAATTGAAGAGTTCGTTTCCAAAAGGCGGTAAGTCATTTTTTTTTCCATTCTTCAATAAACGTGAATTTTTAATATAGGATTTGTTTTTCATTTTAGAGAATTGTTATTTTAAAAATAAATCCTATAAAAAATCTATATTTAAAGTAAATATAAGTAAAAAATAAATCCTCAAACAACAATAATCGAAATCAATCAACGTTTATTGGCGTAGTGATACCAACGCCGATGGTATGGCGTGATTAGATGGTGAAACGTTCGAAAGAAAATAAATATTTCTGCCTTCGGTGGGACCTGAACCCACGACCTTCCACTTGCCGGGCGGAGGCTCTACCCACTGAGCTACGAAGGACAATATATAATCTCTTTACGAACGTATATATATTGTTGCCAGTTATTTCGCAGAATGGTGTAGTACATAGACTACTATTTAAACCAAATTGCAAAGAGACTGGTATTAAATTGATCGAAATGCACGTTGCAGCATATGTATTTATTTTATATAAATCGAACACTACGCAGATTAAATCAAACAACAATGTCAATCCATCAACGTTTATTGGCGTAGTGATACCAACGCCGATGGTATGGCGTGATTAGATGGTGAAACGTTCGAAAGAAAATAAATCCTATATTAAAAATTCATGTTTATTGAAGAATGGAAAAAATATCTTAAATCCTTTTGGAAACGAGCTCTTCAATTATAATCATAAAAAATGCGAATGACATATTTCCACGATTTTTTTAAGTAATTATATGCAAGTTTTTTTACGCAGTTTTAAAAATGGAATGTTCAAAGCACATCAATATTTCAAACGAAATAACAAAGATAAAACTTTATGTACATATAAAAATATATTATATACATAAAATATACTTTATATAGATATAAAATTTATATAAAGTAAAAAATAAATTCTATATTAAAAACTCAAGTTTATTGAAGAATGGAAAAAACTTGAGCCTTTTGGAAACGGGCTTTTTAATTATTGTCATAAAAAATGCAAATTAGATATTTCCACGATTTTTTGAGTAATTATATGCAAGGTTTTTTTTATGTAGTTTTAACAATGGAATGTTCAAAGCAAATTGATGTTTCCAATGAAATAACAAAGGTAAAACTTTATGTATACTGGCGTCTAAAATTAAAGTAACTCTCAATGTTATTTCAGTGCGAGAGATACACATTTCGGGCTGTAGCTTTCGATGTGCTATATTTATTTATAAAAAATCATTTTACAGAAAATTAAAGAGCTATAAACACTTAACATAATTACAAAAAAAAAAATCAAAATTTTCCAGGTACCCTATAAAGGAGAATCCACGATCAAACATAATATAAAAATTGAATGTGGAAAACAAAAATTTGTAAAAACAGATTTAAATAAAAAAAATTTGCTTATTTAAGCAACAATCATTTTCTAATAATTTTGCATGGTTAGGTGAGAAAATTTGTCATTCTAAATCAGATTTTTACGAATTTTCGTTTTCAACTTACAACGTTTGCATCCAATTCAATCGTAGATTCTCTTTCATAGGGTGCCTAGAAAATTTTGATTTATTTTATAATTATATTAAGTATTTATAGCTCTTTAATTTTCTATAAAATGATTTTTTTCCTAAGTGAAGCATATCGAAAGTTACAGAGCAAAATATGTACTTCTCCCATTGAAATAACATTGAATGTAACCTTAATTTTGGACACCATTTTACAAAGTAATGAACGCGATGAAATGAATTTTATGTAATTTTTGTTACGCGTTAAACTGTGCGTCTTATGTACACACGCAAAATATTAACATATATGACAATAATTATGAATTGTTTGCCTATTCAGGAAATCAGGGCCGCCTTGGTGTTTTGGGCTGGGGTTGACTAAAGTTCTTCGCCTTAAATCTGCCCCTCCTTTTCCTTCCCCTGTCAGTGGATGACTGACGGCTATTCGCCCCTGTTCCGACAGCTTGGCTGTCAGGACCGAATGTTCGAAACGAAAAATGACTGACGTTGAAAATAAAACATATTAAAAACAATGACGTAAGTTGATATACAGAGTGGATTTACGATTTTGCGCCAATCTTGCCAAATTTAACTAGAGACGTAGCGGAGATTTTGGTGTTTTTGTCAAATTTTTTATTTGACACTCTTAATGGTTATTTCAAATTTGCCTATTCAGAAGCATTCGTAAATTTGGCAACTTTTGGGTTTCGCTCAATGTGTCATCTATGGCAGCTCCCCTTTGTAATACCTATTTAAAATAAATATATATGGTGTTAAAAAGTATGTAATAATGGAATGTGAGAATGGTGTAGATAATCTGTGACAAATAAATATATTATTATTATTTACCCCCCTGAACATCATTTAAATTTATAATTCAATTGGCTTTCAAACAGTTCAACCCCGCCTTCTCGGCGGCAAAATTTTCATCAACAAAAAGCCTACTTAGCCTATTGATAAATAAATAAATAGACAGATAGATTGACAGACTAATTAATTAATTAATTAATACGACACTTGATACACACATAATAAATATAAAAAGAAAAATGTAATGAACATATAAATAGAACTTACGTTTCCGTTTTCGAGAAGTTTTATACTTTACATTGGTAGTTGAACTTACGTAACATCGTTTCTCCGTGTTGCGAAACTGAAAATATATTTTGATGATAATATTGTAAAATATGCGCAGTCAGTGGCATAGCAATTAAAAAATTATCGGGATGTGAAGTTGTTGTGAAAAAGGGAATCATCTGATGCAGCGTTAGAAAAAATAATATGTTTTGATATTCAAAGGGGGGGGGGGCTGTTGTCCCCTGATCCGGCCCTGATTATTGCGTATGCAAAGAAAACAAGGATCTAGGGGCCGGCTTTTTTTTTTAGGTGCTGACTCAACGCTACTTCAAAATTGTTACCAATCAGACCTTGTCACTAGACCAGTAATTTAATCGCGGCGCAAATTTTACATTTTACATTTTTTTTAACGACACAATGCGTCATACTGCGTCATTTGAAAATTAAAGAATGAAAAAGAAAAGCGGTTTTTATAATAAAAATGATATGGAAAAGTGGGGGGGACACTACAATTTATCATGATTTGGGGACGTTAAAGTATTACGTAAGCACATTTCCGGATATTTTATACTCCCCTTCTTCCCTGTAAGAAAAAAAGTAAGCAAATGTCTCACCCGCCTCCCCCACCTATGCTCACGTAAGATTTTGGTTCTCTAAATTTTTGGTTACTATTATTACAAAACTATGTATATTATACATATTAAACTCTATATATAAGTTATATATATTATACATATTAAACTCTATATATAAGTTATATATATTATACATATTAAACTCTATATATAAGTTATATATATTATACATATTAAACTCTATATATAAGTTATATAAGTTATATATATTATACATATATATATTATACATATCATTTAAATTACAAGAGATAATAATAATATATTTTGCTATAAAGTATTTTGTAACATTTTTATTTCATGTATTAATATTTCATATGATGTTATAAGTAAATAGTGGATAAATAAGAAGTGGATTTGATAAAATGCATTTATTAAAAGTAACATATCCATTATAATTTAAAAATGTCATAGGGACCACGGCGTGTCCAGAAGGTGGCCCCCGAGCGAAAAAAAGGTTGACAGCCAGCCACTGGTTTAAATAATTAAATATTTAATTGTGATTACGTGTATTTTAAATCTTCTACTCCTAGCGTATCGCACATCCTAGTATTGCAGTCCTGTCAGGGTGGTCATCACTTCCTGAATATGTGCTAGTTTTATTATTTTATGTGTTTTACGTAAGCAAGGTTCAGATCCCACCCTCGGTTGTCTGCAAAATGAAACAAATCTCAGCTCCCCCCCCAATCTCAACTACCCCTCCCCCAAAGATGCTTACGTAATACTTGAACGGCCTTTCTTTGCCGGTGTCATATTCGTATTAATGAATGTGATTTCTTAAAATATTAAAATTCAGAAATAATTTCCGATAAAAAAATCTGATCGGATTTCTCGCAGAAATCTCTGTCTGTGTATTTGCTTTATATAAAAAGTTCGTGTAATCGACTCCCTATTTGTCCCTTCTTCACGTCACTAGGGTGGAACTTAACTTGAATATCCAGAAGACAGCGACACGCTTACTTTCTGTGTCTATTCTTTGTATGAGCTAGGTTGAGAGGCGAGTGACGTCACCGGGTCACTACGCAGAGACGCAAGTACAAATCCCGGCATGGAGATGCTGTTTATTTTTTTGGTTTTTTTTATGAATTTTGAGCCCAAAAAGGGAAATTTGAGTATGAAATGAAACCACACACCGTACGACAGGAAAAAAACGTTTATGAGGAGGCATAGGGAAAAAAATTCTACACGCATTAACGTAGGGTAAAAAAAAAAAAAAAAAGTTAGCGGAAAAGGTTGAGAGGCGAGTGACGTCACCGGGTCACTACGCAGAGACGCAAGTACAAATCCCGGCATGGAGATGCTGTTTATTTTTTTGGTTTTTTTTATGAATTTTGAGCCCAAAAAGGGAAATTTGAGTATGAAATGAAACCACACACCGTACGACAGGAAAAAAACGTTTATGAGGAGGCATAGGGAAAAAAATTCTACACGCATTAACGTAGGGTAAAAAAAAAAAAAAAGTTAGGGAAAAAAGTATTTAAAAATGTGAGTTTGCGTGACTTTTAAAAAATTATTTCAAAATGACATATCCTCCTTAAAGCTGTGCATTAGGTCCAAAAGAATGCGTTGCGTTTTATGCAATTTACGGCTTGAAAAGGGATGAAATTTCAGAAATAATTTCTGCATGAAGGGTACTCGAACACGGAACCTCTTGGCTGAGAGGCGAGTGACGTCACCGGGTCACAGCGCAGGGACGCAAGTTCGATTCGCGGCGTGGGAATGTTTTTTTTCTTAATTTTGAACCTTGAAAAGGAAGTTTATTTCTATGATATAAACGACACACGGAAAGAAAGGGAAAAAACATTTAGAAGCAAGCTTGGGATAAAAGAACCCTCTTATTTGCATTAATATTAAAGATGTTAAGGTATTATTACCCTCCGCAGGGATAACACAATTGCCAAATATGGTCAACACAAGAAAGCCTCCGGGGCGAGATTTTTGTGAGTTTTTCGTGGGGGAATTTATTATACAATAATTTTTGCCACCCACGTATATTTAGCTCAAGCTAGAGCTTTTTCGTTTTTGGAGAAAAAGAGACGCCGTCCTCATCCTGGATTCGTGGATTATCGCATAGACAAATGTTTAGGGCCCTTTTTTTTTTAGGGGGCCCGGCTTTGTGTAGACTCAACGCTACTTCGTAATTGTTGCCAATCAGCCTTTGTCAAAAGCGATTATACTACCGCCCGGACGGTAGTATAATCGCGTCGCTAATTTCTGCGACGTTTTCCGCGAATTTTAGAGATTTTGTATCTACGTTGCATGAAAATGTGCTATCTGTATCGACTTTCCTTCCAAAGTTTAAAATTTAAATCCCATAACGTATTTTGGCAGCAATCGGATGCAGCGAGCATTCTCGTTTGTCCCAAGATCCTCTTTATGTGCGGGTCTTACTATAATTACACAGACTTAATTTCCGAGCCGACGAGGTGGGGAGGGGGGCTGCAGGGGCTGCAGCCCAGGGGCTCGGATGAAGTCTAGGGGCCCCACACTGGCAAGGACCTATGCTGTGGGGGACCCGTCACAGGGAAGGGGTTATGGGGGCCTGTGAAGTGAGCCTGGGGGACCCGCGTTGGCTCTCTGGGCCCCTACTTAATTTATACCACAAGGGGCCTGGAAAAAATTTGTCTAGGGCCCTACGAAATCTTAATTCGACCCTGTCATTTATTCCCCCACCCCTATTCCTACACCATAGTATTGGAACGAAGTTCTATAAATAGTTTGGTATCACGACACTGGACGTCCAGGCTGGGATCGTAGTCCATTTTTTCAGCTATTATAAATGAAAACATAAGCGTTAGGCGTGAACGCGCATTGTGGAGTGAGTGGGGAGTTCAAGTATTACGTAAGCAACTTGGGTGGGGGTGTGCTGTTGGTCTTATTTTCCTATGTTAGCTATGCCCGTATCCGGAGGGGAGATCTTAGGGACCGGTTCCCCCCGAAATTAAATTTTTAATGGGACTTGGCTACGGACTTGCATGCTGTGATTGTATCGATACATGCTGTAAAAATTTATGAACCCACCCAAAAATTAAATCCTGGCTACGGTCTTGATGTTAGCTAATGTGAATTTTTACTTACTTGGGGGTGGGGAGGTTGAAACGGCCAAAATGTTGTTTACGTAGTACTTGAAATCGCCCAGTGTCAGAAAAAATAAATAATAATAATTCATCCACAACCGTTTTAATTTATTTATAAAAAGCCACTCCCTCACCCGGGAAAAGGTGTTTTATTTATAATTGTAGTGCTTTCCCAAATTCCTAACTTATTGGTTATTTCTCTAAAATATACGCTTATATCTCTTTTCCGTACGTAATACCCCTGGATTAAAGGCCTCGGGGCATTGCTCTTCCTTGCTTTGACGTCATAGGCGTGTTTGCTTGAAAACTAGTGTACGAATACGCCATCTAGTGGTAAAATCGTTACTCCAAAATCGTCTAAAGTTTGCGTTATTTATTCCCCTGTTTGAGTTACCTCCAGGGCCGTAGATAGGCTGAGGCCAGGGTACTCTGTCCCTCTGAAAATACAATCGTCCCCTTTACCCTGGAAAATATTTTTTCCAAAAACAAATTATTGTAGAATTTTATTTAAAAATTTTTATTTGGTGCGAAATTGTACCCATGGCAATGCCAATTGTTCTTCGACGTTAAAAATGTATTTAAAACGTATTTTCACGTAGGACTCGTATGCATCATGCTTTTAGCTAGTAAGGAGAAGAAAAATGATAAAATTTGATGTCTCTACAAGTTTTTAATACAAAAGGTGTGTTAAATTTATTCATTAATGTTAAATGTATTTATTAGTTTAGATACAGATATTTAACATCGGTAAATGTATTACTAAAATACATCGAAACGCTCACAAATTCTAAGCCCCCCCTTGTAGCCTACTGACCCTCCCCCCTGTAAAAAACATCCAGCTGCGGCCTAAGTTACTTTCATGTTTTAGTTTAAAAGGAATTTTAGCTGGTTGAGCTACTTTCTTTTACATCTTACACCCATGTTTATTTTTATGTTAATTCGTAAGCTTCCAAAAGAATGATTGATAGCTGCGCGTAAAACAACTAAAAAATGTTTTATAAAAATACGCAGTTTCCTTTCGTAGTGTGTAGCACAGTATTATGGGTAATTATTATTTAAAATTTGCACAGTTCGATTAACTGAATGGAAACTTAATTAATTCTCTCTAATAAGAAAAAATATTTTGTTTTTAAATCCAAGAGAACGTACATTTTTATCCAATATTACTACTGAAATTTTTTTTTTATGAACTGAAGCTAACTCACTGAAGCTAAGTTACTTAAACAAGTAAATTTTATGTTTTCACGTGCTATAATTAAAGTATATGCACAATAAGCATAGACTTGAAAATTCTCGACAAGCAAAGATATTTCCTGGTCAGCAGCTCCTTGCGAATGAATTGGGTTATGAGAAAGGGCAAGACACAAAAGAGTCACGTGACTTACTCCCAGGGCTGTCCCTAAAGGGTACGCGCTGTGTGCGCCGCATTCTCTGAAGAAATTTTGAAAAATACAGGGTACGCACCGCATACTCTCAAGGTCTCAAGAACGTTTTTGTATTTGCTGGTTTTTGGGCCATTTTCAACCAAGTTCAGCCTTTTTTTTCCTAGTCATTTACAAACTTGAAGGGAAACAAATGAGGAAAAACATCCTGAATCCCCCAGGTCTCAAAATAATATCCTGCGTACGACCAGGAGAGGAATGAAAAACTGATGAAAGTGGCAACTGCCACCTTGGGCTTGGATAGACGATAGACGACCAGTCAAATGACAGTCAGCGCGGCGCTGTGAGGTCACCAAGTCCAGAGTTACCCCGCAATTTCAATACTCCTTAATTAAGACAACACTGCATACTCTCAATAATTTTCTTCAAGATTGCCCTACTTACTCCCCATACAATATCCAATTCCAAATGGGTGCGCCATGGCATTTTTATAGATATGTACACGCGATATCTTGCATATTCCTTTTTATAGCTATCAGGTTGAAATTCCATAATAAAACGCAACTTAAAATATACTTGCACTTAAACCGTTTTTGCAGTATGAGATGTGCAGATAAACGGGTTTAGACGATATTAAACAAATAAGAAAATATTTAGGACTTTATATTTTATGCACTAACAATAGCAGTTTAATGCGTTGTTATACGTGCGCCCGTGTGTGTGTGTGTGTGTGTGTGTGTGTGTGTGTGCGTGCGTTTTAAGCCAGTCCATGAACTTACAAATATTACGTTTTCATGTTTCTAGTTCGTTCTGCATTTTGCATGAATTTTTTATTCGTTAAAATGAAAATTGAAATCCACATGTCGTTACGCATTTGATTTTGCAGTGTTAACTTATAACCTCCATCCCCGGTTAGGAAGGTGCACAATACTGTCATTTAACTTAAGAGGCGACTCCCCCGATAGACAGATGGCGAAGGTGGGTGAAGGGTGACGGCACCCTTGGGACCCAGGATATATTGAAAAACAGTTTCTTCAACTTATGGGTCACGACCCATTACTGGGTCGCGCGGGAATTCAAGGTAGATGAAACACGTGCCGAAACAAGATGGCGGGAGTGTTTTTTTTTTTAAATGTGAATTTCTTGAAGAAAAGGCAGAAGGCGGATATTGCAGATTTCAAAGGAGAGGAACGGTGGGAGAACCTTGTGGAATTCCTTTAATGCTTGTTTCCTAAAATTTGTTTTTACGATGTATAATATGTAAAAAAAGGTAAATGTGCAATTAAATTTATAACCGAATGAAGCAATTTTTTATAAAAAATGAAAACAAATTTTTTATTACTAAATTTCGCCAATTTTTGCGAAAATTAGCACAATCCCAATGCTGTCATAATATTGTTGTCACAAAATAGTAACGTCAGAATATGGTAACTCCATACTCGTAGAATGAGTTTTGGAGTCGTATGAAGGCTTTATTATTTTTGAAGAGATACTTTTTTTTTATGAATGATACAATTAGTATATTTTAGTGAAATAAATTAAAAGGAAATATCTTTAAATTGAACGTTTTCGGGAAATACATGGTCCACTATCAGCCATTACGCTGCAGCTTGGGGGAAGCAGATGCAGCCCCTTTTACTTTAAATGGCATCTATGGAAGGGTGCACAATTTCTTTATAGGATGGCTTTGTATAGTGGCCATTTTGTAATCTTTGCAGAAAAGCACTCCGGTGGTGGGGTGCCTGCCTTTCTGACATTACATTCCTCCTTTAAAGAAAAAAGGAAAGACCTCCCAGAACACCTGGATTACTACTAATAATTCATCATCATAATCATTCATCATCATGTATTTTATACAGCAAATAACATTTGGAAGACTATTATTTTGTTAGGAGCTTATTAATTATTGCAACTGTTCACTAGTGAATGTTACATAAGCATTTATAAAACATTCACGAAGTTCCAAACTGCCACTTCAAATTTCGAAATTATTTGGTTTGCCATAATTCTTTTCCAATCTTTTAATAACACTTATAGAGTCTGCGGCACGCAGATGGTTATCTTTAAAACTGATGTTCGGAATGGGTTCTTTTGTTTCCAATGAAAGTAAACAGAGAAAAAGAAACCAAATCTTGAGTACATGCAGTCTACTCCGGTCGTGCATTTCCAACCTCATTAAAAAAGTTAATTTCAGTGAGGGGTGTGGAGGTCTGAGGTAATTTATGACATCGGGATTTTTAACAGTTGCGATAAAGTAATAGAAAATTAATCTGCGCGTTAATTACCTTTTCGCAATAAATTGCCTTTATCCGATCGAGGAAGTAATTATTAATCGCATGCATCGATAATTATCGGCTAAAGTTGACATATCGGTGATCGATTTGGAAGCATTTCGCTATCGATGATAAGCGGGTCAGTTGATGGACGTTACATAATTGTGGATAATCATAATCGTCATCGCGAATTAATAACTTTCCTTATCTGCTAGTTTGCAGGTATTGTTTTGTGCTCGTTATTGTACATTAGGGGCCTTTGGCGCCGCAATTTCACTTTGAAAAATTTAAACATTGAGGCAGGGCCGTCTTCACGCATCGGGGGCTCTAGAGGCGATTATTTTTGGCGCACTTTTGCCACCGATTTTTAAATTTCGAAATTTTTGTAATAAGCATGATATGCAATACATGAACTTGATCACTTTGGAGTCTTTATTTAGATCCAAGCCCTGGGCCAAGCGCGTATTCAGGAGACTAAGGGGCCTTAGCCCCTCTAAGAAAAATTTTACGGACTGTTTTTAAAGGCCTTTAACCCCAGATATTGTGAAACTAAACTAGTAAATCAGTCTTGGGCCCCCTCACGCACACGGGCGCCGTTAGCGAGGAGGACGGGGGAACCCGTCACCCCAGTATTGGTGTTAGGGTTCCATATCTCCATTCAATTTCAAACAAAATGCCTTCTACTGGCATATTGTCCCCCCGCCCCCAATATTTTTATGTCGTCGGCGCCAATGATCCCACAAATGAGGTGTCTGACGACGCCCTGGGTCCATACCTACGAAAGCAGGTCAATCACCATTTTGCAGATTGCCATCATTCTAATTGAAACCATTGTTCATCCACTGTTGAACAAAAGCATCTCTAACATTGTAAGTGCTAGGTATTATTCTGCGCTCGTTTCTGTCCGTTAGAGGGTCCATGACGCTGCCATTTAATTTTGAAAAATGTGAGCATTGGGGAATAACGTAGACGCATCCAATGGTACTAAAAATGGTACGATAAATGCCCCCACACCTAGGCCAGTGCTTTGTGTGTGCCTACTTAGAAATCTGCCTAAATTATGTTGAATTCTGGAAATTTCTTTTAGTTCTTGATTTTTCGACTTCACATGTGACATAGCATGCAAAGGCGGATTAAGCCTATTAGGGGCCCCTGGCCTAAAATATGTAATTGTATATGCACATATGCAATTGCATATAATCCAGGCTCTAGTTACGACAGTAGCATTTACTCTTTCTGCACTTAATTTTAAACAAATATGATTTTTAATTAACTTTAATTTAAAAAAAGAACGTTTTGTACTTATATACGTAAAATACACTAGTATAAAACACGTGTATATGTACTTGTATAAAAAACTTGCATATACACTTGTATAAAATGTATTTGAATATATGAAATATTGCATCTCTTGTTTTTTTGTGTTACGGCAGTTTTTAACTAGGGATTTTTCGAGCTCGGGGGCCCTTGAGCTACGGGGGGCCCCTGGCGGCCCCCAGTCGTTTAACCCGCCACTGAGGGTATGGTCTCTCCATGTGCCCTTCACGCACTTTTATTTTGAGCAGCTTAATTTCCACATTATCCCAACCAGTTTTCTTATTTCCTCCACCCACCTTGTCTGAGGTCTTTTCCCCGATTTTTGATGGTTTCTTGGAATTCAATTGAAAATTTGTTTCTGATCCTTGGTCAGTTCCTCTTACAATATGCCCATTCTCTTGCCACTTCAGCTTTTATATTTCAACAATACTATTTTCACAACCTTTGCTTGCTTCCTCTTTCGACTTTCCTGACTTTCTTTCTTTTCCTTTTTCCGTTTTTTTTTATTATCCTTTACACAATGTATGTGTCACTATATCACTGGATCGTCATTTGTTGCTAATTCTTTGTTTTGGCGCTACAAACGCTAAAGGACCTGGGCCCTCTCAATGATGGACGGCTACTCTCGTCTGTCTCAAGCTTTCCTTCCGCCATGTTCTTATTCCCATTCTTCTGGGATCTTCCTCGACTCTATTCAGCCATCTTAGAGCGTGCCGTTTTTCTTTATATTTGTGAGTTGATTCTCACAATTATGTTAACTCTTTTGAGTTTTTTTGCACGTTCAAATTCCAGCGATGTTTCAGATCATTCAAAGACTGAACCACTAAACCGGTCCTCTGGTTTATGAGAGATAGGTAAAATCTTTCATTGATCGGCTAAGTGAATAGGTCCTCTCGTTTGCGAGAGGTGGACAAAACCATTCATTGATCGGTTAAATGAACGAGTCCTCTCGTTTATGAGAGACGAACAAAATCGTTTATTGATCGGTTAATTGAATGGATCCTCTCGTTTGCCAGAGATGGGCAAAACCTTTCATTGATCAGTTAAGTGAACGGGTCCTCTCGTTTATGGAAGATGGACAAAATCTTTCATTGATCGGTTAAGTGAACGAGTGACTCATCTGTAGTTTCAACCATCTATGGAGTCTTTTCTTCATTTATATTACATGCTCTAACTCTTAATACTTTTTACCAAAGGAACCCTCGATTTGCATTATTTATTGGCAGGCCTATATATGTATATAAGAGCTTCGGCAGGAGAAAATTATTCATCTCTCGAAATATAATTTGTGGTTAATTTTAACTTCTTTTGCCGTAAATTTTAAGCTTTTTTTATTATATTTATTTTACTTTAAAAAAACACTAGCTTTTGGCAGAAAATCTCTAAAATCTCCGATCAAGTTCTTAAAAAAATATGGGTTGGTTGTCAAACCCACCTGAAACAAAATAATTTTTAGAGTAACACTATTTGATAAGGAGAGTGTCAGTTATGATCTTATTTTGTCAAATTTACAATGAAAATGACATCATTAACTTAAATAATAATAATAAGCAATGTAGACAGCATGGGTGTATTCAGAGGATTCAAATCTTTCACGAAATGCCGAAAAGTAAAGTTTATAATGGGTAATATTCATGAGAAATGTTTTAAATTTCACCTGAACCTAAATTCTAGCTTCGCCGGCAGTTTCTACTTTTTTCTTCTGAAATTTGATGATAATACTACTGACCACTTGATAAGCCGTAGCGGACCACACTTTGAGAAACATTACTTTAGAGTAAATCTTTCCCATATCTTTCCCACATCTTTTAAAAAAAATCTTTCCATATATTTCAAGAGACGAGGAAAACGTCATTCAACAGAAACTGACGTTAATCGGAATGTGTGTAGTTCTATGAAGCATTTGCCAGGACTCCAAAATACCGTCGTTAATTAGAACGATGCTATTGAGGGAATTTACAGTAAATTCTCTAAAATAATAATAAAAATACTGTCTAAAATAAAAAATACTATCCAAAATAAACAAAAGTACTATCTAAAATAAAAAATACTGTCTAAAATAAAGAATACTATTTAAAATAAAGAATGCTATCTAAAATAAATCAAAAATATTATCTAAAATAAACCAAAAATACTATCTAAAATAAACCCAAAAATGTGATCTAAAATGAACAAAATACTATCTAAAATAAACAAAAAATTAGCTAAATTAAACAAAATGTTTGATCATTGAATTAATTTGTCTTTCAAAGGTGTGGATTTAGATGAATAATCGCTCAGTTATCCCCCGTCATCAGGTGGATAAAGTAAAACGCCTATTTAGTTTTCTTCGATTACAAAACCAAGTACTCGCACTGAGTATCGCCTCTAACCTTGCTCAAGTACCGTTTGTCGAGAACAGCTATAACCGAAACACACTTCGGATCGCTGAATCATAGTGCTTGGAAATTAGCTTTCTAGCATTATTTGTACGCGGCTGGGAAGTTAAATGGATACGAAGCTAAAACGTCCGTCTTTTCGAGAACCTTCACGACCGGTTTCTGCCGATGTTTAAACCACGTCAAGTTCTTCTTTGCTTCGAACAAGAAACAGAAAAATTTAACTGGTTTGCTGATTCAAATCTTCAGTAACGGTTTTGTTCCTTGAGCAATAATTTACTTTGTAAAGAAGAACGAATGAAGAGGAATATAATGAAAATAAAACTCATGGGATGTTTCTTGTGACGTCACACCCGACGTTAAACCATGGATGGAGGATTAATACAGATTGTGAAATCAGAAAATACGTAACATTGAAATCAGACCTAGCAGGATTAGTTATTATTGTTAGTGCTTCGTTTTGGACAAAGCTACGGAAAACTGGAGACCAAGTCCAAGAGCGTATGCAGGGAGTGGGGGTGTTAATGGTGGTCATAACCCCATTAGGTATATATTACAGAAAATCCCTTTTTTAACGGACACCCCATCAGATACGATTATCCCGTTTTTACAGGCATGTATAAATTCCCCAAGAAAATAATCTTCACAATGATATCCCCCTCTTTTACGGACAGAATTTTTTGTCTGGTGAATGTCCTCTTTTACCGCATGTACTACAAATCTATCTATCTATCTATCTATCTATCTATCTATCTATCTATCTATCTATCTATCTATCTATCTATCTATCTATCTATCTATCTATCTATCTATCTGTCTGTCTGTCTGTCTGTCTGTCTATCTATCTATCTATCTATCTATCTATCTATCTATCTATCTATCTGTCTATCTATCTGTCTATCTGTCTATCTGTCTATCTATCTATCTATCTATCTATCTATCTATCTATCTATCTATCTATCTATCTATCTATCTATCTATCTATCTATCTATCTATCTATCTATCTATCTATCTATCTATCTATCTATCTATCTATCTATCTATCTATCTATCTATCTATCTATCTATCTATCTATCTATCCATCCATCCATCCATCCATCTATCTATCTATCTATCTATCTATCTATCTATCTATCTATCTATCTATATATCTATACATCTATCTATCTATCTATCTATCCATTTATCTATCTATCTATCTATCTATCTATCTATCTGTCTATCTATCTATCTATCTATCTATCTATCTATCTATCTATCTATCTATCTATCTATCTATATATCTATCTATCTATCTATCTATCTATCTATCTATCTATCTATCTATCTATCTATCTATCTATCTATCTATCTATCTATCTATCTATCTATCTATCTATCTATCTATCTATCTATCTATCTATCTATCTATATATCTATCTATCTATCTATCTATCTATC
>QLNU02014802.1:999609-1051111 GCA_006491805.2 Dysdera silvatica | reverse complement strand
TGTGTATAATTACTAATAATGTTGAACACAAGGTACTGAAAATTTCTATTTTGCTGAATACTTTTCCTTCAGCAGTAAAAATAAAATATTTAAAATGTTTTATTTTTAATTTGCGCTAAACTCATCGTAAGGGCGTTGGATATTATAGGAAAAATAAGGAGATCGAAATGTCGCCTTTCCCTAAGAGACAAAAATACATGGATATCCGACTATTTCGCAATATTTATATTTGTGCATTGTGTTAATCTACAACAGTTATCTAAAATGTTTGTGTGGCAATTTGAAGTAATTCTTCACCGAAATGCAGAAAAAATCCCGTGTGTCGGCACAGACTTACGTTCATGCACATTTACAAAATTTATTTAATAAATTTATTTGGTTTTCTGCCAATTCTACAGCTTCAAGAGTAAAATTGTTCAACCAAAATAAAAAAATATTGTGTGGGCTGCTTCTAAAAATGTCTTTACAAACATAGATAGCATCATTTTATTCCTAATCGGTAAAAAGATTATCTCTTTGCAACATTATGGTTTTACCGTTTTACCACAGAAAAGTCTCGTTAAATACTCGATAGATCTTCGGTATCGCAAGATGACATATGTATTGTTTTTCTTGACGGGGCTATGGATGACGTAACGATGGAAAAGGAAATGAAGTTGAACGTTAGAGTCGTATTCGACGCGGTTTGTTCAACCGGCTCCCATGGAGTAAAACAATAAATGGAACTTTGGGGAAAAGCGAAGATGGGGGACATTTAGGGAAGGATTTATTTCTTCCGGGTGGAAAAAAAAGAATGGCCGTTTATTCCGGTTGGTCAAGGGTCGGAATGGCCGCCATACTTCGGCCATCTTCTTTTCCCTTGTTCGCTGCGGTTGTCGCTTTTTTCTCTCTCTCTCGGTTGGACGAACACGCAGTCGATGATGAGCGTCCCCCCTCCCTTTTTATTTCCGTCCTCCTTTCTGCAGCCCCTTCCCTCGGTATTTGTTTTCCTATTGTTGATGTTGTGTACATTGTTCTTTTTGTTGTTGCTTTATTCGTGTGTGGTCGTAAAATTTATTTTCTTTACATGAGCAGTAATTAATTTTGAGACGGCTGATGCATTTTCAAGATTGATTTTGTGGCATTCGGAAGATTTGTAGAAACAGAGTTTTGACTTTTTTTTCTTTTTCTTTTTTTACCTTTTCTTGTTTGATATAAGAATTTTTTGTAGGTTTTGATCTCGTTTGGCGGCAGCTCGTTCCTTACTGCTATAGAAGCTCCCGCAATTTCAAAAATAAATATTTATCCGTCTCATTTATACAATTTCAGCCTTCATATCAATTACTGAGGTCGAACGCAAGTAGAAAAAAAGTCCATCAATATCCTCTACGTGAGTGGAAAAATCGGTTTTGCGCTGCAAAGCATGCAGCTCTTTTGTTTCCGTCGAAGCCACAGTGCGCATGCTCAAAACGACGCCTTTTGGGTAGGAGGAGCGAAGATGGGAGCATTTTTTTTTTTCCTCTCGCTGAAAAAAGGACAGACTCTTATACAATATGGTCCAGAAATAACGGATAACCACTTGCATCTCGACATTAAGATACGTGAAAAGTGCATTAAAGTCTTGTTTTAAACTTCTTGAATCTACTCTCTCTTGACATTGTAAATATTAGGCGTCAATATAAATCGTATGGTGCGGTAGGACGTCCCAGTTGTAAATGATTGGAGCCTTCGGCCCTACTGGGATGGGCTCGAGTGATAGTGGGATGGTTGTGTGTGAATATATTGTGACTCAGAATTCACGTTAAGCCCGATAACTCGACGTAAATTCCAATACAATCCCAGGCAATCTGCCACGCAATGTTAGGATGTAGATAATGCAGAAAACATCAAATACGTACTTCGTAAAAAATTGTGATAACGTGTATTGTTTGTCTGCCACTAGAACTCCTCTGGCCAATATGTCTGGTTGGTGACGATCACTTTAACAGCATTACTACTTCGTTTTAGATCGCAGGTCACCTTAGGAATAAAATCTCGGAAGTGGAAGGTTGTTTATTGGGAAGATGGCTTTCTAAAGGATTTGTTTGTTTTATGGTGTAAAGATTGCTATGGCCAAGCTGCGCCAAAGCCAATAACTTTTCTAGGGATTAAAATTTCTGTCGCCTAAGGAATAAAACACCGGAACTTGGAGGGTTGTTTATTGGGAAGATGGCTTTCTAAAGGGTTTATTTATTTTACGGAGTAAAGACTGCTACCATGATGTTGCGCCAAATCCAAAAACTTACCTAGGGATTAAAATTTCTGTCGCTTAAGGAATAAAACACCAGAACTTGGAAAGTTGTTTATTGCGAAGATGGTGTTTAAGGGATTTGTTTGTTTTATGGGGCAAAAATTGTTAGTGTGATGTTGCGGCAAGGCTAATAACTTTCCTATGAATTAAAATTCCTGTCGTCTAAGGAATAAAATCCCGGAACTAAGGTTCGCTAAAAAAATAGCAAGCTTTTGTTACCATTTATAGACAAACCCGGGTATCCCGCATGGTAGGCACCACTACCACAGCCCGGTCAAACCAAAGTGGGGCCCACTGCCTAGTATTCATTCGGGGGCCCTCCCCACGCACTCGCAACGAAATTATTCAATAGCTAATAAATGAAAGCTCTTATTATATATATTATTCAATGATGCGCATGGGCGTAGGCAGAAAGTTCATAAGGGGGGGGTTATAGGCTTAATGGGAGGGGTTACGAAACTATAACTCATATATTCCTATATTAAATATACAAAATTTCATTACGATGGGGGTTACAACCTCCAAAACCGCCCCCTGGCTCCGCCTATAATGATGTCTAAGTTTTAATTAAGAAAATTGTAATATTATTAAATTACTAAGTCATAATTAAAAAAATAGGTTTCAAACTGACATTTTAAATTTTCTATTCAAGTGTCAAAAATTACAAATTTAGGGGCCCAAGGGCCACGACGCCGGAGGCCTGTGTGTTAATCAGACCCTGACCACTATACCATCTCAGACTCATGAATTTTTGTCGCACAGCAGCTCATTATCATGCTATGTTAATAATGATCATTATCATATAATAATCATGATTATTATCATATTACATTAATAGTGGTTATTGTCATGATATATTAATAATGATTATTCTCATAATAAATTAAAAATGACTATTTTCATAATGTACTAATGATTGTTTTCAAAGTAGCATATTAATAATTGTTATTTTCATATTAGTATATTAATAATGATTATTATTATTATTACTATTATATTTTAATAATTATCAATTTTATAAGTATTAGGAATGTTATCACTAAACGATGATATGTGCTTGACTCCGGATTAACTCAAAATTATAATATTACAATATTTAGAGCATATGGTAGGTCTTTCAGCTCAAGTGACAACAGAAATAGAATTAAAACCATTTAAACACGAGTCTAGACAATAAATAGATTATTTATAACGTTACTTAATAGTAATATAATTGACATATATATATAATATCATATATGCATACAGAGACACACATTAAATTTCTTTTAACAGGTTCCGTTTGAATCGGCCAGCGTTTCAACCGGCCGCTCTGTCCGCTCGATTGAAATTAAAAGAAAAAAAGAAGAAAAAAAAAAACACTTTTTTTTTTTTTGTGAGAAATAGGTTTTCAATTCTATATTCATTTATTACTTGGTGACATATATGCGTTCAAAATTTGACCTTCGGTGTGTGATTTTATTCAATTTTCATCATAATCTTTAAACAGTTCTACAACATTTTGATGCTGCGTGTCTTTTCCTGTTTAAGCAGTAACTATAACATTTAAAGAACCATTGATTTTTCTTTATAATACTTGGATTTTACCATTTTTTCTATCAGCATTTTTTTTTTTAGATTAACTAGATAACTTAATACCCGCTCAGGATTCCGTAGCATAACAGGTTAAAAAGGAGAACTGTATAAATTATATATAAATTACATAATTTATATATTTAATATAATCAGTAATTAACTAAGCAATTCGAAAGGAAATTTTAAAGTGCATTTGAACTTTTCATTTCAACCCCAAACATTTTCCATTACAGTTAAACGATCGATGGGTAGTTTCGATTCGATTAAAATAAATCGATTTCTTAGACTCATCATAATCGTGAATGAGCAGGCAAGAATGCAAGTAGCAAAATAGATTGAATTGCAAGTTCAAAGTGCATTAGATAATTAGCGAATGATCCCTGTAGAAGTCACGATCGATCAAAATGTACATAGCAATCGACCTGTAAATCGTGATTAATGAACAAAACACACCTGCTCAAACGAACTTGGTTTTTATTTCGTGTGAATAATTGTCATACAAGCTGATTAAACGAACGTTATGCTTATTGTAAGGAAGAGAGAATGACGGGGACTTCCAGTCCTTTTATGTAGGACTTGTTGGATTTGGATTATGAACAAGTCCTTTTATGAAGGACTTGTTGAACTTGGATGATGAATAAATGTACCCTCAGAACGTATCTCGCTGGAACGCTGGAGAGGTGCTGGGTACGCAGTATACTTTGCGTTTACATCATGTACTTTTTTTTTTTCAATAGATTGTATGTTTTCGTTGAATGGTGATAGTCTATAGACAATTTATCCTTCATATTCGAGATATCCTGCTTATGTGCGCCTATATGAGGTTGTGGGGGGAGCAGAGGTGGCTCGAATCTCCCTGCCAGCCGTTCAAAATTTGATTTCCCGATTCAGCTATGAATTGCTTTCAAAATGTTTACAGTTCACATTTAAACTAAGGTACTTTTAGCTTACTACTAATTGTCAATAGCCATTCAGTTCTGTAATATTTTAGTACCATGAACATTCACTAAAATGTTTGACAGCCTTGAGAAGGAGGTACTAATTTTCTCTGAAGTACTCGTATGCGGGTCGATGAACCTGCTTCGTAATGTTTGAACGTGAGAAAATGAACATGCAATATTAAAGACTTGAATTTTTAAAAAAATATTTTTATAATTTTATTACCCTTTTCATGATATTATTTATTTTCATAATTACTTGAATATTATTACTTTCGTGATTACTTGAATGTTATTACTTTCATGATTACTTGAATATTATTACTTTCATGATTACTTAGATATTATTACTTGTATGCTATTATTACCCTTCTCTCAGGGATATCACAATTAATGCTACCCATGAGAAAGGTAATAATATCGCGAAACATGTTCATACGAAGATAAAGTATCGTTTTCTGTGTCTCGGTTGTCCAGAATAATGGTGTTCAAACCGTGGATCGCGACCCCAGAGAGGCCACGAGATTTTTTTTTGGGTCGCCAAATTCAAAGAAAATTTTAAAAAAATATAAGGCTTTTCCTCGACGTCTACTGTCTATCCAGGGATCGCGACAAAATTTTTACATGAAATAGGGTTCGCAATAAAATTTTACATAAAATGGGGGACCGAAAATGAAAATAGTTTGCGCATCACAGATCTACATGACACGACCTTCGGTTCTAACAAAGGGGTTGTTAGTTCGATGGCAGTCCAGAACGATGCCTTATTGCTTCAATACGATCCACAAAATCTTGTAATCGTGGGTCAAATAAACTCCATAATTTCAAAAATATTATTATTATTATTATTATTGGTTAATACTTCAAAAAGTTGAGTTATGACATTCTCTTTGAATTATTCAGATGTTTAAAATTGTATTTATGCATATAAAAGAAATAACCTCACTGCTTACCGAATCGTAGTAATCAATTATATCACTTAAGCTGCATACAATTTCTCAAATCACCTGATTCCATCATATATAAAGGGGAAGTTGGAGATGATAAGCAAATTTAAGATAACATTCATTCATTCACATTATAAATTTAAAAAACGAAAGAAAGCTGCGGACGCTATTGCATACAACTATAAAACTACTATTATTACAAAAGTTGTATATAGTAGTCTCCACAGTGCAAATAATGCCCATTTGTAATAATGGAATATATAGTTTATACAGCTGCATTGAGTTTTCAATGTTACTGAGTTGGAGCAGGGTTCAGACCCCACGGGCTCGTATAGCTCCATAATTATATACAGTTGTAATAATACTATTGTTATTGTTACTGTTCACTAATGCTGACCAAAGGTAAAGGATACTCTAAGAAACAGTAGCAAAATTCATAGTATATTCAAAGAAACGCAATTGAAGTTTGTTACTATGCAAATCTATTTATACCTTTTTATAAATAGCTACTTCTGTAGAATATGCAACATATATTGTCAAAAAAAAAGAAAATATAGAGCTTTGGCAAATCTGCGAACAAAAACATGCTTGAGAAATAATAAAAATAATAAAATAAAAAAATATATCTGGACATTCGCTCCGTAAGGAACCGAACAATGTTTGTAAACAAGGCCTAGTCTGGAACCCCCGATGAAAAAGGAAAAGAAGTAAACCAAGAAACATTTGGGGGAGAACTCTAAAAGTCGAAATTATAGGAGGAGGAAAAACATGGGATGATATGAAGAGACAAATAGAAAATCGAAGTAAATGAAGTTCTTTTGTGAAGGCTCCATAACCTTCTAAAGATTAAGGAAAAGAAAGATGATAACGACAAAGAAGATAGATGATGATGATTTAAAAATCTACAAACGATCAAACACCAGAAACTGGCTAACAATTTTGTATAAGTGAGTTTCATGTCAATTTCAAGGAAGTTTCATGTCAATTTCAAGGAAGTTTCATGCCAGTTCCCCTTAGCGTTCGTCTTAACGAGGTTTGACTCTGTTATATTGATAGTGAAAAATACCGTAAAATACGTTTATGAATAAGTTAATTAAGATGTTAATTTTTAGAATGTGGTCTGAAATTTTTGTCAACATCTAATACATATGCATTTATAACTTGCATTGGTTTCTCTTTTAAAGTGAATACATCCTAAATCAAAGGAAGGATAGTTTTTGTCCAAAATATTGAATGAATGTCTACTAAAAAAAATAATAATTAAAACAAGAACAGCAGGTAGTTTCGATTAAGCGAAGTTCAGATAATCGAATTTCTATTCTATTATATTTTCTTAGAAATGATTTTCTTCGTGAATTACGCCTTCCTTTGTAAATAAACTTTAATTTTATGCATTGTATATTTTTTTTATATAAACCGAAGGATTAAATGGTTTCGTCGGGATTATTTTTTTCAGTTTAATTAGAAATGAGGTTTGGGGACCCCCCCACTACCCCCAAGAAGTCATTTGCTGTGGACAGCGTCCAGATGGAGTGACATCAGAGAGGGATCCGCCTTCTGCGTGTTGTTTTCAAAGGTCCGAGAAACGGACCTGACCCTCTTTAGTTCAGTGGACATTACTGACCAGTGGAAAGAAATCACGGACTTCTAAGTTTAGCCGACAGGGGCAATCATTTGTTATCCCCCACATGAAGAGACATTATACATAAGACCTAAAGGATAGAAGAAAATAAAATAATAGTCAGTTAATAAGCGAGTTTTCACTGTATTTCTTTATTGGTATTTTTATTATAAAGTTTTCCATTATTTTATAAAGAATGATGTGACGATGTTATTCAACTGACCTTTAAGAAAAATAAATTTGCATGTTACATGTGCACTTAACTTCTGCTTTGACTTGTAGCTCATTTTTGTATCTAACTTTTAATAAATTGTTTTTGTAACAAACTTTTTCAGAAATTATCCTTTACTGTTGCTAAATTCTTCATAAATTATCTGTTTTGTAACACAGCGTTTTACAAATTATTTCTTACGTAATTAAACTTTTCTATTAAGTATTATTTTGGTAACTAATATTTTTTATTATTTATTTATTTTTTACATAATTTTTAATTTAATTTTATAATTACATTTTTTATACGTATATTTTGTTTCGATTGTAATTGATTTCTTATAAAATATATTTCATTTATAACTAATTTCTTTTCACGATAATGTTTTAAAAGCAGTCAAAATTCACTGATTTGAAAATTTTCAGTCAAAATGCTCTGTCGTTTGGAAAAAAGATGCTATTTTTAGTAAGAAGCAGGTTTCAAATTTAGAAAATTTGTTTTTGAAATTCGATATGGTCATAACACGACTACTTGCAGAAAGAAATAGAACACGATTTTTTCACCACGTCCACTTACATCCGGTACCAATTTAATCTAACTGTCATATGTGCGTGTATCAAAAAATCGTGTGCTCCAATTTGTAATAAGCGAATGAGAGAGAGAGAGAGAAATACCACGCACATTGCAACGAAAAAATTAATTTGGGAAGCGAAAATTCGTTGGTTTAAATCCAGAGTGCAATATACACTTTTTCTTTTGTTATGAGATAAATAATTTCACAATAATTTTCAACACCCACGTATTAATTAGCTCAAACTAGAGCTTATTTGTTTTGGAGAAAAAGAGACGCTTTCCCCATCCTGGATTCGAACCAGGGTCCCTCCGTTTAGCCCGGAGTGTCTTGGACTGCTAGACGAATGAGGACAATAACAACGCTCTCTTTATAATTATTTTTATTATTAATTATTAATTAATTTGTTTAATTATTGTTTAATTAATTATTTAATTGTTTAATTATTGTTAATTATTAATTATTATTTAATTGTTTAATTATTGTTAATTATTGATTATTATTTAATTGTTTAATTGTTTAATTATTGTTAATTATTATTTAATTGTTTAATTGTTTAATTATTGTTAATTATTAGTAATTGTGTGTGTTGTTTTATTATTCTCTCGTGTATAAGGATGTAAGGTATTATTACCCTCCGCAGGGATAACACAATTTCAAATAATGTTCAACAAAAGCCACCGGGGCAGATTTTTAGATAATTAATTAATTAAAATTAATTAAAAATTAATAAAAAGTAACTAATTTTTAATTGATTAATTTATTTTTGAGATAAATAATAAAAATAAACGGTCCTGTTTTGACCCATTAATCACGGACGCACGCACCAAAGAAATTGTATTTTAGATGGTTGTTCCACAATCTTCTTCTTTCGTAACTTAGAGTCCATGTTTACAATAAAAATTCAATTAATTAATCAATCAATCAAGTTTATTTACATATATAAATGTATTACACCTAAAATGTAATATGTAAATGTAAATAAAATGTATGTAATATATAAATGTAATATGTAAATGTAAATAAAATGTATGTAATATATAAATGTAATATGTAAATGTAAATAAAATGTAATATGTAAATGTAAATAAAATGTATTATGTAAATGTAAATAAAATGTAATATGTAAATGTATTACATCTAACATGTAAATGCATTTACACCTAAAATGTGTACAAGTGGGATTACAGATTATAATTGTTTATCCCATATGTGGGTCCCGAGTAAATGCGATAGCATAACTTCGGTAGGCCTATTTATTTTCAGTAAAAAAAAGCTCTCAAAGTGATCTTCTATAATTAAAGCTGGGAATATTTATCATGATAGTACGTGGTAATACTAGATGGTAAATTGCTCGCAAAGAAAAGAATGATTTCAATGTGCCTGGTATGAACCGCACCCAAGATCTCTTGGTAGCCGGACAAGGGTTTTTTCAACTGAGCTGCAGCCGACCAACTATCCTCCTCTCTGCAAGTGGATATAAAGCTTTATATAAACTTTATATAACGAAATTTTCTTGTTACACTTCCTAATTATTTCTATTATTTTATTTCTGTTACAATTCCAATTTTGAAAGATGTTTTCGACGACTCTTCATTAACACACATCGATCTACACCACACAGATCTTGATAAATCAAGAAAAATAGAAACAAAAAGACAACAGGATCAGTAATGAGCATCTTCCCCAAGAAAACCATGTCTCACCAAGTCGAGATGAATTTTCTCGTTTCTGCCCCTAGTTGTCCTTCGAGTAGCGCATGCACTTTGACGCTTTTTTCAGCTGAAGGGGCATTTATGATGGAAATACGTTGTGAATAGCTTTCTTTAACCCTTAAATGCATATTGTTGCCAATTGCCTACATTCCAGTTCCACTTAATTTTATTACAAAACCTGAGTGTGTGCGTTTCCGAACGCAAGTACGCACGCACTTTGATAACCATAGACAATAAATCATGTGTGAAAGAAAAAACTTGACATTACTTTTGGCGAGTAAGTTATATATTTTTTTTTATATTTGAATGTGGTGGGAGATAAAATTCAGTGTGTTATTTGGAGAGATATTTTCTATTTTCGAGTTACCTATAAAGGAGTGATTTATCTAATTGAAAAAAAATTACTTCTCATCTGTTGTCAGGTAATCTATCAATGTTTGATGTTGCGTTTGAAAATTTTATTGGATATATGCCAGATTTGAGGGATATACTTTATGTTGCCAAAATTCTACATATAACTTTTTTCAAAATAAATATTCAATATTATTACGTGGATTTTTTTATTTATTTTTTACGTAACCTATGACTACATTCCTATAAAAAAAGATTTTTTAAAATTCAAAACAAAAAATCATGCATTTAAGGGTTAATACAAACTTTAACTCTGTATGCGAATTGTTCTAAGGAAAACAGCTGAGAAAATTCGTTTAAAAGGAAAAAAAAAAGGTTGATTCATCTAAAGTTATCCCCCCTCCTTTATCACCCCCTCCTTTGAATATATGCTTTTGATATATACGCTTGTATCCCTCTGTTTAAATATGTAGTTTACTTCGAGATAAAATATTTGTATGAGGTCTTTCGGAACAAGGAATAACATTCACATCACCGAATGTTATACGTCATGCGATCAGTGACGTAGGCAGGGGGTTATAACGTGATTGTAATCCCCCATTGCGATGCAATTTTGTATTATTCATATGAATATCTGGAGTTGTGGCTCCATAGCACCCCCCCCCATTATAAGCCTGTACCCCCTTATGAACTTTCTACGTGCGACTATACTACGATTAATTCAAATCCTATTTATTTCAGATGAGACTTTCTTTTTTAACGTAACCACGTTATATTTTATAAAAGCTTATTTCATTATTTCAGAACGTGAATTTCTTGCCTCTGTCCACAATTGTATATACAGATGCTTATATTTTTTAAATAAAATTTTTCTTCTAATTAGAATAAATATGAGTTGTAAACATTGGAGTATATAGCTTCGAGATCTGGGGTGGAGTATAGCCCCCAACACAACGAAAGGCACATAAAATGACCTGTAATTTCGTGTTTTTCTTGTAAGGCTTACATTTTTCACCTTTACTTCACAGTCTTTGATTTACTCATGTTGGCGCAGTATAGCCCAGATGCTCTTGCGCCATAAAAAAAACAAACAAAACATTTTTCATCGGGTGGGCTAAGCATAGACGTACGCATAATATGGGTTATAAGTTCAATGGCGGTTACAGAGCTACAACTCATATATTCCTATGTTAAATATACAAAATTTCATTGCGATGGGGGTTACAACCCCCCCCCCCCCCCCCGGCTACGTCTATGGGACTAAGCCATTCTTTGCATCCCCACTGGCTACGCCAGCGATTAAAAGGAGCAACCGCAGACTTGGACATAGTCTGACGGAGGGCGAAAACGGCAAGAATATTTGAAAACTCTGATGATTTCAATCAACATAAGAATTACAGCACATGTCTGCTGGGAACTCGTAATAAAGGTACCAGGCAAAGTTTCGCTGCCAGATTTTGTAACTAAATTTAGCAATCGCAAGAGGTTCGTTGCCAAACGTGAAAAACAAATGAGAAGGATAGAAACCCTCTTTTATCGTTTGGGAGGAGGAAATCACGTGTCGGCTCCTCTTCATTTTGGGCAGACGATGATGATGAAGAAGAGGAATCAGTGACCACCAAAATGGGTCACTGGGTTGATGCACTTTACTTCAAGACAAAACTTCATAATGTCACTGACATCAGCGCCTTGCCCCGGACTATTTTCTTCCCAGCTTAGCTTATGACGTCAAAAGGCTTGAGAACCAGTTTTAAGATCCTGGATCGGTTTGAAGAAACCTGTGCTTTGCTGCTGGAAAAAAAAAAAAAAAGATCCGGAATTACTGGGAAAAAAACAGTTCCGGTATACTTTGAGGGAAAAATTGGGGATGACCTTTCAAAAAATGTGCACCTTTGCTCTTTTTTTCCCCCCTTTTTCTACCCTTCTTTCCCCTTTTTTTTACGATCTAATGTTTTGATTTTTTTCTTCCTTTTTTTCATATTGGTTGCAAACTTGTTGAAACCTTTCAACCACTGCCCTTGGTATCAACTTGGCATTGTATACCACAATTTCAATTCCATTGAAACGGCCTTCACACACACACATGTAAATATAGAGCTTTTGAAAATAAATAATATCTGCTTACATCTTTATACCGGTACCACAACCAGAGGCGAATCTAGAGAGGGATTTTGGGGAGGGGAAATACGAAATATAGTAGGATCCATTTATAACGAGCCCGCATTTAGTGAGTTTCCGGATGTAACGAGGAAAATATGATTTAGTTTGGTAAAATGGTTAAATGGTTATAATTTAACCGTTTTGGCTACCAAGTCTTTTTTGGACCCCGGATTTAACGAGCAATTTAAAAAATAAAATAGGAAATCAAACTTTTTGTAAAAATTCCTTCGTTATATGAAGGTGGTCGTTATAAAAGGCGCTCGTTATAACCGATTTCCACCGCATTTTTATGGATATGGTAGGGGAAATTTTCCACCCCCCACCCCATGTATCCACCACTGCTAAAACATTCTTAAAGAGATACATTTCTTGAGGAAATTCTCACAATTAGAAATTGATTTCGTTCAAAAATTTAAAAGCAAATTATGACATCCTTAAAAATTCATTACCCACAAATATTGCCGCGTTGCAGAATTATCGCACGTGTGACAACAAGGTTTCAGAATATTTCGTAATGGGTTATTAATGTGGAATGATGTAGAAGAAAACGAATAGCGGCTCCTCTGTTTGTTTATTTATTAACGTACTGTTTACCAACAAAAATTCCGACTTCCTTGAACCCGGAAATGGGTTGGAAAACCACATTTACTACCGGGTCAAAGGTTGGGAAGGTCGAAGAAGATTTTGGAGAACATGCCACTTTTTTTTTTTTTTTTAAATCTTCACGACGACTACTCGGGTAAAGGCGCGAGCTGGTTGGCCGAGCCGTTATAATAGTAAAAAGGATGGTTATAAAGATAATCTGTGCTGGAGTGGTTAGAGCGTCGAGCGCAAATATCTGTGCACAGGGAGGATCGCACGGATGACCCAGTGCCCGAAGTCAAGGCCAACTTTACTTCACCTGAAGTCGCGGTTTGAACGCTGCTGTGAACGTACAGGCCCAGCGAGAACGGGTTGCAAAAAAAGGCAGTTTTTCTCTTCGCGTGACACGTATTTTGGCAACAGGTTGGCGAGAACAATGAATTATCCCATCCCAGGATGACCGACAAGAGCACGTTTGACGCCAAAAAAAAATTATATATATATATATACTCACGATACATATGATATATAAACCTTGAATTATGTTTTTCCCGTTTCCTAATGTGTAACCCCGATAATGCGTTTCGTCTGCCACGTTGCCTGATATTTATATATGATTTTGTTTATATATATATTCGTAATATTTGTTCTGAATTTAGCTTGTATAATGTAGTTAGTGTAGCTTGTCGTCTAGGGCGCCGTTTAGTGGGGAGAGATGGGTACTGTTAGCGGCGACCCTGATTATCGTTTAGACAAATCTTAAAATTTGCATGGAAGATCTCTCTCTCTCTCTCTCTCTTTGGAGATGTTTGGAGATCTATCTCTTTGGGGATATTTGGAGATATATCCCTTTGGATGGATGTTCTCTCTCCAGGCCTGTAGCCAGGATGAAGGGGCAACTGGGGCAAGGCAAAGGGCATATTGGGCACAGGGCACCCGGGTATTATTTTATATATATATATTTATTTATTTATGGTTCGATGGGGCAACTGGAGCCGGATCCCTGCTGGCTCCGGTTTGGCTACAGGCCTGTCTCTCTATCTATCTCCCCCATCTCTATCTCTCCGTCTCCTTTTCTCTCTCTCTTGATATAGGATCCCCGTTAAAAAATTAATTTAGAGATTATGGCGTTTAAACTTCTTACTACAGCTTTATATATATCTGCATTGAAAAATAAATATTAGCTCACATTTTTGAATTTGTTTCAAAACCTAAAAGAAGGATCCAACATTAAAATTAAATTAAACCCTGATTAAAATTACTACCTTTCGTTAAACGCCGCCCAAAATAATTTGTCAATTAATTAATTATAAATGAATGATACATTTATGCAAGCACATGAATCCTATGTACGAAAACTAAACCTATTTATCAAATATAGTCAGTCTTTAAAAATTAAACCCAATAAATAAAATATTTTTAAATGATCTTCTATTTTATAATTTGAAGCCAAATACAACACAATATAGTTTTATTTCTATACTAAAGTTACATATTGGTGCACAGAGGAAGCAGTGCAAAACAAAACAAAACAAAAATTATTACTCTAGATCCCTTTTGGTCAGACTAACCATTTTACTTTTGATTTTCTATTAAATAAATTTTTAATTTCCTTTTAAACTCTTTCTCTTTCACAATTTTTTAAATGGTCTGGTAATTTATTTCATTTATTAAATCTATAATAATTTATATTATTTTGTCCTGTATTTATTCTTATTTTTTCTGTTTTAAAGTATTACCTAATCTTGTATTTCTTATATTTGGATGTTTGACTATATTCATAACTTCGTCATGTTTACCTGTTGTAATTCCTAAATATATCATTATAAATATTTTGTATGTGTTTACTTCTATATTCATTATATTATTTTCTATTTTTATTTGTTTTATAATTTCTGTTAGTTTTATATCCTATTCTTTTTAATAATCTATCAATTATTGATTGCGCTTTTTTAAAATTTAAACACTACATTGTAAACAAGAGAACAGCAGAATCGTACTTTAGAGTTTCACAATATAAATTTTAAAAGTTTAAACCATAAAATAAATTTCAAATTTAATTAAAATGTAAAAAATTGTCACCTTCGTTTTCAACTTCTCTTCCTTTTTTTTTTTTTTTTGGAACATAGAAAAAAATAGTGTCATTATTTGTAATTCAATTAAATTTTATTTCTCATAAATGAAGCAATTACATTTTACATTCCTCGTCATGTTGTTCCTTTACGTTTTAATGTTTTGTATTGTGTCTCCCTTTTCCGTTCCCGTTCTTGATACAGGTAAGGATACCTGCCTTCTCTTAATATCCGTTCCACATTTACACTTTGCTTATACCTTACCTTAAGAGTTTTTGATTATTGATTCTAGCAAACATTTTTCCTCAATATGTTAAAGTCACTAACTTATTGATTGATTGGTATAAATACTGAGTTTCAGTTGATAATTTTCTTTAATCTATTTAAGGCCTCTTTTATATTATTTTCAGGATTTTTTTTGGCAACATCTCTAGCGTTCTAAGATTTCCTCTGCCTAGGTTTCCCTATATGCAGTTACAATGGATGAGGTAACAGTATACAAATGAGTATTTTAAATTAGGTTTGTTCCTGGTCAGAATTCGGATACCTCCCGTGTTTATTCGAATTCCTTTATTTATTTTATTTATATATTTTTGCGGTATTTTATTTATGCGAACATTACAGTTTAAACCATTTGTTATTGTTGTATTGTTATTTGCAGAAATTCTAATTTTTGTTTTCACTACCTGAATAAATTCTTCATTTATTAATACTTCCCTTCTGTCTTTCAATTTTGCTAAACTGTTTATGTTTCTGGTGGTTATTATTTTGATTTTATTGCTATTTATATTCAATTAGTTGCATTAAACCATTCCTCTAATTTTTCTTTTTCGTTTTTTCCCCATTTAAATTGCCTTTCTCCCTTTATTTTAGCGTTAAAGCTATCATTTATGCATAAACTAAATGATAGTGATCCCAATATGCTTCCCTGTGATACACTTTATCTGTTTATCATTATTTCTAAATTTTCATCACAATTCAATTACCATTTGCCTTCTATCATTAATAATCTCGTTTAATATATTGTTAATTTTACTCCTCTCTAAATCGATATGCCTTAAATTTTTCAAGCAATATTTCTCTATCATATCAAAAGCTTTACTTAGATCGAAAAAAACCTCGACTCTATAAATTCCCCTTTCCAAAATTTTGATGAATATTTTAACTGTTCTTAATAGTTTCTGCATACGTCTTTTCTAAATCCAAATTGAATAGCATTCAGCATATTGTTCTTCGTAATTAGTATTTGTTAATACGCATCATTTTTTTATATCCCGCAAACCTTCAAATTTCCTTTGAAAATATTATCCGAAAATATTTGTGTTTTGGAATGTTTTGAAAAGAGTAATGTTTCCAAATCGTCCAATATCCTTTCATCACGTGGAGTAGGTACTCAAAAACCTTCAAAAGGAATGAAAAAAAAAATCAAATCCTCTTAGTGTGGGGATGTTTTGCTTCATTTAAATCCATGGCTTCTCACATAGCTATCACTTAGGTTAGAATCGCACCAACGACCTCTGGATTACCAATACGTAATTACAGAGAAATCGCTAGGCCACAAGGTACAGCCATGCGAGGTTCTCTTCTCGAACACATGCGTTAACCAAACGGACTTTTTTAAGTAATTTAGAAGAGGTCGCGGCAGAATTAATCGTTGCAATACTAAGTTTGACTCTTCACTCTTTTGTGGTGCATTCTAAAATCTAGTTTTGCCTCATAATAGCCAGAAGAAAATGAAATTTATCTCCCACTCATCCAATTTTATCCATTACATACAAATTGCTTCGTTATAATTTTTTGATTATATCGAAATTTTTTTTTATAATATGGAATATAACAGATAGTTATTTTCATCCTCGCTTCCTATGCATTTCCCCCTCTCCCCGCCCCTCTCTCTCTCTCCCTCTCGAATTTAACATGCTACAATAATTTAACAAAAGGAGAGAAAAGTGATGTATTCCTGAATAAATGCACTAAATACTATTGCAATACTCACGAATAGCTTTATATAATTTAATAGTGTAACTAAACAGATTCGTCTGTTCATACCAAACATTAAATCCTTTCAATTATATTAGTAATTTGTTTGTTTGTTTACAATCAAAATTTCAGTATGTCTGTGAATAATGAAACTAAACTTGAGAGAATAAGCGTCATTATATCAACCCGTGCTCCCCTTCCCCAATAATTTGAAATAAATTTCAATTTTACAATTGTAATATAAAAATGTATATAATTACTCCTTCTCTCTCTCTCTCACCCACTAATAATTTCGAAAATTACGTTAACGTTGAAGAGCTAAACAGATAATTTTCTTAGAATTCCTTATCTTACGATTTATTAAAAAAAATTAATTAATGTGTAAATAAATTAATATACAAATAAATTAATACATAAGTGAATTAATATATAAATAATAAAATAAATAAAGACTATCGCCCTTTAGTTTTCCACTTTTTTTTTTTTTAAATACATGCCCATTTAGGGTTCATGGTCGCTACTAGGGTCTCTGCATTCATGGGAAAACTTCTAGAACATGGCGATTTTCTTTTTTTTATTCCCCTCTACTATGACGCCAAGCCGTTATTCCGGATTCTGGTAACCCCGTTTTTCTTAGGGTTGTTCGGTTCCGCCTGACCTCAGACGCAATGCGTGTGTTTGTGTGTGCATGAGTATGTCTGTGTGTATGTGATAGGGATTGTGGAGAAGAAGGGGCCAGGTCATTAGTGTACCGGGTCACACCGTCACGGCGATTGTTTCTGCCAGGTCACACAAGAAATGTGATGAAGATTCACGTTTTTCTTTCTTTCTTTTTTTCTTTTCTGCATTTTTTTTTTCTTTTTCAGAGTTGTTCTGATGCTATTTTTTTTACGTTTCATCGCCACGCTACGAAACATGTTGTATAAAATACCCAAAATTTCGTAACGCGTCGGTCATGTGCGTAATTAGTGAAGTCACGAGTAATGGGTGACGTAAAAATTGCAATTATCAAACCGAAAACTGAATATTAGAAGATAAATATTTTATGCTAATTTTCATTTAATTTAATGAATGATAATTTAATACAGCGGTTCCAAATTTTTTGCGTCGTGGAGCACATTTTAAGAGAAAAATTATTCGCAGAGCACTACCGTCGCTCCTATGCCAAAGACGTGTATGTGCACTTTTGGTTGCTTGTATTTAACCGCATTTTTCAAGTTGTCAGTTGACATTTTATTGTATAATAGAAAAAGCGCGAATTTGTATTCTAATTTTAAATTACTTCAATTTGAATTTAAACTTATTTTTCAAAATTAAAGTCATTGCAAATTTAAACTAAGTGGAACTTCAAATATCGTTTTCTGGAAGCATCAATTACGCGTATATTTTCTTATATGCTTTTATTTTTTTATACTTTTCTTTTTTCATGAAGGGGGGGATATTTTCACCAAGATATTCATTAAAGCCAATGACAGCAGTATTACCGATGGCAGGCATTTCGGTATGTTCGAATTTTATTTTATTCGAAAGGTTACATTTCTTAAATTTTTCTACAGAAATTGGGAACTTGCTTAATAATAACAAACTTGCTAAATAAACAATAGACGTAGAGTTCTCATAATTATTGGGGAACCTAATCTGATAGTAGATGCATTTATACATTACAATATATGTAAAATTGCAATTTATTTCAAATTATTGAGGGGCCCATAAAACTCTACGCTTATGACATAAACGAAAAACGGTAACAAGATATAAAGTAAAGCAAAACATTGGAGAACAAATTCAAAGCAGATATTTTAAATCAACAATGTGTTGCCTGAACAAATACGATACCTAAAACCATTTTTGTAGTTACAAAACTAAAATTGCCACTTGGTATTGAAAAGGGGTAATGAAGCTCAAGAAATTCAGCGTTTTTTTTTTGTAATTTTTGAGCATTGAAGAACCCGGAGCACTTAGAAAGGTTTCGCGGAGCACAGGTTGAGAACCGCTGTTTTAACACATACTGTAAAATGATGAAACTGTAAAGCCCCTCTTAACGGACACCCTTCAGACGCAGTTACCCCGTTTTTACGATCAGATAAAAATCATCTGGCAAAAAACTCCTTCACGATAATGGACCTCACTTTTTTGGACACCTTCTTCAGTTCGGTGAACATCTAAATAATGTTAGACAATATAAATATAATGTTAAATTAGTTTCGTGAATGATATTAATATGAAATTTTACTGTATAATAATTCCATGTTTAATATTTAATTTCATTAATATTTATTTTATTCCCCACCCCCCCAAAAAAAACAAAAAAAAAAACTCGTAGCTGTGGCAAATGTATTTATTTAATCAATCACAATAACTTCGTAATTCGGGATTGCGTGAGGGTCAGCGCCGGATATGGGTATGGGCCAAGTAGGCCCGGACCTAGGGCCCTACGATTTTTAGGCCCTGCAGAGGCCTGATATTTAAGTTTAAGCGTTATTATAACCCAGTTTATTTATAATTACCCCATAAAGTTTCATTTACTAATAAGCCTAAATATTAACTTAAAAATAAAACTTAAAAGAACTAAATAAAACTTAAAAATAAAACTTAAAAATAAAACTTAAAAGAACTAAATAAAACTTAAAAATAAAACTCATGAATCATTAATTGAATATTGCTAACGTCATATTTTTTAGGGATCCCTTTTATCCTTCTGGCCCAGGTCAAATAAAAACCTTAATCCGGCGCTGATGATGATTGATATTAATTAATTATAATTGGTCAATTATCTAAAGTATTATAAATCTAAAGGTGCCCTACTTTGCTTAGTATATGCACAAGCCCTGGATCTATTTTTATTCTCCTCTCATTTAAATTTATTAATATGCAGTTCAGCACGTATTTTTGTTTTTATAATCTTTTGCAAATCTCTTGCAAAAAATACAGCTGCTTACTGTTGATTTTTAAATTTTTAATCTCTTGACATTTAAATTCGAGTAATTACCGAGCAAGTAAAACAACTCGAATACCTTGTCAGCATTATATCCAGTAAAGGAAACAAGAAATAACAGAATAAGAAATAAAAGAATAAGAGAGAAACGGGAGAATGGAAGAGGAAAACACAACGAGAACCGAAGAACCCGGGAAAAACCAAAGGCACCATAGCATACTTAAAAAATATTTGCTGACAAGTGAAATCGAATTAAAATCTTCGGAAGTTTCGTAAAATCATCGCTACTCTATGCTAGGGGCGGACTGTGCAGCTAGCCAACTGGCCCCCGGGCTGGTGCATCCCGATAGAACTCGCGCCATCGAATGGGCAAGGACCCGCCCCCTCCGATAATCCAAGGTATGCGCCCTTTGAAAGGACCCAGTCCGCCCCTGCTCTATTCATGCCAGATACGTAAAATAATTAGGGTCAGAAACTTGTGTCAGAAATAATCACTGACGTACGCAGGGGGGGGGTGTAGCCCTCATTGCGATGAAATTTTGTATATATACATATAAATATATGAAGTTGTAGCTCTGTAACCAGGGCTGTAGGTAGGAGTGGCGTGGGAGGGCGCAAAATCGGATGAAATAATTCTCAGTGGGGAGAATATGTCCGTGGCTAGAGGTGACTCAAACCAGTGCTGGCTGTAACCTCACCATTGTGAGCCTGTAATCCCCTTTACGAACTGTCTGCGTACGCCTATGGAAATAATAATGTAAAGAAAGTATCGTTAGTTAAGACGTACACTTAGAAAGGAACCGAAAGGTGTTTGTAGATGAACCCTAGACTGGATTCCCCAAGGTAAGAAAAAGAGTGGTAAACCAAGTAGCACTGTTGGGGATAAAATTAAAGAAGAGGGCAAAACATGAGGAGGAACCAAGGGACTGGCGGAAAACGGAGATAAATAGAAATCTTTTGTGAAAGCCTTACGTCTCGCTAAGGATTAAAGGAAAAAGGATGAGAAGTTGAAATCACAGTTACACATTCAAAATTTGTAAACAATTGTTTCGAGGGATATATCCCTCCTCCTCCTTAGAACCATTGCGTGCTAACGGTTGGAGCAAAAACCTAGAACCGTATTTATAATAGAAATAAAATACAGGGTACCAGGGAGGAAATTTACATACAAAAGGTTAAACACTGGTAAAATAGCAATGAAAAAGATCACTCAAGCTTTCGGACGCATCAGCAGCAGTCCTTCATCAGGAGTAATGTAGGGCATAGGCATTGGCGTAAAAAGGGCGGCTCGTGGGTTCAACCCCCACCCCCCCATTGGAAACCAAAACGCACTATTTTCTCTAAGGCCGTATCACATAAACCTCTCTAAAGCTACTTGAGTCCCCGGTTTTTTGAATTATTACGCCACTGGGCATAAGAAAATGTTGGGCATCCCTATATTTGGCTGACCGAGGCTCAAAGATCTTTGGAGCGCATTTAAAAAAAAAATAATTTGTTTTCATTAGACGGGAAGCGCAATTCAAGTTTGGGGTGCAAATTTCAAACTCTCGCTTAAAGGCCCTTTAAGTTAACCTTGCTTGGGACCAGAGTTTAGGCTGCGTAAGTTTTTTTCGCATTTTGCGAAAAATTTTAACACCACTTTCGCTAAAAAGCGAAAGCCCTGAAAATTAAAAATTTTCACAGTTTTATGTCGGCGGCTGCCATACGACGATCTTGAAGACCTTTTGTTGCGTCATGAACGGATGAATCGAAATGTTTAATTTTGAAAATTTCTACAAACTATGATGTACAGCAAAGTCAAGGGGGAGTGCACATTTATATCGCCGATTGTATAATTTTGTACAAATAAAAAGTGTTATTTGTAGTCCTAAATTTTAGGTATGTTATTTTGTTTAGCATTCTCCTATAGTTCAAAGTTTTCAAAATTATCGCAAGTATTTACAGTAGAAAAAGAAAGCTATTTAAAAGTGCTAAAAAATTTTTATGTTTTAGCTAAAAAAAAAAAATCCAGCTTAAACCCTGCTTGGGACTTACCGATAAGCACTGCCACACTAATAGCGAACTTGCCCATAGAAAGCCTTTTATATATATGCTCGTACGGAGAGAAATGATTGACGCCTGTAACTTAATTGGTATGGTAGAGCACTTGACTGGCAATCTAGAGATCGTGGGTTCAGATCTCACCAAGTGCTGGTAAATCATTCTTTTCCTTACGAGTAATTGAACATACTCTTTCAATGTTTTCGATAAAAACGTTCAGATTTGTTTTCTAGTGTACTACGACCTTAAAACAGAAGCCAGTAGAAATGGTAGATATTCGACATGTACAAAAATATATATAGTCACCCCTCGCTATTCGAGGTTGAATTGCAATTTTTTTTTTTTCTCTTTTTAATTCTCAAAAAATAAAATTTTTAGTAAAATTTGAGATTTTTTAGGTCAAAACAATAAGGTATGCATACAGTATAGGCCTGTGGGCTCCCACAATAGAAACACCATGTTCACTTCGCAGGCTTTCTTAACTGTTGCCACTTAGAAATGCAAGGAAAGGAAACTTAAGTTTAATTTCTAAAATTGGCAAAATGCCAAATGGTTTCTTTTTACATTATGTTTTCCATATATACATAATTTCAACTTTCGTATCTGGCAACTTATATTGTATAATTATAATTTTCCTTTTTATATATGGCAACGGTATTTGTAACTGCGTTTCGAATTCTAAAACAATTAGTCTTCCGTTTACCATCGAAGTGTGCACACGTAATTCTCGGAGGCTCCGCTAAAAAGGCGTACTAAATTCTTTTAACGTTGTATTTAATAATTTATCTTTCTGGTGTCTTAATTAACTATTTTGAACATTTAAAGCATTAATAGATTTTATTTTAACTAGATGAATTGCTGCATTTCTTTAATACATATTTCTGCAGGCCTATGCAGGGGCGGACGGGTGCTCTCTAAAAGCGTATACCTTGGATTTTCGGAGGGCGCGTCCTTGTCCATTCGGAGGCGCGACTCCTATCGCCCATGAGGGCGCATCGGCCCCAGTCCGCCCATGGGCCTGCGTACTAAAAATAAACTGATAAAGGTAGACTATGTACATACGTGACATACAGTATGGTACGACGTATAATATTAGTTCTGTACAATGAAGTGCGCAAGGAACTGAAAAGGAAAAAAAAAAACGAAAAATAACAAGTTTTTTTTTAACAAAAACTAAACCCCCTTTTTTTTTTCAGTGATTTGAATTTAGGTTAGGATTTTGCTTAAAATGGTTTTGACTTTAAAAGGTTAAGAAAACAATTATTTTAAGTTAACATTTCGGGTGATGTTACCACGTACTACTCTGTGCGGTTTCTAAAATTTTTTAGTGTGTATTAGAATAAATTGAGCGAAGTTCAACTCTAGACAGAGGCGATGTCTTTTTTCCCCTTTACTTTCAAAGCTCTAGTTTGAACTCAGGCATGGCAGGGCCGTACCTAGACGCTTGTTGCAGTAGTCTGAGAAAGAGACAGGGGGCTTAATATTCGTTAATGTTTTGATGTATTTTATTAATATATTTAATAATACTAAATATCTAAGTAGGCTAATATATTTAACATTAATGAATAAATTTCTTACACTAAATTTAACATCGCAAACTTATAGAGGTATACTAAAAATTTATAAATTTCCTTATTATAGAGCAAAAGAAAACTCAAACCTTTGTAAAAGAATATGATATAGACAAGATCCATCGTAGAAATATATTTTGGGTACTTTTTAACGTCAAAGAACAATTTTCATTGTCATGTACAATTATATACAGTACAAAAAGAAAACAACATTAAAACAAATTTGTTCACTAACTTAATTCGAGAAAAATATTTTCCGGGGGGGCTGATTATATTCCCAGGGGGTGGGGGGCTCATCCCCTATAGCTCCAGCCTAGATACGGCTTTAAAGAATGGCTGTCAGAAATTGCAATCTATAATCATAGGCGTAGAGTTATATGGGCCCGTGGGGCCCCGCTCCCCCTCAATAATTTGAAAGAAATTGCATTTTTACATGTATTGTAATGTATAAATGTTCATAATGTATGCTTGGGCCGCCCCCAATAATTTTGAAAACTCTACGTTTATGCCTATAAAAATAAATAGGATACAAAATTAACTCAAGTAAAATATTTTCTTCCTGCATTTTTTTGTAAATATATTGTAGTAATTTATAGCATGCAATCATAAGCGTAAGCAGAAAGTTCGGAAGTGGGGGGGGGATTATAGATTTACAATGGTACAGTTACAGAACCACAGTTTCATATATTCATATTTATAGAAAATTTCATCGCAAGGAGGGCTACAACCCCCTCAACCCCACCCCTTCAAACGACAGTGAATTCAATATACAAGGCAATTGTTATGACTTGACCTTCCTTTTCACATATAGTTTTGGTTTTTCCATTTGTGGTTTTTCCATTCGAGAATAGTTCTTGGGACGTAACCACCTCCGCGAATAGTGTGGGTCGATTGTATACGGTATATATCGGATACAAACAAGGATATCGAACTAGCATTTCTAATATCTCAATTAACGTATACGTATGTATACTTCGCAACTTCTTTCACTATTAATAGAGTAGTCCACTAACATGTAATTATATTGTTTTTTTGGTTAAATGTCGTAGTTTCTTTGCGCCGTTACATTGAAAATTGGATTTTCAAATTATCAGGAATGTCGCTCATGGGGTCCACAAGGGGGGGGGGGTAAAAGAGCTCTAGCCTGGGGCGTCCAGAATGGCTGTCCATCCGACTAAAGGGGATGGAAAAATGACAAAAAAGGACTTTAAAAAATATTGTTTTATCCGTCCAATGAAAATTAATCATTTTATTAGGAACCTTACATGATTCTTTCGTCGTTTCGTCTTTATGATGGCTACGGGATTAACCTCTTTATCGCCGACTAGAACTGTAGAAGCCTGAGACAATATTTCAGACTTTGTAATGGTTTATTAATGTCAGTGTTTCAGCCCAAAATATTAACAAATGTTGACAACAAGAACATTGTCATACGAGGTAATGGCAGATCCCTTGAAGTAAAGACCGCATTCGTAAGACATTTAATTCAGTATGCGCACTACCGAAGTGAGTACCATACTTATAAGAAACTTAATGCAAGAGATGCATCGAGATGCATCACTTACTGGACTCTTGCGGAAAGAAAGTATTGTTCAAGAGGTAAAAGCAGTTGCTGAAACAGCAAGAGTGCAACTTCGTATTTCCCCAAAATTGAAAAACTTCTGCAGAACTTGAACAAGATTTTAGAATTTCTGTTGTTGATTGGTATTGGATTTTATTATTGATGATCTAAAGGCAAGGTTTGTTGCATCAGATACCATATGTGAATTATTCTCGCCCATTTCGAACTTCCAGAACTTAGACTATGGTGAAATTGCCGTAAAAGCCAACTAGCCCCCAAAACTAATAGGAAAGATCTGTCAGATGACTTATTACACGAAATCCTTCACCCTAAAAGTATTCACAAGGCTATTTTTGGCCCTTAATGAAGCCCGATTGGACTTCTGATTGCAATTTACGACAAAGAGCTGCAGGATATTTGCCAATACCTGCCTCGCCATCAAATTGTTTTGTGCAGTATCAGTTGCCAGGAGCACTAACCTTAAGAAAATATCGGAGAAGACTAGTTAAAATCCCCTATCCTGTCTACTTTTTTCTTTTTTTTAGGTTTGGTTTTCAGTCTAAAGCGGAAGTAGGTACCTTTGCTCTCACCACCTTTGTCTCCTTAAAAGAAAACGCCCAATTTCTTAAATAAACAATAAAAATTAAAGCAATGTTCATTCAATTGTTTGGCAATTATCATAACTGTAATTCAATGTCAGTTTAATAAAACATAAGCCTGCGTGTTTCCTTCTGAGTAAATTTCAATTACACCTTTACAGCAACAGACGAAATATGAACGACAACAATTTATCTATAAACTCGTGTCCAAAATTAAGGTTGCTTGCTCTCAATGTTATTTCAATGGGAGAGGTACATATTTTGCTCTTGAACTCTCAATGTGCTTTATTTATAAAAAATCATTTTGCAGAAAATTGAAAAGCCGTAGATAAGTAACAGAATTACGACAAATCAAATTTTTTTCGGCCATCCTACGAGGAGAATCCATGATTAGAATTGATTGAAAGTTGAAAGGGAGAATTCGTGAAAAAACTGATTCAGAATATCAAAATTTCTCACATAAACGTGCAGAATTATTAGAAAAGGATTATTGATGTTTATCTAAGCAAATTTGTTATCCAAAAAGTAGTTTTCACGAATTTTCGTTTTTCACCTCCAATTTTTGCACCATTTTTAATCGTGGATCATCTTCACAGGATTACTAAAAAAATTAATCTGTCTTTAATTTTCTGAAAAAATATTTTTTATAATTAAAGTCCATTGAAACTTAAAGAGCAAAATATGTGCCTCTTTATTTTTAGACGCGGGTTTATGCTATGTTTCATCTTCAACCCTGATCTTTATTTCTTTATTATCCATTAACTTTGGGACGACCTGGGTTCCAGCAAATATTTTTGAGGGGATGAAGAGACCTAGGACCTATAGAGTTAGGAACCCTACCAGTTACTCTATCTTCAGCTGAAAAATCATCCAGAAAACTGGCAAATTATTGACAACATGGGCAGGGCCGCCCTTGAGCAGGGGAAAGCGAGGCCCATGCCCAGATTCCCGCGCTTCTAGGGGCCCCGCGAAGCGTAATTCTCAAATTTTTAATTTTTGTAATATTGAAAATTTCCCCAAAAATATTTTTGCTTCAGATCTCGCATTTCGTGCCATCTAGTAGTCATACATTATTCCATTTTGTTTTGTTTTCTGACTCGTCGTATATGTATGGTACTCGAAATTTGTTTTGCCTCGGACTCCATATTAGCTAAAGAACATGGAGGAAGAAATCAACGAAAACTGAATCATGTATCAAGTCTGTGCATTAGAAATTATTCAGCTAAGAAAATTGATTTTATTAAAATTACTAAAAATTTTTTGCTCCGACGAGAGCTAGAAAATATACGTTGAGATAAGGTTTGACATTATTGTAATATTTTATATGTACTAAATTTGTATTGTTTCATTTAATAAATTCTACTCTTGTGTCATCATTTACACACTAATTTATTTTATCCTACATCCCGTACAGCTTCGCGCTACCCCGAACTTAGTAACGCTAAGATGGGAGGGGATTGCCAAAGACCCCGGCCTGGGGGACCCACTTGAGGACGTGAGGGCCATGATTTCGCTTATTCGAAATCATTTCCGCGACTTTATTTTGGATAAACCCAAATTTGGGCAGAAAGAGGCTTTTTTTTTTTACTTTCTCCGCAATTTTTTTGCAACTTACGATATTTGCAAAAATCTCGAAGTGTCTAATAGGTTCTTTGATTTTAAAGCCTTTGTCTTTAAAGAGTCTTGGATATATATTTCTTGTGTTTGGTCATAAATAAGGTCTTGCCCCCGGCAGTTTTCTTGAAGGAGAGCTATGTCTGTTTCCGGTACGCCCTTTTTCTCTTCGTCCTGAATTGATAACTAAACTCCCGTAGCAATTCGATTTCCTACACAGATACTTATTTTTTCCACGATGATAATGTCCTCTCGCATAGCGTGACACGAATATGAGAGCTGAAAAGACACGAGACTCACTTGAACTAGATCATTGGCCTGAGTGAAAACTGCCAATAAATGTAATAAACTCCGCAACGAAATTTTTAGATGGGAGAATTAGGAATGACGACTGATCCATTGTTTGCACTGATTTTTAATTTTAAAACAGAAGCTCCTCCAAACACGCACACAGACATTTTTCACATAATTTAAAATCAGAAGGTGAATACGGATTTTGTTATTGCGGGGATTGTCTGTGTTATCATGGTTCCTTTCCCTCTTGTCTGAAAAGGATATTATCTAACGAATTTTTAAATAATTTTTCACAATGTTTTAATAATTTTTTAGATAATTTTTTAGATGAATCTTTGATAATATTTTGATAATTTTTTAAATTAGTTTAAAAAAAATTAAAGATTTTTATTACTATCATTTTTACATTTCATTTATTAACTAATCCTTTAATTTTTTGTTGATGTGAACCTTCGCACCATATATTAACTGTTGGCTGTAGTCTGGGGGTTGGTTCCCTAGACCCTAAGAGGTTCGGATCCCTCGGAAAATTGTAAATCCCGGCCAGGGTCGGATTTAGAAGTCATTCAAAGGCGGGGCGGTCAATGATTTGATTTTTGGAAATGATACCTCATTGGACCTTTACCTTGTATCTTTTCAATGTTAAATTTTCATTCAAGGAGGGGCGATCACCCCCCACTAAATCCGCTCCTGGTCCAGGCGCAGCATGACCCTTTCCCTCCGTGCGTCGTAAAATTCACGAACAGACAAATCCGCGCCATATAAAACCATCTTGCAAAGTTGCAACATTATTTGGGAGCAGCTGAATCACAGAAAGTTATTTGATTTGAGAATTGAAGCAATTTCAATATAAGCGATCGATCAATAATTCATAGTCAAAAAAAAAAACAATCCTACATGTAACATACTCTTGATTTTCCATGGGCAGATTATCTGGTTACTAGGATATCTGGCTATCTGTGCTGAAAATTCCTTTCATATAAGTATGTAAAAACAAAAGCTTTTTTTTCCTAGCAAATTTGAAAATTATTACAGAAATAAAATACAGGGTACCAGGGAGGAAATTACATAAAAAGGTTAAACACTGGTAAAATAGCAATGAAAAAGATCACTCAAGCTTTCGGACGCATCAGCAGCAGTCCTTCATCAGGAGTAATGACGATGTTATGTTTCCCATGTAATAAAAAATCCCAAACTACACGGGAAAGCCATTAATACATCACAACCACTTCCAGAAACTTACAAACAACTCTTACTCTGAAATATATGGGATTTCCCAACATTAGGTACCCCACAGTACAGGTTTCTCATTGGTTCCCATTGGATTTTTTCCATGATTTCTATTGGAGGCCTCCCATTGGTTCCCACTAGGGTTTTCCATTCTGCGGGACTACTCTGATGAAGAAATTTCAAGTATAAAAAGAGACAGAAACATAACATCGTCATTACTCCTGATGAAGGACTGCTGCTGATGCGTCCGAAAGCTTGGGTGAAAATTATTGTACAAAACCCATAGGCCTAAAATTACCTAAAACAATTTATCAATCTGTTCAAATATAGTAGTGTGTAATGGTCACATAGTAAACTATTTTTAATAATACGGTGTATGAAATTCATTCATATAGGATATTAAATTATTTTATAGTGTGGCTGGTTAAGTGGATTCGATTGCTACATAGATAAGATTAAACAGAAATAATATAAGCTAAAAGTACAGGCGAAATACACACTGTGCAAATAATTTAGACTAAGAATTTACGGAGAGTCACAGTTGTAGCCAAGATGGATTGTTAGCAATTGTTTCGGTAAAAAAAGTGGTCTGTCATCATCAGAACAAGACATGCAGTCTTTTGACTGTATCTACGAGAACTACTGCTCACTTTGGCAACCGAAGTGACTTCGCTTGATAAAGGGAAGAGTAGTTATCGCAATGTTGTTGAATCTTTTGTCACACGTCGGACCAATGGGAAAAGTTTACTAGTTATGGTTGTATTCTTTTGTACAATATAACCACGATTAACGGAAAAATAAAGGAGAAAGTCCTATGTCGGATGGTCCGAAAATCTAATTTTCGGTATAAAGGCGCAAAGAAACGATAATTATCCAGAAACATGCAGTGACGTCATTATGACGTCACGAGTACCTCTTGCTGGGCGAATTGCTCGCCCCTTCCGTCATCCACCCTACCGTGCCCTGGGTTCAACTGTTTACGTAGCATCTATTAAATCTTACAACGCCTGACCACTGAAGAGACATTTCGGTTTGGAGAGACGAATTTATAGAAAAGATGTCCCCGACTGTAAATTTATGTGTCAGTTGCGACATACCTGTCGTCTATACCAAAACTATGCAGATTTGATGCGTCTGTCAGAACACGCCGTTGAAGCCCATCTGATCCCTTACTTTTCCTTTTCATATCACGAGGTCACGACCCCTACGTGTGGTCGTAGCCGATATAGCGGATGAAAAAGAAAAGTTAACACCACCCATAGGCGTACACAGAAAGTTCATAAGTGGGGTTACAGACATATAGGTCATATATTCCTACGTGAAATATACCAAATTTTATTGCAATGGAGGGTTAGAAACCTCCCGTCAACCCTCCCCTGCCCACTCCAGTGGCACCACCCAATTTCTCTCTTGTGCATTTTGGTTTCGTTATCACGTTCTTGAATGGCATCTTCGTTGGTTACTTTTAAAAGATGGTTGTATATTAGGAAAGAAATATGAACACCTTTGCAGCAAATATCAAACGAGCATCTACTTCAAAAAATAAATAAATACAAATGATAATAATAATAATTACCTCATGATAGCAAATGTAGTCTTTTCAAAGAAGCAGACGAAACAGTGGATCGCTTGATCTGTGGATGCAAAAAGATCGCGCATACAGATTATTTGGAAAGGCACAATAAAGTAGCTTCAATGATTCACTGGCACCTATGCCAAAAATATAATGTCACAGCCAACCAAAGCTGGTGGGACCACAAAACTGAGAATATTACTGAAAATGACCATATGTCAAGATTCTCTAGGTCTTCCATATCCAAACCGACCAACACCTTACACATAATGCACCTGATTTAACAATAGTGGAGGGAAAAAAAAGCATGTTTGGATAGCAGATGTGGCTGTTCCTGGTGACTCAAGAATTCAAGAGAAAGAATTTCACAAAATTTCCAAATACAAAGAACTACAAATCGAAGTCGAAAGGTTATGGAACAAAAAAGCAGTTGTCGTCCGAATAGCAACAGGAGCGTTGGGAGAAATCCCACTAAATCTCGAAAACCCATCTTTATACAATAGAAATTGACAAACTGGTAGTGCGCCAACTCCAAAAAGCCGCTTTGCTCGGAACTGCCCTCATTTTAAGAAAGTACCTTTGATATCCCATACCCTTGGGAAGGGCTCGATATTAAAGAATCTACTCAGTCATCAAATTCAAGGTGGGCACTGTAAATGCAGTATAATAATAATAATAATAATGCGTAACAGGCTATTTCGACTAACCTTAACTTCGTTTAAGCGCATTTCGGTTATCGGAAATACTATAGTATTTAGAAACAGTTCTGCCGTTCAGTGCTTCCTGCCTATCGTTTAGGATATTTATGGAAATCAAGATGCCTTCACATTGCCATTATTGCGTTAGACGACTTCGCTGATCAAACACGCTTTTTTTAAAGGTTATAGGTACAGAAAGAAGCCTTTGGGCCAGAAAAATGATCCGAACCAATCGCCCTTAGCTCATCATCATCATCTGAAATTATTTTCCTCCCAGTGATAAACGTTGCTTTTACTGAATCGTTCCCCGACGTTTCTTTATTGGGCTGCTATCTCTCATGATGGACCACATTTTCTTCTTTGTCTCTGGGTCTTTTTTTTTACGTCTCTTAGGCGCTCGGTATCTAAGAAAAATTGCTCTTTCCGACTTTCTATTGCTTTCTAATATATCCATTAAGGTGCATAGGTTCTTCATGGAACTGAACAAAGGGGGACTGCGGTGGTTCAGTGGTAACACTCTCATCTAGTGTGACGTTAATCCTGGTTCGATTCCCAACGATATTTTAAAAAAAAAGGGGGGGGGCGTTCGTTATGGTCCGAGCGTTGGTTCCTTAGGCCTCAAGAAGCCTGGGCCCCGGAAAATGTAGGCCCGCTTCCCCACGATGGCGCAACGGCAACGCATTCGTTTATCGTGCTACTAACCCGGGTTCGAGTCCTAACGGTATTGTAAACTACATTCTGTTTTTATTCCCGTCATAGTACGGGGTTTGGTTCCTCTTGTCAGCAGACGTTCGGATTCCTTTGAAAACTATGGGTCCCAATGCCGTCGAAACGTAAACAAAAATTAAACGAAGATGCGAATCTGTGGACAGAGTTTAGTAGAGAGTTAGTAGGTTGATTACATATTTGAATACCTTGAATATAGACAAAGATGTTGTTATATTAATAATGATTGATTGATTGATTGATTCATTCATTCATTCATTCCGTTTCATGCTTTAGTGAGAACAGAAAAGTCCTATTCTCTTAACAACCAATTTATGAAGACAATTACGCCATAATTAAATTTATTCGAGTGCTTACTATATAATTTGATGTACTATATAAAAAGATATCATTAAAGTTATTTTTCATTATCAATATAGTCATTTACCATTATCACTATGATTATTTTCATACAAATCGTTGTATACAAAGATTAATTTATTTATTATTTGATTTAGCTTGTATTTAATGAAGTCGTATATTATGCTTATGTATTTAATGCTTAAGGTGATTTCTTTAAGACCAAATACCGCAACTATTTCTGAACACAATCATTTAAAATTAACTAAAAATCATTAAAAAAAGTATCACTACTACCCGTTAATTAAAAGTATCACTATTAAGCATTAATTAAAAGTAACCCTGCTACGCATTAATTAAAAATTGCACTCCTACGCCTTAATTAAAAGTACACTACCACGCATTAATTAAAGGTAACCCTGCTACGCATCAACCAAAAGTAGCACTACTACGCATAAATTGAAGGTGACTCCATTAATTACAAATTGCGCTCCTACGCATTAATTAAAAGTAGCATTACTACCCATTAAAAGTTAGTAAAAAGGTTGCAGAGCGATCTTTTCGATGTTGGGGAGGGTGTATTAACGCATTTTAGACAGACGTGGCTGCTCTTCGTCAGGAATAGACTAAAGTGAACTCCAAGTGAAAGCAGGGTGTTGCTATTTCATTTTGCTGGTTTATATCTGGCGACAGAGCCACCTTTTGGCGGAAGGCATTTAGAAGCCGAGAAATGAGAGGGAGGGAGGGAGGAACATTAGTGAATCTAATAGTCTTCCGCACATTCAACGAACTAGAAGTGGATTAATGATGCTTAATAATCTATCAACTATCCATAAACATGGAGAAATATTGCATATTTATGAAAATCAAATAATTTCGTTAATGATAATTAATCTACTCCCAGTTTCAGTAACGCATCTAAGTCCTACTTAACTTCACACACCAATAATCGTCTCTTCTCAATTTTGTCTTTCACTTTTTGCATTTGAAATATTTTCGGCCAATCCTAAACGCTGTCTGGCGATTAACAACAGCATGAAATGACATCACTATACATTCATTGGCAGTTTACTTCAATCGATTTCCGATGAAGGACAGTGGTGTCTGCCTAAAACGCGTCGACACAAACTCTACTCAGCATCAAGCATTATGTTCAACGGTGCATCAAAAGCCATATTCTGCTATTACCAGTGGCGTATTCTTTAGGCTACCCAGGCTACTTCCGAAGCTCAGAGAATGGGAACGTCAAACGCCGGCGATTAGGTGACAAATTAAAATCGACGTCAAATAAAAATTTATATTAAATAAAAATTCACGAATCAAAATCAGTCGATATCAAGAGGTGTTATTGGTTCTATTTCCAAAAATAAATAAATAAAATATATAAAAAAATTTACATATATATATATATATATATATATATATCAATTATGTCATACAATTCATTGAAAAAAAAAATACCGCGGCTGTCCAAATCATTTTTCATAACTTTTCCCCTTGCCAACTATTGGTAAGAAAAGATGTTGCCGTGGTAACATCGCGAAGGCCCATTGAAAGGGTTACTATTTTCTTGGCTAAAGTCTTCCGTTTGGAGAAACGCAGAGTTTGGCGACTAATATTTGGTATTGCAAAGCAGATGTTCGGCGATTTTCTTTTTAACCGTTCGTTGTAGAAACGTATTTCCAATTATAAATAGTTTTCGCTTTCTTTTTGGTTTTACGGCTCAAAGACTACAGTGGTCATGCTGCGCCGGGACCTACTGTTTTCCGAGGAATCCGAACCTCTTAAGGCCTAGGGAACCAAACCCCGGACTACAGTGAGCAGTGCGATCTTTATGAGATCTCTGAGTAAGCGTTCTTTTTGCACTGCTGGGAGTCGAACCCGGATTAGCCGCGCAATAGGAGAACGCGTTACCACACTGCGCCACCGCAGAGCATAAATAGTTTTCAAATCATGTATAAATGCTGGACATAGCATCTATTCTACAATGAGTTGTATATGTATGAAAATATAAAATTTAACCTTTGAGATGGGCTCTTTACCAAGAAACTTCCAATTAGAAATATGTTCTTCCACATATATACGCATATATTCAGTCAAATAAAATAATTCTCATATTTCTAAGTGGAATATTCGAGGAGTTACTGAAAGTTAAATTTTACAGTTTATTGGCAATAATCGCTGTTTTGTCTGCAGTCACTGAAAGCTTGGAAGTCACGATAAAAATAAAGAAAATGAACCAAGACCAAACTGACAGAATAATGATAACCATTGTCCCAAATACCTACATAATGTTAATGAACTCGGACACTGCAATAGCTTAAACAACACTGAAGTTTGAGCCTTAAAAATATTTTAAATTCATATAGATAATCTAATAGCCATACTGGATTGAAACCATTTTCATAAATTTTGTCAAAGCTTTCTTACATATCTACTGTCGAAACTTAAAGAACCTTATGCTTCAGGTTTGGATAGAGTTCGACTCAAAAATGAATTGAGTGTGTTTTTGTCCCTTGATGGGAAAAAAAAATCCGTAAACAAAATTTTTTTACTTATTACATGAGGTTGAATTGGATATTGTGTTTAAATTTAAATGGATATTGATAAACTTAAAATTGGATAGTGTGTTTAAATTGGATAGTGTGTTTAAATTGGATAGTGTGCTTAAATTGGATATTGTGTTAAATTGTACTTGTGTTTAGTAAGGTGTACAAATTATCAGAATTAGTATTAATTTTTCCATCAACTATTGAAAATGCCGATAGAAATTTTCTGCATTAAAATAATTAAGATATATCTTAGAGCCTCCCAAGGGTAAGTATGCTTGTGCAACTTGGCTGTTTCGTCTGTACACAGACACATCCTTTTAAATTTGGAGGAAATACTCTGAAGAATCTTTTCATGAAAATATAATGCTTAAACTCACGCAAAAAAAAAAGAATTGTGTTCATGTATAAATAAATTATTCAAAGATGAAGTCTTAAAATTCTAATCCTTAGTTTTATTTTACTATATTTTTTAATCATTATGCATAATTAAATAATAATAATATTATATATAAAAACTGCTTCTATTTTTTTATAACTGGAAATTAAACTTTATTTAAAAAAAACAGCATGTGGGGGATGGGATATTGGAGGAAATATCCCAGGTGTTAGACTGCCGCTACGCCACTGAATATTATCAACACTTACCGCATGCCCGTATCCAGAAGAGGGGATCTTAGGGACCCCCCCCCGAAACTAAATTTTTAATGGGACTTGGCTACGGCCTTGCATGTTGTGATCCTAGGCGCAAGCAGAAAGTTCATAAGCGGGGGTTTATAGGCTCAATGGGGGGTTACAGAGCTACAACTTACATATTCCTATGTTAAATATACAAAATTTCATTACAATCGGGGGTTACAACCCCCATCAACACCCCCTGCGTACGCCAGTGGCTGTGATTGTATCAATACATGCTGTAAAAATTTTTGAACAACCTCCGAAATTAAATCCTGGCTAGGGCCTTGCCTGTCATTGAGACTTTGTAAACGACAATTTCCATTCTATATCCTTCACAATAATTTTGCAAGATTTTGAAAAAAGAAGAAAGAGAGTGAGAGGGAGAAAAAGTCAGATTTATGAACGATTTAAAAATAATTAACTTTTCTGACAAAAAAATCTGATAAAAAAAAGGGAAAAGGAAGAAACCTTCGTCATATCAATGACGAAGTAATCGGCATGTGCTGGTCCATTACTCGCTATAAATGAACTGCCACTGATATCAAACTTCTAAAAAAATTCCCCTGCCCCGTAAAATAATAAAAATAAGTAATAATTTAGGCCGATTCTCCACTATATATTTTACCTAGCAACATCCTAAGTAAGGAAACAAAAATAACAAGAATTCTTTCTGTCTTCAGTACACAGATTTGAACGATACGTTCGTAGTGAAAGAATGTATTCATATTTTTAAAAAATATCCTTTCATTGCAAAAATTTATAAAAATGGCACTCCTTTATTCTTATTAATAATTTCTTCTTTTAATCTCTAAAGAAACGTATGACTTTTAGGGGTCTTAAATTTCCCCATACTTTTTACCAAACTGAAATCAATATGATTGTTAATACACACGTAAAAACATATTAATACTATATTTCTTTTTCTTTTAAAATTGTGTTATTGAACTTTCGACACAATGGCTGCAAAATAACGACTAGAGGTATGAGAATATGAACTCAAATTATGACAGATTGGCTTCCTAAAAAAGATTCGCATTCAATTTCTCCTTATCTAATTTTTTTTTTCGAAATACAGGTAACATAAACGGAAGTGTGCACTTTTAAACTTCTTGTCACATTAAGATATACACTTTACGATTTTTAAAAATTTCTAAGTGAATAATTATAAGAAAAAACATTTTCGCCAAGTGCTTCAGCTAGTCTGATAGGCAAACGGTACAGGAATTTGAAAATCGGAGCAATGCTGGGATAAGTGAAACGTTAAACGTGTTCTGACTAATATTAAATTTTTAAAATGAGGCACGTTGATAATTTATTAAAGATTTTAGAATTCACGGAGAGAAAGTTCATAATATTATATCTAGTATCCATTCATATTCCATCTGACGTGAAAGAATTCCCAGTGTGCAATTGGAGTTTTAAGAGCGTTGTTGGCGTCGGTGTAGAGACACTTGCAATAATTTGGCGACCGCCACTTCTTTTAGATCTTCTGGTGTAATGGCTCCTTTCGGTTCCACTTTAGTCCCTTTCATCACAGGAACTCTTCTTTTTCCAATGCTACTTGTTAATTACAACTCGTTTGGTTATTTTTCTACTCCGTTGGCTTGCCTCGCTGGCTTGCGCGGAACTGCTTAAGGACTTGTAGTGCTTTTTTACCATCCTACATTACGGTATCATGTTCCTTGTTAAATCAAGTAATTTAAATTGAATTTCGTTTCATGTGAACTTACAACTTTCCCACCGATATTATGCCAAGGGTGACATGTGTTTTCATGATTCAAAGCTGGTGAACTCGCGGCAATGCAAAAGTTGCAAAACCCATCTTTCGGTGATAAAATTTTAAGATAAAATATATTATTATCTAAAATTTAATTTAATTTTTGCGCTATTAATTAAAACGCTTTTCCTGAATCGGATCAGAAAATTAATTTTTTTATAAATCAAAATATTAAAATAGAAAAAGATTAGTGAATTTGAGTTTTAATGGACCTATTGGAGTTTTAATAAACACATAACATTTAATCCGAATTTGATGATGCCTATAATATCTCATTAAAATTTTCCAATTTCTACGCTCTGTATACAGGCATGTCTCGGAGATATTGCCCGTTTTATTCCAAACAAAGGAAATAAAACGAATCACGCGGGTTTTACAAGTTCATAATGGGGGTCACAGAGCTGCAGCTCCATATATTCATACGTATATATACAAAATTTCACCGCAAAGTTACAGCCCCTATCAACACCTCCTGCATACACCGTGACTAGACTCCTTTTTAATCTATTGATTTTCTAGAAGGAAAATATAAGGCTGGTGATGACTCTGAGGTTACGTCATTTCGTCGATCCCGTCTCAAAATAGTAATTAGTCTTGAGATATAAGAACTAATATGGTCACAGGCCTGCAGTCAGGATGAAGGGGCAATTGGGGAAAGGTAAAGAGCATATGGGACCCAAGGCACTTGGGGGATTGTTCTATATACAACATAGCTCGAACGAGAAAGTGGGGCACAAGCATGGGGCAACTGCTGTCCCTGGCTTGGTACAGGCCTGTGACGTCAGATTGTTATCAATCAATAAATACTCGTGAGCTTAACGAAATATATTTTTAGGGATGGGCCATTGCGTCAGTTACTTTATTAACGTTTAAGACTTCGTTCTGAGCTGCGCAGAGCATCCTTAGAAGAATAAAAATATTGTTGACCAATTTCCCCCTTGTTGAAAGAGCAGAATTTTTGCTTTGTTGCACAGCAACACAAAACTGTGGAAGAGAAGTGAACCAACTGTCACCGCTGTAATTCTTTAACCAGCGAAGAGTCCTCATTAGTCAGCTTATTTTATGACAGCACCCATACTGTCTGTTCGCAAATAGTAATCCGATGGAACAGTTATAAATAACGGGATGTGACGTCACAAACGAACTAGCCGATTACAGCACAAGGGGACTTCATTTTCAGAACTTGTTTTGGCGAGCGTACGTCTGCACCAAAAACAAGTTCGAAATGGAGTCCCCCTCTGCTGTAATCGGCTAGGCCGTTTGTGACGTCACCTCCCGTTATTTCTAACTGTTCCATCGGACTACTTTTCGTGAACGGACAGAATATATTTAATTACCTGGACATGCATGCATTTGTTTCGTACAGAAATCAGTGTCACAGGTCTTTTCCTAAAAAATCCGTACGTTGACGTAAAGATAATGCCTTTTTCTACCGTGCGGAAAACCCAGGCTTGAGTCCTGGTAGAGATCTTGCTAACAGAGTGCTTGCCGGTTTCTCTACGTAGTTCGCTGTTTGATTTCCTGAGCGACAGAGGTTTAATCCCTTCGGAAAACTGCGAGTATTGATGCAGCACGATTCTAGCTGTCCTTGCGCCATAAAACGTAAAAAAAATTGATGTATTCTAGAAAGTGAGTCTTCATTTGTTTGGAAGTGAATAAATAGCTGTTGGTTCGTTACTTTTGCCTGCATTTCCCTCATTGGTCAAGCAGCCAAGTCGAAGACTTGTTTTTGAAACATGAGGGAAACTGGTAAGCTATTCATTCGTTTCTCTGATGATATATTCAGGGGCGGACTGGGCCGCCGGTGCGCCCTCATGGATGATAGGACTTACGCTCTCATAGGCTAAAGGACTCGCGCCCTCCGATAATGCAAAGTATGCGCCCCCGAGAGGACCCAGTGCGCCCTGGAGTATATTCCGTACGTCTCGGAAAAAAAAGATAAGGGTTTATAAAGAAGAAAAACACCGCTACATGTAATCCGCGACGTCTCGTTGATTATGTAAATAGGCCTAGCGAATGTCTTCCGGACAGTGATTAATGTTTATAATGGGTTAAGAGGTAGGAAATTGAATAATAATTTACAATTCTATGTTGTCAGTTTTCTGGGGAAAAAATGTGTCAAAGGAAATTAAAAAATGCGCTCTTATCAAAAAAAAAAAAAAATTTAATCGCATGTGCAAAGAAAGGATTAATGCCCCCTCTAATCCTCATTATAAACAATTAAAAGTATGAAAAATTTTCGAAATTAAGAAATCAATTAAAAATCGCCTCAGAGAGTCTATTTCATCAGCTTGGTTAACTTTAAAAAATTGAATCAACTAAAACAACGAATAAAAATGCTCCCAGATTCTAGGGTTTGTATACACACAGTATACATACCCTGAAATTAGTTTATGTTTAAAAAAAATTCAAAAATAATTAAGAATATGAAATCGAAAGTGACTTTGCAAAAGACAAGTTGCCTGGTTACCAAGAAAAATGAGGTATTGGGAGCGTGGGTTGGGTCACGACAGATTCTATGGAATGTGTAAATAATATCCATCGATGTTATATAAACAAGTTTTAAATAAAATCATAATTCAAAAGCAAAGTAGTATTCATTTCACAGTCATAATGGTGTGCATTTCAGAGACAAAATGAAGTTTTCTAAAGTAGAGAGTTGTTTAAAGTAAATCTATATACCCCGTTCCTAGAAGGAAGTCTCGTAATAAATTAGTGCTTTTTACTCTCTTACATTTTTTCAACCTAACCATCAGAGAGACAAATTACCTCCATGTCTATTACCGGTTGTAAATAATTTATACGAACTCACAAATTGTCTGCGTGTGTGTGATACTATATTATAAACTTATATAGTCATATCTCACTCATTGTACTACATTGTAGTCTTTGACCACAGTAAATAATATCAATCGAATTACCAAACTACAAAAAAATATATTGTCGCTTTCTTTTGCCAGATCATTATTATTATTCTTCAGCTCATATATTTGAGCTGCAGAAAAGAGTTAATCCTATAATGTATAATATTAACTGTCTCGAATTTATTTCCATTATTCTTAGGCAAAGTTTAAGTATTACGTAAGAACCTTGTGGGGAGGGGTTGCCGTTGGTCTTATTTTCCTATGTTAGCCAATGTTAAATTTTGCTTTCTGAGGTGGGGGTGAAATGGCCAAAATATTGCTTACGTAATACTTGAACTCCCTTATTTATAGATAATTATTTAGCATACACATTTTTTTTCTTTTTGTCTTATCGTGGAGCGTTTTAAAATTTCGTATCGAATACGTTGGGTTGAAATCCCGACATAACATTATTCCTTACAACAAAATTATTTTAAATTAATCCTATATATATATTGATTAAATTGAATAGTTAGCAAGCTATTATTCATAGAAAGGAATTAATAGATATAATAGAAGGAGGTACTTAATAGTCAAAACAAACAATAGCAAAAAATAACAATCATACTACAATTTTGCTATATATATATATCATAAATTTACACTCCAGCAACCCCTGCTCAAACTCATAATTTTTATATTTCTTTCTCTTAATAATTTTTAACTCATAACAATTTATACTTCTTATATGTTGTTGCCAGATGCCTATAAAATTTCATGCTTTATTTTATTGATACTTACTATCACTTTTAAATTTTTCAGCCGTTTGAGTGTCACAGTTAATTGCCAATGACAAAAAAAAAGTATGTTTCCTGAACATCGAAGTCTTAAATCCAGTAACTTATTATCTCATTATTAAGAATGCCATAACGTAATTGACTTTTCGCAATTTACAAAAAGAACTGCCAAAGAAAATTTTTGTAAATTCATTCGCTTTGGTGTATTCCATGAGTGCCCATATGAGTATTTCAAGTGGGGGGAGGGGGCTTAAAAAAATTATTACCTCCTTCTCATAGCTGTCAAGAATTTTAATGAATGTACAAGATACTAAAATGCTACAAAAATAATTGATACTGCTTGACAATTAGTAATGAGCTAAAAAGTACCTTATTTTAAAATGTGACTGTAAAACTTTTGAAAGTAAATGCATAGCAGAATCGGGCAAATCAAATTTTTAAACGGCTAAGGGAGGGGGGGATCGAGCCCCCCCCCTGCCCACTTACATAGACGCCCATGATGTATACTCTGAAAATTTACTGGTCTTGTATTGAAGAATGACATGTGAGCAGGAATTTTGGTGCAGATGGCTAGTTGAACGTAAGTTATAATAGTTAGGTTGTCGGTAGAAGGCAGTAAAGTTTCGTTAATTTCTAGAAAGGTCAAAGTTTAGCTGAAGTTCTGGTTGGGGGAAAGAGGAAGGTGTTAATGGAAAATAGACAGAGCAGAGAGCAAAAGTTGCACAGACCAGAAATAGGAATGCATTTACAATTGGCTTTAATTTTTAACGCTGCTTTATTAGCCGTCAGGATCGGTGGAAGAATATTTTTCTTCACGTAATACAAATACTTCTGCCATATGGCGGAATTAGCATACAAAACAAAGAATAGTTATTAAAATATATTAATAATCAAAATTAAATTGAGAAAAAAATAAGATGAAAATTTTATAAGCACTCTGTGAAAAATAAAAATTCCATTATATCAAAGGATCATGCTGAAAGAATAAAACAGTATAAAAATAGTGTAAATATTATTTTAAAAATTAATTTAAAGTTCAAAATCGATTGAATTTACATAAATTTTCTCTGGCAGTTCATTTTGTAAATGGCGAAAAGTCAATCACGTTATGGTATTCTTCCTGACCTCAATGGGACAATACTAGATTAATTAATTAATAGAATTATTACTAGATTTTTATTTATTACTAGTAATTAATTAATTACGAAAATAATTACTAGATTTAAAATTTCGATGTTCAGGAAACATAATTTTTGTGTCATTGGCAATTAACTGGGGCACTCAAATGACTGAAAAACTTAAAAGTGATAATAAGTAATAATAAAATAAAGCATGTAAATTTATAAACCTCTGGCTACAACATATAAAAAAGTATAAATTGTTATGAATTAAAAATTATTAAGAGAAAAACATATAAATAGTGAGTTTGAACAGGGGTTGCTAGAGCGTAATCAATTTCTGATATATTTTTATGCATATAATTATTTTAAAATAATTTTGTTGTAAGGAATAATGCTATGTTGGAATTTCAACCCAACAAAAATAGAAAGGATTTTTGTCTCCTCCTGTTTATATTTAAAAGCATTAGTAAAAAAAAAAAAAAAAATGAGCAAGGTCTTCAAAATTCGTGCCTTAAATTGTTAGAAACTAAACTAACAATATTTTCCTCATCTAGAAATTACGATAATTTGAAAAAAGCGTCCCTTTTAAAACAAATGTAGCATTGAACGGACCAAAAATAATTTTAAAATGTGATACAGTAATTTGGTGCATGTGTACTCGCACTCTTTTATATATATTTAATATTTCCATGTCCTTTGTTTGAAATATAAGCAGTTAGATATCGTTTACTAGTTATTATATTATTTATTCTAGTTATTAGTTTAATTATTATTATCTGTTATTTATTTTGGTTACCATTGACGTTGTAAATATTTTACTGCATTTGGGGCCATAAAATTTATTACGTCATGCTTTTTATTTTGTGTTTTAACATTTGTACAGCATGTTTTAGGTCAAATTCGGTGCCAAATTTATCCCGATTTTTCAAAAAAAAACAAAAAAAAAAACTGACGACATCAACGTTAAAAAATTATTTCTACTTTAGTAAAACGTTGAGCTCTTTATCTATTATAACACTTCTAGAATTACATTCAGAAAAGTATCAATACAAAAAATATGATTTCCATATAGACGCAATTTAATCAGACAAAATACAAATTTTTAATAAATGCAGAGTTCATCCTATGGGCGCCTCCAAAATTATATACGGTGGGTGGGGGAGTGCACCCAGGAAAAATTCCAATTGAATAATGTTGTTGGACTGTAGTTTCTTGTGGATTCAGTCTTTTTCTCCCTTTTTTTTTCGTAAGCCAAGGAGGTACAACTTCACTCGTTGCACCCCACCTCGGGGCGCCAATGGTTCAGCCGAAATCTGTTGTTTTTATCATTTCCATTAAGAGAAACAGAAATCGCACCACATTCCTTTCTCATGTCATTTTAAAGTTTATGTATTTGCTTATCAGCTTCAGGAGCACTCTGTTTGACTTATTTCCTTACAGAGAAATTGAAAAAAAAAAAAAGAATAGAAAGCTTACTCCGCTATATGAACTTAAAAAAAAAAGATCCCTTTTCTGGGCTCCAGTCTCCCCCTTGACGCCTTAGTTTCTAAATAAATTTTCACGGATGTTAAACTAATAAAAAATTACCCCTCTGCTTAAAAAAGAAAACCCTGTAACAATAAATTATACCAAATATGTGGCTTCGCCATTTTATCTTCGCTTCTTTAAAACGTAAAATCCAAACGTCTTGCTTTATTCACTTTATTGCAGTCATAAGACAAAAAAACTATTTTTTTTTAATTTTAAAAACGTTTAAAATGTTCAAAGAGAAGAGAGAGAACGTTCATTTTTAAGGGTAGTTACATTGAGTATACAAATAAAGTTGGAAACATCCTGCTAAGAGTAAACAAAGTTCAAAATTGGTATCTAAAATAAGCAAATGAACAAAAGCAATACATATGGAATACATTACACAAGAATCAGGGACAATAAGGATATTGGACAGGGACTTCAACAAAATACAAGGCTCCGAATACCTAATAAAAACTTAACAGAACATAGGATGAAATCCATCTACAAGGACAAATCTGTCCATAATGATAATTTCCCTGCTCTCGGCAGATTTCCTGTAGTGTTAATGTTTATCTAATTTGTCTGTAATGATGATTTGCTTTTGTGTGACTTTGTATATAACGATAATTTTGTACTTTTTTTGTTTTTAACTTTGGCCATATGTTATGGACAAGAGCTTTTAAAGCGATATTGCCTTAGACTCAAGAGGGAATAAAGGGGATTTAAGGGGAAATAAGGGGAGATCGTCCCTCCCGAAAATAACTTATTTATGCTCAGTGTTATCTACCCAAACTTTGTAAAAGGCATTACACAAATTTATCTATATTGAGTTCAAAGTTTGCACCCCCATTCACCCACCCGCATAAAATTTCCGAATCTGCCCTGGCATTAATTGTGCAAGAATTCCGAAGAGTATTGTATACACAAATGTAGCTGATTCTAGAACAAAGGAAATGGTTTTCCAGCTTAGAAACAAAATAGGCTTTCTTATACAATCAATTTTGCCACCCACGTATAAATAGCTCAAACTGGGGCTTTTTTGTTTAAGAGAAAAAGAGACGCCTTCCCCATCCTGGATTCGAACCAGGGTCCCTCCGTTTAGCCCGGAGTGTCTTGGACCGCTAGACGAATGAGGACAGGAAACAACGCTCTCTTTCTCCGTATGTAAAGGTGTAAGATATTATTACCCTCCGCAGGGATAACACAATTGCCAAATAATGGTCAACACAAGAAAGCCTCCGGGGCGAGATTTTTGTGAGTTTTCGCTGGGGAATTTATTATATAATAATTTTTGGCACCCATGTATATATAGCTCAAATTAGAGAAGGTTTTTTTTTTGGGAAGAGACACCTTCCTCATCCTGGATTCGATTTTTAAAATTTATTTTTCCCTAAAACAAAAATAGCTCTAGTTTGAGCTACTAATACGTGGGTGTCAAAAATTATTGTATAATAAATTCCCCCTACGAAAACTCACAAAAGTCTCGCCCCGGTGGCTTTGTGTGTTGACCATTATTTGGCAATTGTGTTATCCCTATGAAGGGTAATAATATCTTACAAAACAGGCTTTCATCCCCTGAAATAACTTTCGAAAATTCTTTTTTTTCCTTTGAACTTACGCGATAACAGTGTAAGTTTCAGCTTCTTGTTCATCATCCCTATATTCCATATCTTCATTATTATCCAATGATTTGTTTAATACGCTATTATTAAATATTATTATTAAATATTACATCCAAATTAAGTAATTTTTAATGGTGCGTATGTAGTTTAAATTCGTATATAACGACACCATTTCTCGATCGCCAGAACTTCGTTATCGACAGATTTCCCTGTATTTATCTATTTTAAACAAGAATATAATAGCTTCCAAAGAAATAATTTTTTTTTTAATTTCTGAAAGAACTACGGATCCTCAAAAATATTAATTTAGGGAAATTGTCCTTAAAGAATGCTAAAGTCAAATATAAAAATCCACGGACTGCTCTCAAAGGAATTTGAAGAGAAGAGATGTGTGAGGCAATGAGATGCCATTTCAACGACGCTGTTTAAATTAACCTTAGAAGCAGTTCTATGGAAAACAAGTATAAACGTAGGCGGGAGAAATCTTAATAGAACAACCTTTCGGTACTCATTTTTCAGTAGTATTAATAGAACGAACCCAATTATTAAAAAAAATAAAAGAATTACAACAGTTCGAAAATAGTGCAAAAGAACCTGACTTTGAAATTAACATAATACCAAAATTAAATGCACGACAAACACGTCAAAAAAAAAAAAGGTTCTATAATGTTATAATGTGAGAAGGTTAAGACTAGAAGAAATAAACTGAAGCTTTTGGACAAATGAAAAAGTTTGAATATTTAAGTAAAATTAATTTATTATTAAAGTAACTTAGGATTCTAAGAAGACTAACGAAGCTAGCTTATGCTCAGCACATATCATTTATTTATTTATTTATTTATTTATTTATTTATTTATTTATTTATTTTGTAAAAGAAAATCATATTTCCTTATGCGTAAGTTCATTTTAACAATTTATCGATAATTAATTTTCCAGTTTGTATAATGCTTAATTTTATTTAATAAATTTATGAAATATATTTTTAATTAATTTTAAATATATATATAACATGTGTTTAATGCATTATATTTATTTAATCAATTTAAATTTTAGTTAATAAAGGGGCCGTTTAAGTATTACGCAACCATCTTTTGTGGAGGGGGGCTAAGATTTGCTTATTTTTCACACCAACCGGGAGGGAGGTCTGGACCAAGCTTACATAAGACACAGAAATAATAAAACTAGCACATAATCACAAAGTGACAACCCCATGCAAGGGCGTCGTCACGGCCGGATTTAGAATATAACGATTTTTGGAGCCCCACCTCCATTCCCATAATTAAGGGGGCTAACCCCCCTAGAAAATTTCTTCTAAGCATTGAATTATACGGTTTAGCCCTCCCCCCAGACTTCGAAGCTAGTTATGGTAATGCCCCCTCACCCGCCATACTAGCAGAAATAAATAAAACTCTGTCCTTCCGCCCCCTCAAATTCGACGAAAAATCGCAGACGATAGGGAAGGAGCGACATTTATGATTAGCCTACCTTATGTGCATTATTATAAGATATAATAATGATATTTTTATAAACAAATTTAGTTTATTTGACGACGATTTCTTGGATTTTTTTTTTATATTGGGGGGCAAGGGCGGAGGCAGAAAAAAATTTCAGGGTGGGCGCAAAGCTTTGAAATTTCACTTGTAAGTTTAGTTTTAAGAAATTTCACTTGTAAGTTTAGTTTTATTTTCTACTTGAAAATAATCATTTTTAATGTGAAGTTATTATTCTAAAGGGAACTCATGCCCCCCTGCCTGGATCTGGCCTTGAGGGGCAGAGGTTGTTTCACACAATTTTTCAGAATTTCAGATTTAGAAAAAAAGGGTTGAGGGGGGGGCCTTTTTGGAAAGATCTGGTCGACAGATTTCTACGGTAAATAATTTGCAATTAAAAAAAAAATCCGCAGCCTCTTACGCCCGCCCTGGGCAAGTGCCCAACTTGCCCATTTATAAATCCGGCACTGGATGTCGTTAAGGCAAATTACAGGGGGACTTTTTTTTTTTTTGCCAATGCTAACCCAAAACAAATAACCACTTTAACCTTTTAATGTATTGAAAATATTGCATACATATTTAAACTCTGGAAGGGGCAACTTGACCCCCTGCCAACCCCAAACGGGGCCCATGCCCCCATGACAGAACTGCAATACTTGGATGTATGACACACTGCGAGAAGAAGGTAAAAAAATACACGTAATCGTGGCTAAACATTTCATTATCTAAACCAGTGGCTTTCAAGCTTTTCTTACACGGGGGGGGGAGGGGGAGGGCTTCTAAGCGCCCTATGCCCCCCTCAGATTTCTAAATTATAATGAATGTATTATTTCTCATAAACGTATTTTATCAAACCGGCTTCTTATTTATTAAACTATCTGTTCTTAGAAGATAAATTTTTTTTATACGTATATGAGATATTAATGCCCTTCACAGGGTTTCTATCTTACTTATTAAAATTTTAATACCCTGTTTGTAGCTGATGTACAGTTCTGATGATGGTGGTGGCATATGGCTACGAAATTAGCTATTAACAACGTATTAGAACTGTTGTAAATGCGCTAAGTTGTTATGATTACTCTCTATTTATAAATAAGCGTTTAATATTATGGTAAACTTAAAAATAAGTGCTCAATATTATAATTTGTAACACGCACGGTTTTCTTATTTCAAAAACTCATACTACCCGACAAATTAGAGAACCGAAATCTTACGTAAGCATGAAGGGGGAGGAAGGCATTTGCTTATTTTTTATTGTAAGGGGGCGGGGGTGTATAAAATGGCCAGAAATATGCTCACGTAATATTTGAACGGATTTAAGGTTAAATTATTTTAATTTGTTTCACCATTCTTACTTTTTGTTTTTTATTTGCACATGGAAGGTAAATTTAATTTATAAATATTTTTAAATTGAAGACTTATTGTATGCTATTGTATACAACAACATACTCACGGGTCTGAAAATATTTAAACAAAATGGCACCACAAGTATCCCTTCCCCATCACACACACACGCATATTGAATAATCAGAGTAATACTTAATGTTTTAATGTATGAGTTGCAGAGTTATAGCTTCAGACAAAAACGTGTCAAAAAATTAATTTCTTTTTCAAATAAATATAAATTAAGTTTTATAATTATTATAATTTTTGCATTTGTTTCTACCATGCAAAAAATGGACATCTGCATGCATGATTTGTTCAGTAGATCTATTATTAGAAAAAAATATAGGACAACAGCAACAGCTCCATTCCTACGAAAATTTGAAAGGACAATAAATAAATCGCTCCGCAATGTTTCTGTTTGTTGTTGGCGGAAAACGTTTATTGTCTATTTCTTCGAATGTGAGCGTCATGCATGTGACGTCGAGTTAGTATATAGGACATATGGAAAAAATGGTAAATCAGGAAGATTGATACGCCTATTGCAGTTCGTTTATCCTGCTCATGACAACACGTTTAGCTTTCAGCTTGCACGTTGACAACATGTTTAGCTTTCAGCTTGCATGTTGACAACATGTTTAGCTTTCAGCTTGCATCGTGACAACATGTTCAGCTTTCACTTGATCATGACAACATGTTTAGTTTTCACTTGATCATGACAACATGTTTAGCTTTCACTTGATCATGACAACATGTTTAGCTTCCAGCTTGCTCATCTCTCTCTTCATCCACTTGTCAATCAATTGTTATTTGATTCAACACTGCTTTTGCTGATCATGGTGGACTGTGCAACAAAATTCACGCAAAGTCCACGAGCAGCTTTTAAGCCTTTTCTTAAGAATATCTTTATAATTAAAAAATGACGTTAACATATCAGTTTGGCTGGGTCAAAGCATTTTGTCTTTTCTGCAGCAAGTGCTGGTCCAACTACATACTTTTAAGAAGAAAAAACTGGGCCACCGAAGATATAACCCAGACTTTTAACCTTCCGAAGTAAAATTTAAATAATTTGAAGAAATATCACGAGTGAGTTATGGTGACAATGACCCCTTGAACATCAAATAGGCTCTCCGTGGGGGGATGCCCCACTTGTCCATATGGCCGGTCCATCTCTGTTTGCTGAGAAGGGAGAAGGCATATTATGTTTTACCACGGCCTGGTAACTGCAACTACCCCTAATTTCATTTCACATTGTCTTCACCCGACTCTGAACCCTCTCTTCGGAGCCAGATCCTAAATGCCATTCAACTCAACGTAAGAAGAAGAAAAAAAAAGGAAACTGTTTGCAAGTTGGCAGAACAACAAGAAGACTGTTACATCATCTAGGTGTCTCTGCAATCGACGGTAATATGCATACCAGCATTGGCACTCACACCCTTCTAAAAATAGCTTTGAGAGCCCCCGCGGGGTTCTGAAGCTACGGAAAAATGGGCCACTGGGTTAGCGGGTTTTTTCTATGCAACAGCAAGTTGTGTTGCCCGCAATCTTTTGGGGCAGAGTGTGTGGTTCACGCCGACGCATGCGTCCATGTGTGTGTGTGTGTGTATGTACGGGTGTACTTAAAATCTTTTCTTGTTTGTTGCCTTAGAATTCTCGTTTACACCCCCGAGGGACCAAGAAACTACGAAGTTACGCCTTCGTAAATAATTTTTGAGAAACGGGTTCCTTTTTTTTTTTTTTTTAAATAAAAACAACAGGTACTCAGCAGGTTTCTTTCAGGTGTGGTTTCAAGCAGTCATTGACACACAACATGCGAAGAAGATCACCTCTTGATGGCAAAGCCAAAACGTTTTATAGAATAAGACTGAAGACGCTGACAAGCTGAAGCGAGTGCAAGGCCATCGATATAGTTAGATGCCTATATATATGTTAAATTTTGTGTCAGTGACGTCAGAAACCCTACACATGCACACGAGGAAAGGGTTCCCGGAAGTCAGAAAGGTCCTCCCTGTGGATCCTCATCACCAGGGCCGGATGGGGGAATGCTCAGTGGCCTGGGATTTAAAGAGGGCCTCGGATCAAAACTTTGATAACACGGCAAACCTAATTTATTATTAAACATAATTGGTTGGAGTCCTGCTCTGCTAAACTGCCTTGAGGACCACAATTCCCTTCCCCAACCTAGCTGCGTATGGTACCTTTGTGAAAAACGACGGACGCTATTAGGTCATCAACTGACAATAAAAAACTACCGGAGACCAATATGATTAAATAAATAAAAATAGTGGGCACATGTAAAAAATTATATATATCTGTTTTCTATAAGTTGATTTTTTTAAAGATATATATATTAAATTGAAAGACCCATAAGGGGGTTATTCAATATATGCAAATGAATCCAATTAACCTAATTACGTAGATCTGGAGCACAAAGTCTGCCTAAAATCAGCATAGCATATTATCAGTTATTCTAATACATTTATCATAACTAAATACATCGTAAGAATCACTATGAAAATATGAAAAGCGAACCTTTTCATGATTATATAACACATTTTACACAGTTTTTAGCAATACGGACATGATTGTTCATCAGGGAACCGTATCACATCCGCATTGCCGAGTTACAAGCCAGTTTTTTCCGAAATGCCCAGAGCAATAATATGTTGTCTCTTTTTTTTTTAATAATGCCGCTTTCTCTGTTCACTACGGTCCCTAAAACCGGCCTTTAAGCATTAATTAAAATAAAATAAATTAGCAAAATCTACATTTGCCTAAACCCTATTTATAAACTGTTCGAGCACTCAGAATTAATATAAAAAATATTCTTTTAAACGTTAATTAAATTCACGTGTTGCTAATATTCTGGGCACAACTAATAGTAGCATTACGTTAATTAGCAAAACCATATTGCTAAGCCCCTATTTACAATATGCTTAAACTTCCAGAATCGATATAGAAACAAGCCCACGTGTATCTAAAATTCTGGATACGATTAATAGCAGAATTATACACCTAGAATCAATATTTACCATGTGTTATTACGATGTATTTAGTTATAATAAATGTATTAGAATAACTTATGTATATATATCATCATCATTTCAGCCGTTGTCAATCCACTGCAGGATGAAGGCCTCCTCCGCATGTTTTCAACGAAGTCGGTCTTGTGCTTTTTGCTGCCACTTTGGTTCAATATATTTAATAATTTCATCCAACCATCTCGTTTTTGGCCTTTTCCTTGGGCGTGTGGTGTCCAGTGGGATCCATTCTAGGATGTTTTTGGTCCATCTGTTGTCAGTTCTTCTAGCAATATGGGCTGCCCACTTCCATTTCAAACTTTTTACCTTCGCAATGATATCACAAACTTTTGTTTGATCTCTTATCCAACTGAAGGTCTTTTGATCTCGTCGCGTGATACCAAGCATCTGCCGTTCCATGTTCCTTTGTACCACTCGTAACTTTTGGATACCTTTGGCAGTCAATGTCCATGTCTCACAACCATAAGTCAGAACAGGTAGGATGCATTGATCGAAAACTTTCCTCTGTAAAGAAAT
>QLNU02014802.1:988062-999509 GCA_006491805.2 Dysdera silvatica | reverse complement strand
TTAGATATCCTAAAAGAAGCTGGAGAATATGTAGAAGACATACTTGCAAAATTCTTTACCAAATGTCTTAACAGCGGTAACATACCAAACCAATGGGATTCTGCAACAGTAATTCTTTTGCATAAAAAAGGTGATAAAGAGGATTTGAAAAATTACCGACCAATTAGCTTGTTACCTGCTATTTATAAAATCTTCACAAAAGTGCTAACACATCGCCTGCAGAAAAAATTAGATGCAGCTCAACCAAGAGAACAAGCTGGATTTCGAAGTGGATTCAGTACAGTGGACCATATTCAAGTATTAAGAGAATTAATTGAAAGAACACATGAATATGAACTTCCATTGTGTGTTGCATTTATTGACTATGAGAAGGCCTTTGACTCTATAAAAACATCAGCAGTCATCAACTCTTTAAGATCAACAGACATTGAGGATGTGTACATTGACATGGTGAAACGTGTGTATAAAAATGCAAGTGCAAAATTTCGGTTACATAAAGATACCAAAACTATCAAACTTGGCAAAGGGGTGAGGCAGGGAGATACCATTTCTCCAAAACTTTTTACTTCAGCTTTACAGATGATTTTTCAGCTGATAAATTGGAATAACAAGGGAATAAAAATAAATGGTGAATATTTAAATCATCTGCGGTTTGCTGATGACATTGTTATTTTTTCAACGAACCCATTAGAACTCCAAGACATGGTACAGGAGCTCTCAACTAGAAGTAAAGAAGTTGGACTCAAGATGAACCTACAAAAAACTAAGATCATGTTCAATAATTTTGTAGAGGAAACAAAAATACAAGTTGACAACATTGAGCTAGAAATTGCTGATTCATATATTTACCTTGGCCAGCTGATTTCAATGGATGGCAACATTATGAAAGAACTCAACAGACGTATTAAACTTGGCTGGAGTGCATTTGGAAGAAACAGTTTTATCCTGAAGGGGAAATTGCCTTTGTGTCTAAAAAGAAAGGTCTTCAACCAGTGTGTATTGCCAGTCCTCTCTTATGGATCAGAGACATGGAGTCTAACAGTTGGAGCAATACGAAAGTTACAGACAACGCAAAGGAGCATGGACAGTTGCTATATATATATATATAGATGGTGCTATATGTATATGTTCGATGAAATTTATAAATAACTGGTGGAAATTCCCTGACAGTGACCACAACTCTAAGGAGTCTAGGTCCCTTCGGGTCCCCAAAAGATATTTGAGGGGCGCTCTCTCTTAGAAAAATTGACTGGCAATGGTTAAAATGTGCAGAATGTAGCTGAGAATAAAGGAAGTAATATATAAAATATATTAATTGTTATTGATTATGATTTTCCTGTCTCTTGTCGATTCGTTTGACTCTTCAATTCTGGACTTTCCATAGGAGTAGAATTATACGGGCTCGAGTCCCCAATAATTTAAAATTAAATATAATTTGACATATGTTGTAATGCATAAATGTATATAATATGTGTTGCGCCCCCCCCCTCCGATAATACTGAAAACTCTCCGATATTGGTACCTCCCCAAAATTTTTCAAGTTTGCTCCACTGTTTCCTGGTAAGTAGTTATTAACAGCATAATTAATTATAATTAATTATCTTGTTATAAATTATACGATCTTCACAAAACACATTTTGCTACGGAACTTCGATTATCAAGCCCATATCTCTGTTACAGCATACAATGTAAAAAAAAAAATAATCTGTGCTGTAAATTGTATAAGTTATATCTCTCTCTTTCACAGAAATCGTTTTCCTTCGAATCCTTCGTTTAAAAGGTCGCGAAGTAATATACTATCGGGAGCTCTGACTTTAAATTTGTTGCCAACTTCGTTTCTTTGCAGTGATTAATAGAAGTCAAAGCGCCTGTAACTTAGTTTCAATCTCACTTGAAATCCATTCTCAGTAAAGACTTTCTAATTAAATTTGACTCAAAGTCGTAAAAGTGGGAAACACATGTCCTAAATCTAAATTTCGGACTGAGCATGACAGGCATCTGAACAGATTGAAAGCTCACCCAAAAGGTGACAAACTTTTAAACCGTTTGATTGGTATTGAATGCAGCATCCTTCCTGAAATAGAACTAAAATTTTAGTGTAGTTTTACCGTTTGAGATTTGGGTGTTTCCGATTTGAAAAAAAATTCTCTGATATTAAAAAACAATACTAACTGATAACTAATGTTCCTTTCTTTGGAGAAACAAATATTGGTGTAACTCTAAAGGGTTGAGGCCGCAATGGATCCCCGGGGCCAAATTAGGAAACCTTCCTCTTCCAAATCCATACAAATGTGGTGGAAATTGGGTCTCATTATAAGACAGCCGATTATAACGATTAATCACATATAACGACGGAGTTTTTACATAAATTTTGTTTTCCTATTTTATTATTTTAATTGCTCGTTAAATCCGGGGTTAAAAAAACTTGTTCGCTAAAAGCGGTTAACTTGTCTTACGCTTAATCATTATATTAAACAAAATCCATATTTTTCTGGATAGGTCCGAAAACTCGCTAAATGCAGGCTAGATATAAATGGGTCCTACTATATTTTTTCGTTTCCCCCCCCCCTCCAAACTCTTTCTCTGGATCCTCCTCTGGTTGGAGGGATTTGCCCATCATAGAACGAATTTAGTACACCCCGCCGAAACTATCAATGTCAGTGTAAAAAATCTGCTAACTTCTCTATATATTTAGAAAATTTAGTAATTTTGTTATCGGATAAGATCTGTTCTATTTTATTTACGAAACCTTACATATGAAAAACGACGTTTAACTATAAAAGCGAGTGCTGATGTTTTTATAGAATGCACAAGTAATATTTAAATACATGCACGTGCTGTTGTTCTAAGAGAATACCTTTCTTAAATTTAGGCGGTCAAGTATCACATTTGTACTGTTTTTTGTAGCTCCTGCAACTCTCTTGTCATCCTTAACATTGCAAATAACTAAAGTTGAAGTATTGCTTTATATTTGCACGCATTCCGTTGTAACGTGACTTCGATACAATCAGAATTTGATTATTATATTATAGAAATGAAAATTTGTAACTGGAAAGATTGTCGACTTTTAAATATTTCCTGACGATGTGTCTTATGAAATGTAAGACAACGTGAACATGGTAAAAGTACACATTAATCAAATCCTAAAGAAGAATGAATACTGGAAATACTTTTATATTTTCCCAGCTCAACAATTTACATAAGCGGTCGCAGCCTCTCAGATTAGGTGGGGCCCGGGGCCGAAGTAATTTTGGCGCCCCTTACTACTAAATATGAGTTTTATAATGTAACGAGTAAATATTTTTTTTTTTATTTCATGTCATTTTTACCGTGTACACATTTAAAAATTTCTCTCAAATATAAAAATAATTGCGAAAGTATGAATTCTGATGACGATTTTTGAGGCGTCCATCCACGACGATTAAGCGGGGCCGCGGCCCCGCCGACCCCGCCAATGCGACCCGCTATTGCAATTTATATACATAATTTAAAATACAATGGTATTTTTAGAGTAAAATTCTATAGTACTTTTTAGAGTAAAATAAAATGGTATTTTTAGAGTAAAATAAGATAATATCTTTTATAATAAAAAACACTTGTGTTTTTTAGAGTAAAATACAATAGTATTTTTTAGAGTAAACTATAATGGCATTTTTAGAGTAAATTTTATCTTCTTTTTCTGCCATTTTAGAGTGCCTGAAGAAAACTGAGACTTGTGTTACAAACATTGTCTTTATGTAAATGTTGGTTAATGGCTAGCGTAAGCTTCATGTTCAAAATTCTTCTAATGCAAACCGTAAAACAACAAACAAACAAACAAGCAAACTGAAACAAAACCGTCTACTATGTACTTGATCTCAGAAACATAGTAAAATCTCTCACTAACCTCACCCTCTCTCTCTCTCTACTATTGGCAGATAAAAGGGAGACGATGGCTCCCACCTTGAGCCGGGTTCATGACATGAAAAATGAAATGTAAGGTATCGGACACTTGGCTAAAAATTAGAATCGGAAAATAATTGCCCCCCCCCCCCTTCCCCACGTGTTTTTCAAATTGGAATTTTGAATGGACTTTCGTCTTCCACAGACGACAATTTTTTACAATTTTCTTAGTTAGCCTCGAGGTCAAGGTGAGCTACTGTTCAGGAGCGGACACAAATTCTACTGAGGGCCATGACGTGCCATGGTCTTGGAATAACACCCTTCATTTATCATGAAAGTTGGAATTTTTTACAGTGAAAAAATATATTTTTGGGGGTCATGACCCCTGTGACCTACCCCCCTGTGTCCGCCCTGTCCGCCCTTGCTACTGTTCCCGCTCCAATGCTTTGCATATATCGTTCATTTACAACTTTCATTTTCATAGAGGGATAAGCCCTTTGCTCATGGGCGGATTTATCACTTTGCCACCCCTATGCTACTTTTCTGCTGCCCCTAGAGTACTTTTTGCCGCCCTTTCCTACCCGTCCACCCACCTCACACTCACTTGTAGGAACACAAGTATTACATTCAATATGCGCCAAAACCATTTGTATTGAAAGCAAATAATATTGAAATAACAAACTCGTAAATTGAAACGTAAACATTAAACAGTATTAACTTATAGTGAAGTATTATCTCTTTTTGGTATATAATAAATCAAATTCAATTTTATTGAAATATATTTTAAATTTGGCAAAAATACAAGGGCCTATCAAGCACTGGTATTTAAATGGAAAGCATGACGTCTAGCTTTCTTCTCGGCAAAACATCTGATTATATCATCGTATATGGATTTTGTTATTTCAGACTCAATGCACCATATTTTGCCTCCCTGGTCTAAAGCCTATTGGGAAATACGGTACTGCATTTTAGTAAATGTATACGATACTAAAATGCTACAAAATAATTGATATTGTTCCATAGTTAGTAATGAGTTAAACAGTACCTTATTTTAACATGTGACTGTAGAGCTTCTTTTAAGGGAAATGTATAGTAGAATTGTACAAATCTTTAAACAACGGCTGGGGGGGGGAGCTCAATCCCTTCCTCCCTACCCCTCCATAGGGGCACCCACGAATATGATGATATCAATCATGGTTGAAACGTCACCATCACGGAAGGCTCTAAATATTGCTTTTCACAACAGCCATGATAATGATTTCGTGATAATTTGTAAAAATTAATAATACTTTGTATTCGCTCAATATTTTTAACTTATTGTACGTTACTCTTTAAACCAGAGATGCCAACCTGAGAAAGTAGTCATCAATAAAAAGTCAAGAATTTTCTGTAGTTTTCTGTAAAACCACATTCTTTTATTTCCTTCAAAAAGATTTTTGTAAGTAAAGCACCTGTATTGTTACAAAGCAATACATGTATCCTCAACCACGGACCTTAAAATAACATAACTATCTCAATGATATGACTCAACTTTGTACGTTTATGCACTTATACAGTGATGACACTTTCACCAATACCATGTGTCTCAGGAAAAATGACCTTTTGTATCAGTTTTGTAGCAGGAAAAATGGCTTTGGGTATCGGTTGTGTAGGGGAAAAAAAAGCTTTTTCACCAGCTTTGTAGAAGGTAAACACCACAATTTTATATTTTGTACAGGAAAATTGGTTTTTACATGAGTTTTGTAGTAGGTAAAAAATAGTTTAATCAAATGAATGAAATGGCACAATAAAAATGAAAAGTAAAATGTTTCATTGAAAACGTTAAACTTCATAAACATTAAGTTCTTTGTTTCTTTTTCTGTAATTTTGAAACCTCTTCCCTGATTTCCTCTTGAGAAGCTAAAATTGTTGAAATACGCAAATTAGCTTCTATCATCAAAACTTGCCCACTTTCCACTGCAAACATGTTATTTCTTTGGATGGAAATTTATAAATACAAAATACGACTAACGACCGCTTATTTTGTGAACTGTCAGTAGGTGGTGTATCAGGGCGAAATTTCTCTATTTTGATGGAAAAATACTAAAAAATGACCAACAGTCGTTAATTACAGCACATTTACAAAGTTCGCAATTTTGCCGGTAGGCGGCGTATCAAACACGAAATCGCGCATCGACACACATCGTACACACAAGCACCAGGTAGCGTTTTTTCACAGAATAGAATTATAAATTACGCAAATTAATTAAATATATTTAATAGGTAAATTTACTTTTAAATTAATCTGCACGCCTCTGCGTGTGTAGATAACGAAAGCATAAGGGGGAAATATCCCGAAATATATGCCGCAAAATCTCGGAGCAAATTGGGCGCTATTTTCTAAAGTACTGTGAGGAAATTTTTCTGAAATTTTAATAAAATGCTGCGAGTAAAAAGTTACTCGAAACGTGGTACGTATCGTGAAAAAATTTAAATACTTTTGATGCTTCGCAAAACGGCCATTCCTTACTACAAATATCGCGATACACTTGCAGGTAAATTGTCTGCCCCCTTTTTTTCCCCCAGCTGTTTCACAATCACGGCTGCGTTTCATTTCGTTGTTTTAATCCAAATTCAAATAATTTTCACACACAAAGCTAGACGTAAAGAATAACAAAGAATCAGTTCACATGCAAACACATACACAAAAGGCGCCAAATAACTGATTTTATTCTCCCTCTCGGCTGATCCACACGGCGCGACGGGGAATCTCCATGGGTTTGGTACCTTGTGATATATGCCGGATAGACGGTAGTAGAGGGGAGTGCAAAAGTCGGAAACGTTGCGTCAAAACCAGGAAAGCGCGGGCCATCTGCAAAGTTCTTTTTTTTTTTCACTAAAAAATTATTAAAAATATGAAGTTTTGAGGGGCCGGTAGAAAATTTCACGTGAGGATCTTGAATGAGGTTTTTCGTAGATTTTTTTGTGTCGACCGTAAAACAGTAAGATGAAGTTAAAATCCGTACAAGTTGGCATCTCTGATTTAGACGCAAAAAAATAAAATATAAAAATGCCTATTCAGTAATAATCGTGACGTACTTTCCGTTCGATAGACCTTCATATGTTTTAGAAAACAATCCTAAGAATTTACATTGTAAGGATGGCAGCATATAAGTCGGTCCTGGATTTTTTAAATCAAATGAATTGTGGGGAGGTTAAAAATGGACCGCTGTGCTTATCAATGGGGAAACTCTCCCTGCTTAAAAACTGTTGTGAAGAGTCTGAATACCTTCTTGCGAAAACGTTTCAGAAAGGGAATAGAAGCGTTGCCTTCCTCAGTAAGAAATCATTATATACTGCGGCTGTAAGGCATTTGATCTACTAAATGCCTGAACATCCTTGACAGCAATGAAACGTCAAAACTCATAGGATTGTGTTGGGATCACATCAATATACCTGTGTGGGCGATACTTGGCATTTACTGGCATTTACTGACGTTCGTTTCCGCTGCCAAGAGCCATAAATTTCTTGTTAACTAAACACGTTGAGATAGTCACAACACCATCTTGGTGATGCGATGTATCGAATATTTTTCTAAGCGTGCCTCTTATCCGTTTGATTACACGTTAACAAGCTTTATATCATAGTTCAACAGAACAGCAAGATAATGATATTTAATTAATATTGTTTGTTTTGTACATGCACTACGAAAAACTAGAGGGGTTTTAATGTGAGAAGCATAATTAAATTTTTTTTTGCTTAAGGATTTGAACGAAATAGTAAATCCTTCGCCCTGTAATAACTTCCATCTTTATACAAAAAAAATAATTATTTGTTTTTATAATTTATACATTGTTTCCAACGACCTTCGTTTCCTTAGTTAAATCTAAGCATGATTAAATTTAATTTAAACACGAATTTATATATAACCTAAATACAGTATATTTAGTTACTGGAAATATCAGTTACGTTCGACTCTCGTTATGGTAATTATATAAACTAATAATCAAATATTAGATGAAACCATAAAAGAGAGAATTAATTAAAAATAATCTCTCTACCTCGTGGGCATTTCTTATTAGCATTATACATAATTGAATCATTTGTATCATTCTTTAAAATATGCGTTATCCTCCTGATAGCTTTAACCACCACCCCCTCGCTGTTAAAAATGATTCCAATGTAAAAAAATTTTTGATATTCGACGTCTTATTCTACTGCATTTAGTTTCAACGAGTTTAAAGGAAATTCATTGCCCATTCTCCCCCCTATTCGTTTTGGTTATGCAATGAATCGCCAGTTCTTGGAACCGATAATGAGTGTGTGTGAACGTTCTTGGGAAAAGTGGTCGGGGGAAGTAGCGCCGTATTCCCAAAGGTATCAAAAGCCGTCCTTTAAAAGAAATAAAAAATAATCAAGTAGCTAATATTGCATGGAAAAAAATACAAGCTTTCAAAAATAACATATTGAAAAATGAAATACAAGAAAAAAGGGGGTGGGGGACTGCCAGATTAACTATAGAGCTACAACAATAAGCAATGTCGTAGTTTTTTGGTTTTACAATTTTTTTTAGCTCTGCAGTGGTGCATTGATAACACGTTCACCTGGCACCTTGTTATCCCTGAGTTGACTCCCAGCCATGGGCCAATTTACCATTTTGCCACCCCTAGGCTTGCCGCCTCTTCCTACCCGTCCGTCCATTAATCAGTGGTAGGAACATAAAAATTGTTACATTCAATATACGCCAAAAAATTTTGTATTGACAATAAATATGTTGAAAAACAAACTCATAAATTGAAACATAAACATTAAACAATATTAACTTATATTGAAGTATTATTTCTTTTTGGTATATAATAAATCAAATTCAATTTTATTGAAATAAATTTTAATTTTAGCAAAAAATAAATGCCTGTCGAACACTGGTATTTAAATGGAAAGACGTCCAACTTTCCTCTCGGCGAAACATCTGATTATATCATGCGGTATTGATTTTGTTATATCAGACTCAATACACAAAATTTTGCCGCCCTAGTCTATAGCCTAGTATAGCCTATTGGGAATACGGAACTGACTTTGTCCCCCCCCCCAATCAAGAAAATATTTTTTGTCTCTCATTTTCATTGAAATTATAATTGTATTAGACGCTTCACTGATTTCTTTACCCCCATAAAATATTTGAAAACAAAATGACGGAAGTGTGTTTCCATATATTAATTTTAGAAAAATTCCATTAGCAGTTATGAATCCATAAATTTAAATATGAAATATATTCCTTGCAAGATAAATAAAGTTTTACACAATAAATAAGGATTCTTATATCTAAGGCTAGGCAAATTTTATAGCTCGTTTAAAGCACAGAATATTTTTATACTCAATGATATCTTTAATATCAAAAGAGCTTATTTCAAATAAATATTTAAACGTGCTGTTGTTTTTCCTAAATTGCCCTTATCATGGTGGAAGGGGAAATCTAGACAAGTGTGTTAAAAAACAGACTTCCCAATTATTGTATGTTATGCTTTTGAATCAATTAACAATGGTCGTGGGTGCCAATCCTTCCAACTTGCCCGGAAGGCTTTCGATTGTTCATCGGTATTACGATTTTCCGGTGAAAACGTGATTTTTTCAGATTTTTAAATCTTTCGTCTAAAATCCTTAATGTTTTTTAAATTTTTTAAATTTTGCCTTTTATATATAAATACCTATTTTTTTGGTGCTTATTCATTTAACCTTTTTGCGCATCTGTGCGTATTTAAACAATCATAAATACGAAAGGTTAACAAGTGAAAAAATTCGTCTACCATTGACGGCGCATGCGCGGCGATTGACTACAGATTCTCGCTTCTAGTAGTTGACACCTATGCATGTTATTCATTCTAGTCTAATATCTATTGAAAAACGAATTAACCACTCGGCGTTATGTTGATGAAATTTCAGGACTTGTAACATACCCTTCGCGCAGTTAGCGTGGATGAAGTCTGTCCTTTATTTCTGCAAAATAGTGCCTACATACGATGAACATCTCATGGGTAATTTTTTAATAGATACCAACGTTCTACTATGGCCAGCCAAATCCCCAGATTTGTCTCTAACAGAAAATGGGTCACGGCCAGTAGAAACTAGAACACCGAGGAACGTCATCTACAAGATCATGCACTAACAGCACAACCACCAGAAACTCTTCTTCTTCAGCAGATTGAGAAAGCATGGCGAGCAGTGACTCAAAACTTTAAATGACGTCTGCACACTCCAGTGTCGTGATGGGTGGCAAAATGCATTGCTAAAAAAGGAAGAGCACTTCCGTAGTAGTAGTAGTATGATAATTTAAGCCACTTTTTGTGCAATACATTTTCCATTTCACTCCGAAACTTTTTAACGTAGCTTACTTACAAGCTAAGCAGTATCGTCTATACGTTTTAGGCTAATTGCTCTTCCCTTCCTATGTATGTTCAAATTTCAATTTTATAGAGCTCATTTTCAATTTATTTATGAATGAAGTTCAAGAGAACTAATTCTCTAGTGCACTTAAGATTTTCATGTACTGCCAATTTCTAAATGTAATCACTAAATACGCAATTCTTTTTATTAACCATTGATCAGCTTTCGTACAGTTGCAATGATTGAGTAGCTTTATTAGGACTGTACCCCACGGACAGATGTGATGAATGAGCATGTGGTAATTCTGCCGAGGACCTTATACTTAAATATCCATTGCCTTTAGCTATGTCTTGAGGAGTCATGCGGGACACCAGAAATTATTTAAGGACGTCTTAATTTGAAACATCACAGATATGCTCTATTTTTCCACTTGAGTAGCCAAGAGCTTTGCATTACATAACAGCAAACAGCCTTACTGTATAATTATTTAGCTGACACCGAGTAAACATTCCAAGATTATTCATTGGCCCTGCGGATTGCTTTTGGATCATGATGAAGGGAAAAATCATGATGATGGAGAAGATTAAAAGATGATGGGCAAGTTCAATGATGACGGAAACATACAATGAGTACACGAAAACTCATTTTTCAATACCAACAGCCCATATATCTTTTCATTAAAGGTCTTTAAAAGCAGTTCCATACATCTGTCTTTTAATTTTCCAGTGAGAGACAAAAATATCTTTTTTAATTCCCTCTCTGTTCATTTTTATAAATTTTATGCAATTGCATTTGTGTGGTGTACTGATGTCGGCCACTTATATGGGTAGTAACCTTTTGGGTGCAAATATATTTTGAACTTCTCTCACAAGAAGAGAACGAAAACAACATTTTAAATTTTATAATTGTTTCAAGTACAGTCAACCTTGATGACTTTGTTTTACCAAATGGGGAAGATAAAACTGGTGATTACTGCTATCTGTTTCGTCGAAATATTTTAATAAAACCTGATTCCGGTAACTAGAAGTATTGGCTTGAATATGAAATGTTTATTTTTAAAGTTTGAATTACCGAAGGTGATGATATCACTGCAGTTGTTGTTTGCTATGCTTTTTTTTTTTTTTTGCGAAATTTGCTTGCGATCAATTTCTTTGAAAAACTTGTTTCTACATTAGGTAAAAAGGTGGTGAGTAATATTTTTACCA
>QLNU02014802.1:966617-980518 GCA_006491805.2 Dysdera silvatica | reverse complement strand
AAGCTCATTTTAATACAAAAGTATTTGCACACCTAACAGCAAACGCAAAAACAAGAGATTTTCAAACTTAAAAAATGCTACTAATATTCAGTACAGCGGTCGGCAATCCTCTTGGGATGTTGTGCCAAAACAACGTTGCGGAGCCAATCTGCGTGCCTATGGAATTGTTCATAAAATTGCGTCGCTTGCACAAAGCCAAATTATCCACAGGCCACATAAGGCCCGGAGCTATGGGGCCACCCAGGGGCGGACTGGGTCCTCTCAAAGGGTGCATACCTTGGATTTTTGGAGGGCGCGAGTCCTTGCCCATTTGAAGACGCGAACACTATCTTTCATGAGGGCTCACCTGTCCGGGGACCGATGACCCAATCCGCCCCTGGGCCCACCACAGCAACCAGCATTCTAACAAAATTAATACTCCTGCTTTTAAAACATTTCATTTCCGAATTAGATTTTTACTTCCGAAGTCTGGAAGAATTAAAACAACAATTATAGACTACTCGTGTTATAAAAATTTATATAAAGAGAGAGAGAGAGAGAGAGGGGTAATATGTGAAGCCAAAACTTTAACATCCAGCCTTTTGTGCAAAGCGTGTGCTTTCGTTACGATCCATTAAAACGGTTCTTACTGCAAAAGTCCAAGCTAATTCTGCAGACATTATTAAAATATTTGCCGAAAGCAAAGCATGAGTTTACGAGTAGACGACTGTTCATTTGCTTACTGTATGAAATATAGGAATTGATAAAATTTTAGAATGTTCAGTACATTGTTGTGTCTGGTGGAGTGACCTTTTTCCATTCGAAACGAAGTGGGGAGGTGGGGGGGGGGAGGGCAGTGCCGTATTTCCCAATAGGCTTTACTAGGCTATATTCTTGAGCAGCAAAATTTTGTGTATTGAGTCTGATATAACAAAATCAATACCATTTTTCTGAGAAGAAATACAAAAGTCTATGTTGGGATTTTAACTCAACACCGTTTATATACCAGTGTTCGATCGGTTTTATTTTTTGCTAAAATTAAAATTTATTTCAATAAAATTGAATTTGATTTATTATATACCAAAAGGAAATAATATTTCCATGCAAGTTAATATTGTTTAGTGCTTATATCTCAACTTATGAGTTTGTTTTTTAACCTATTCATTGTCAAAAAGAAAGTTTATGGCGTGTATTAAATTTAACAGCTTTAATGTTCTTACCGCTACTTGGGGTAGGAAGGGGGTGGTAAAAAGTATCCTTGGGGCGGCAAAAATAGCCTAGGGGCGGCAAAATGGTAAATCCGCCCATGTAGGGGGTAGCGGCCCACCATTTGCCGTATGCCTTGGAGTCCGCTGTAGTCTGCATCCGCCCTTGCGCGCGCCACTCATCAAATTTTGAATATTTTTGTATTACTATTTATTTATTAATGCAAATTAAGTGGATCTATTGGTACGTTACTCATACAATAAAAGCGTTTCTTTTTTTGTACATGTTTTTCTACACGATGTACGATTTACAACTGTTTAACAACACAAAGAGCGAAGAGCACGTTCTTTTTAATGTATGCATCCGTATTTGCTACTACAAGTTTGAAAATTACGAATATAATATTTTTTATATAAAACGCTTTGACCCTGTCAACTAGTCACAACATTAACTTTATGATGAGCAAACGTGAAAGATAGTGACAGGTTTGAGCCAGGAGAATATGAAGTTTTGAATGGAAATAGAATTATACGTTATTCAAGAGGTCAGTCAGCCAGACCGCAGAGATATACGTTTTGTATCCTTTTCTCACCAATATCCACCATTCTTCTTTTAAGAGACGTGGAAACAGAAATGGTTTTGATTTGAAAACAAAATACTTTCTTTTGGATTTTGATGACCATATTCTGATTTTCTTACTTTTGCTTTTAAACCACTCCGCTTGTTATGTATAGAACGTGAGTCGTACGACTCCACCCCTGGCTTTTTATTTATGCCTTTTGCTTCAATTACAGTTCGCAATCACCTGGGTATTGATGTTACTAATTTTTTAGTTGCTTCTACACCAATTTGCAGCTATTTTTTGCTGAGCGTTTGCATGAATGTTGTTTCGCTGGAAGCTTGTTTTTCTTGCTTACAAACAAGCAACAAGCGCCACAAATTTTCAATAGGATGGAATTTCGGAGATTGCGGGGGGAGTGGATGGTATTTTCGATTGATTTTTTTGCATGTTAAAGCAATCACATTCTTGTTTCTTGGGCGGTATGTTTAGGATCATTGACCACTTGAAAATAGAATGAATTGCCAATTTCGATGCACTGGCCAATAAATTACTTCACAATGTCTCAGTATAGTGTCTAGCATTATTATTATTATCTTAAATAAAGGCCACATTACCAACTCCATCACAAGCCATGCGCTCCCCAAAATCATCACATGACCTGCGTCGTGTTTTACAGTTAGTCTCATGGACGCCCCCCAAAATTATATGCAGGAGCTGCATCCAGGAAAACCTCCAATTGAATAAAGTTATTGGACTATATTTTCTCGTGGATTCAGTCCTTTTTCTCCACTTTTTTCATAAGCCAACGGGGTGTAAGTGCACCACCTTGCAGCCCCCTCGGAGGGCCCATGATCAGTCTTAAATTTTTGGTTTTGAGGGAAGTGTCTTTTGCTATATACATTTCTTTCCACCCGAACCAAAAAACCTAAAACTCACTTTCGTCGGAAAATACAACTTTTCCCCAAATCTCTGCGGGTTTGTTGACATAAGCTTTGGCAAACACAAATCTATTCTGCCCATTTCTTTCACTCATATAAGATTTTTTCCTGGATGTTCGGACTTCAATATACGTATTCAGATGAACCTTGCGAATGTTTCGGGAAATCACTATGATCCTCGATGCTGAAGCGACATCAGTAGCCAATTCTGGAGCACTCAAGAAGGGGCATTTCGATACTTGCTGCTTGATGATGTTCTTCACCTGCCTTGCATTTAGCTTCTTCGGACGACCAGGTGTTGATTTGTTCTTCGCACTATCACTTTTCTTTTCCTATTCTTTTATTACGCGTCGAATACTTGAGAAGTTGAAAGGTAAATTCTTACCTATGTCAAGATAACTAAAACCACAGTTATGAAAAAATATAACTCTCTCCTTCATTGCAAAGGAAAATTCTCATTTTTTCGGAGCCATTACAACAAAAACTAACCAAATTACCTTTCCAAAAATCTGACAGTGAATCTTTTGAGAAGTATGGAACTTAAAGACTTGAAGCTGTTGTAAATTTGTACAGTGAGATGTTTAATTGCTTTTAAACAGGTGTGCAAATGCTTTTTTGGCAAGAAAAAAATGGGCTTTTATTTGTTTATAAATATCTTTCTTGCAGTTATTAAAAAATCAATACCTATATGGATGTTAATTATAAAGGCAAACCAATGATTAAAAATATTTTGTATAATTTGCCTTCTGATCCCATCTACGCATCAAAATACATTTGTGAAAATATTTGTTTTGTCCACCACACATACATTTTTTAATTTCAATATTAAGTATACAACTTATATGCACGTCATTATTCCGTTAAAACGTTCGGTTTTATTATTTTAAATGACACAAAACATGTGGTCAATTATTGCAATACTTTTAAGGAAGTTATTTTTTGGGAGGAAGTGGGATGAAACTTGAATCGTAAATTCCCCTGTGATTCAATATAAAAATAAATTAAATGACAAATCGAATCACATCGTGGTAAAAGAAACGATTAAATGGAATTTAAATTTGGCAGCGAATGTGATTTCTTCGTGAAGCAGTACTTTAAAATGTCAGTACGATTGAATCATCTCAATAATGTCACAGCATGAACAAGGGGACAAAGGAGCTACCGTAATGCCTACCCCCCATGGTGCCTGTAGTACAGGCCTCGAATTTCATTAAAAAAAAAAAGTTCTAAAGGGCACTCGAAATACCTTTTCTGGGGAAACCCCAGTACTTTCTATATACCAGTAACAGGGCTCCAAAATAATAATAAAACTATATTGTGCTTGAAAACACCCTGACCTCCGGTTCAAACATGTTGCACAACAACAAAATAAAAAAAAAAAAATTATATTGAGTGGTTTGGAATCGTGAATGCACCCCTCCTCCTCCTGCTCAAGTCAAACGTTATCATTAGTAAATAAATCCAAAATTATATCCCTACTCCAACAATGGCGCGATGGTGTCCTTCACATTTAAGAAAATAACACCCATCCAGTTAATCTATTAATCATAAGAATAAGACTAAAAAAAAAACTCGATTGTTATCAAAAATCATACTTTTCAGCATTAATGACTCCTAACCGCAATGTTGTGGCTAAAATTTTTAGCAAACTTTGTATAAGAAAAATTATAAACCTGGTCAGATACATTTCTCTCTCTTTTTTTTTTCCTTTTATTCAATTTCTTTGCTCAATCTCTTCTCTGTCTGACAAGGAAGATATCTTAATTGCATATGCAAATGCACTGCGATTAATGCATTTCTTTTCCTAGTCGTTTAAGAACCGTAACCGGTTTTCGGTGACGTTGTTATGCACTGGCACGCTAGTTTCACCCCGTCTTCCGTTATAATCGCAGAGCACGCCCTGTAAAACGAATTTAAAAATTTCCCTGGATAGACAACTTACAAAATGTGGGAAAATTTATGAGTTTCTTTTGAAGAAGGGTGGCATTGTTGCAAGGATCTGAGTAAACAATGCTGATTTTTGAATAATTTCCTCTGATTCACAATGTGTTTTCTAATTATGTGAAGCCTGTTTATTAGCGGTGATTGTGCAGGTGCCTGTGTGTGTGTGTGTGTAAGTGCACAAGTGTAAATGTTTTCATTTATGCTTCGTGGTGCAAGGTCGATTAAAATTAGTGCAGCAGATATACCGCGTCAAAATTTACCGTCATCGGAGGTATCCGCGCCTCCATCGACTAGAAAACGGAACCCGTGCAAACGGAGGGATAGAGAAAATGACTGGGGCTCTGTTACAATAGGATCGGAACCCGGTTTTCTGTAAAGAAACCCGTTACTTCTGCACCACCGTCCGATGGGATGGAAATGGGGTAAATGTGGCATGGTTTGTTATAAATTAGAGACGGACATAGAGTGGGATTTTTTTTGTGGTGGTGGGGGGGAAATATAAAATACAGTAGGATTCACTTATAACGCATTTAACGAGTTTCCGCATATAGCGAGAAAAATATGGATTTTATTTGGTATAATGATTAAGCGCAATACAAGTTAAACGCTTTTAACGAACAACTCTTTCATAACCCCGGATTTAACGAGCAATTAAAAAAAATAAAATAGGAAATCAAACTCATGGGAAAAATTTCGTCGTTAGATACGGTTGGTCGTTATAACAGACTTTCACCGCATTTCTATGGATTTGGGAAGGGAAATTCCTTATTCTCCCCGTGGATCCGCCACTGCATAAATGGTGTAGTAAGTGGAACTTAGATGCGATTTTCCCTATTCCCTTCTCAATACATCGTCCTCTCAATTTCCTTGTGTTTATAAGAAAATTTAAAATATTAGATGTTAAGTTACAAATTTAAGATACTGCCCACCACTAAAAAAATATTGTTAATTAATAAATAATAAAATGAAAAGCGTTTCTCTTTATCAACGTCGTTCGCAATTGTTAACTTTGATTTGAAACTTACAATCGAACTTCGCAAACAAGAATACTCGGGGCGACAAAAATTGTTCGTGTTACCCAGGACAGGTAGGATGGTGTTACCAAGTTACTTATTTTTCTCGTGGATTTGCAACAGAGTTCGTTTTAAAAGATTTCGTGTTAATGAGTGCCGATTGTATTTTTTTTATTAAATTACATATAAGTTATAATTATATAATTGCAAATGAAACATACAGGCTGGAAATGAAACATATGTGCAAAGTTGACAATGATGTGATATATTATTACGCTTTGCAGGGACTTCGCACGGTTTCACATAGCCAGGGGCGGACTGGGCCGGTGCGTCCTCGTGAGCGATACGAATCGCGCCTCCAAATAGGTAAGGACTTGCGTCCTCCAAAAATCCAAGTTACGCGCCCTTTGAAAGGACCCAGTCCGCCCCTGCACATAGCCATTCAACAGAAACGTCCCTTACCAGTTAGTTTTGTAAATTTTATCAACAATTGAAAGTCAACATAACCAAAAAGTTGTTGTTATAAATTTGAATTTAAAAAACGAAACTTCCTGAATAAAAAATGTTTAAACAAAAACTTTTCGCAGAATTTTACCTTCGATGTTTTATTTTATAGCCCCCCCATTTTCAATCTCATCTCTGTTATATATATATTTATATTTCTCGTAAACTTTTTTTAAAGAAAAGATTTTGGTGGAAATTTCTATTTCATTCCTTTTTTTATTGTTTTATTACATATTTTTGCTGTAACGTATATTTGTATATCTGCCGAACTTTGTTGAAATAAAACGCGTTTTTCAACTTTACTTCAGTTTAAATAAATAAATATGAGGTAAAACCCCTTAGCTACGGTCACCTCCGTTTTCACTGTCAGATAAAATTTTCTTGTCAAGAAATTCTTGCATAATTAACCTTTCTATCACAGTCATCGCTCTTTTGCGGATAAATTTGTTTTTGGCAGACCATTTTTTGGTATCTTTTGGATGTTTCCCCCATTATCATATTTTATTTTCCATAATTGCAGTACTATTAGTTGTTTATTCAAATGGTTAGTTTTTATTATTTCTATAATTCATTGAAATAGTTATTTTGTTGCAAAAAGTTTCTTAGTATATATGTTGATGTAAAATAAAGTTATATTGGTATTGACATGTTTCTGCCCGGTGCATGTCTTCTATTGAGGTTAGTTTTACTGTATATATGTGTGTGTGTATATATATATATATATATATATATATATATATATATATATATATAATTGTAGTATGATCGTACGTAGTACCTTCTAATGTAATGTACACGAATACACTATATTTACAGCTTTTTAAACTGGAATAAAAAATCTAGACTTAAAAGATCATCTCCCCTTCTGTTTGACAGGGCCATCAGAGATAAAATTCACCTCAAACCCGATGACGTTTGTTTCGGAAAGGAAACCCCTGTAATCGGAGTTGTTCCAGATAACACTACAATATGCCTGGAACTCATCGAACCCTGTTCGAAAAAAGACTCCAATGATAAACTCAAGGAACTTGGGATGAGAACTATCGATTCCCTTTCTGATCTCAACCACATCAGGGCTTTCACAGATGGATCTTCAGACTCCACTTTCACCAACGGTGGTGCGGGAGTGGTACTGCTTCTACCTGATGATCAAAGACGAGAGATTGCAGTTGGCGCTGGAAAAATTGCGTCTAACTTCACGGGAGAATTGACAGCCATTTCTGCGGCTATCGAAACTTACACCAATCTTGGACCTTCGCAGCAGCTTAGTGGTATCACCATTTTCAGCGACTGCAGGTCTGCCTTACAAGCCCTCAGCAAAGGTACTTCAAGTCTAATTTTGAATATCCTGGCACAACTTAGACAACTTCACCGTCTCCAGAAAAAATGCTTCATGCAATGGATTCCTGCCCATGTGAACCTTGAGTTCAACGAAATTGCTGATTCTTTGGCTAAAAGTGCCAGAGATCTCAACCAAAATACAACAACCCCAATTTCGCTGGCAGACGCAAATGCTTTTGCAAGGTCAAGACTATTCACCCCCTTGAAAATCAAGGCCCATGATCAAATAACTAACCTTGACATTGACAGGAAGACAGCCGCCACTCTCATCAGACTAAGAACAAAACATCATAAAAACATGAAAATTTCTGCAGATGGGACTAAAAAATATCAAAACTGTGGCAGCTGCCTCGACGAGGAACTTACACCACATCATGTTTTCGACTGCCCTGCAGTAGCTGCAGGCCTTCACCTCTTAAACTATCCTACAGAAGAAGATTTATACTCCTTTAATGCCATTGCCATTGCAAAGACTATACAAGCACACCATGAATTATGATTCTATGGGGGATACGACACCAACCAACCAACAACACTATATTTAAATGTATATTAACTTAGACAAAGTTAAAGTAGTAAAGTAATATCACACAAGGTAGTAAAACCAAGTAAATTAAAATAGTAGAAACATCTCAGAATAAAAAATGCAATTGGAGTAGTAAAAGGTGAAGAGGAGTAAAAGATTAAACAATACCAAGAATTTTGTTCTTCATCAGGGTTCGCACAAAATCCCTGTTATTGGTTTGCTTTTTCTGACTACAACAATTAAGATTAGTGATTAATACTGAATAAACCAGCATTGACCAAAACTTAGCTAAAAACAGTATAAACCCAGAATATAATTAGTTTAACAATATTTTAGTAATTTAGAAGGGTCTCTTTATTAATACTGAGAACAATCTCAATTGTTGTAATATATATAGCGAAGTTTTGATAAATCTCTGTGATCATTACATATGAAAGTGTTTCTATATAACGAAATAAATTTCTATATAACGAAATTTTTAACGACTAAGAAAATCGATGTGAAAATGATGAAATGTGGGAATACAATACGATTTTAAAATACGTGGCAAACAAACAGAATGAGGCACATCTAAGGGATTTTAAACTCCCTAATAAAGAGTTTTCCTAAGCACACGCACACCTGTATCTGGTTGCCCCATACAGTGCAAAGCTGTTAGGCTAACTTGAATACACTGTATTGTTTGAATAGTAGTACTTGTCGCGCTTTTTTTGCTCATTTAATTGCCAGAAATCCAAACCTTTCATATTTTCCCACAGGGGTGTTAACACTTTTATGATGAATCACAGTCACCATTTGTTGTGCAGCAGGATATTAAGAGGTTTTTTTTTACAAAAGCATGAACATGTATGAAAGAAGCATTAAATACATTTTCATTTTAAGGAAAGAATTGTTCAACTATTTTTTTTTTTATACGCATGTATATTTCACTCCTAAAAACATCTATTTTTAAATGGTTGAATGTTATTTATGAGAAACAGTCGTTAACTGAAAAATGGGATTTTAATTGTGGTATCATATTGCACTGCCCTGGTTCATGAATACATCGTTTCCACATAGCGAATTTTCTATATAACGAATTTTTTTTTATGGAACCGTCCATTTCGTTATATGGAGGTTCTACTGTATATATATATATATATCAAACAAGAATTTTTAATTTAATGAAAAATCAGAAGAAAAAAAAAGACAAAAATATTTCGCACAATCTCCGAATGGTATATAAAACAAGTAAAAGAAGATATTTCCCGTTCAGTAACATGAAAGCTACGAGCGTGTGGTAAATAATGGAATCTCGGGCTAAGAAAAAGCAAAACAGGCTGAAAACAACAAAATGATTAATAATTGGGCAGCACCGGAAGAGAAGATTGCCCTCGTGGTCTCTGATGACAAGCTATCATACCGAAAACGGTACCTTCGTCACACAGCTGTTTCGGGTACCTACACCTCCCTTCATATCCCGCTTCATAAGAAATTCCCACGCCCAATTAAAAGTTTTGTTTTGATATCTGTCTCTTTCGACGTCTCCAATTTATTGAAGCTAAACTATTTTTTTTTTTTTGCCTCGGGGAGGAAGTTTCCCCATTCTGTTTTTTCCAAAGCTTTACCTTATGTTTAGGCTTTGTTAACTTCTCTGGAGACGTATTGCTCGTCCGTGATCGCGTGGTTTAAAGTTTTATTCTACAAGATAGTGCATATTAGGATGCGCAGAAAGTTCATGAAAGTGTGTGTGTGTGTTGGGGGGTTACAGAGCTACAACTCCACATATTTATACGTATCATCATCATCATATTCAATCATTATCTAACCCAGGGTTCGGCAACCTATGGCACTCGCGCCATTTTAAAATAAAACTTATTATAAAGAACTTGCTCTCCTTGACTAGGAGCTTTTATTCTCTAAATTCATTAATTATTAATTCGTGTCTTCATAATCTCTCTCATCTGGAGTGTTAGTTTAAAGCAGCTTTTCCTGTCATATATTTTACTAATTATAAATTTTTATTCTCTGCATTAAGTAATCTATTAACTTTCATTAATAGTTAGATAGTAAACTAAACTTTTTCACGATATGGGTGGGTGTTGGCTGACATGTGGAAGGAGATTGCAGTGTTACTTTCTCACAACACCTTAAGACGTTGCCGTCAGTGCAGAATTAAGCTTTTTATGGGACCTAGGCCAGCAGGATATAGTGGCATCACTAGTGTATGCAGGGGGTGTTCAGAGGCTTGTAACAACCCATTGCAATGAAATTTTGTATATACATCATGGAGCTTTGCAGGATATTCCGCCGCATTTTATTATTAAACACACTTAACGTTTCTCTCCGTGCTATGCTAAGCATTCTCAGAAGTAATTGCCGGCCAAGTTTCCCTCTGCAAAATGCAAGACTTTCGCTTGGTTGCTTGGCAGAAAATGAGTGAGTAAAAAATATGAGACGTATTTGTAGTACTATTTCCCTGGCTAACCGCTGATTGTATGATTTCCCGATTATGCGCTCTCATTAGTTGTTGGATGAAGGCCATCTTTCATTGGCTCAGAAGGTGACGAGTTTAGATTGGTTGAAAGAGGTCCGAATTTTTCAGGAATTTTTAGGCAAGAATTCCAAATTGATGCAACGTTAATGGGGTCTTCTCCATGGAAATTATTAGGACAGTTTTTAATGGCCAAGACTTCCATATATAAGCATGGCCACAATGATCTAGTTTTTGCGATAACCGAGATGTCGTGAAAAAGAATTTGATGTTTATAATCAATGGCGTGTTGAGCGACCGCTGACTTGTTAGGTTGTTGCAAGCGAACATGGCGTCATCGCAAATTTTGTATATTTAACATAGGAATATGTGAGTTGTAGCTCTGTAACCCCCCATTGAGCCTATAACTCCCTTATGAACTTTCTGCGTACACCTGTAAGTGTCACCACTAGCGTACGCAGGGGAGTGTTGATGGGGTTGTAACCCCCTATTGCAATGAAATTTTCCACATTTAACATAGGAATATGTGAGTTGTGTAACTCAAATGGTCAGATTAGAAAGAGAGGGATATAAAATAATTTTTTTTAGCGCTATTACATAAAGCAACAGGTAAACTTTATAAGCGGTTTAACCCACAATTCCTTTTTCTTGCTTTTTATTATTTTTTTTCTTTCTTTATGACATTTTCATGTTCTGTTGGCGAAAAAGATTGGTCAGGGTTTTCCCCTATATCAACTACCCACGTGTAATGCTTGCCCTGCTACACCTATACTCATATTCACCTTATCTAAGAAGCCGTTTGCGCTCGTTGTAATTTTTCATTGAATTCTTCAATATTCCACAATCTTTTATTTCTGTATAGCGATAGTTTATTATAACCTGGCATTCGAATTATAATCGAAATGTTATCTCACTAGCGTGCGCAGGGGGGTGTTGATGGGGGTTGCAACCCCCATTGCAATGGAATTTTGCATATTTGGCATAGGAATATGCGAGTTTTAACTCTGTAACCCCCTTCCCCATTGAACTCATAACCCCTCTTATGAATTTTCTGCATACGCCTATGCTTTATCTAATGAACTCGCAAGATCGAGGAAAAAAATTGCATGGAAAATCCATTAAATGTAAAATATATTAAATTATTGTTCCACTAGTACTAATGTACTGATCATAATTTATGCAGAAAAAAGTTTGTTAATTTCATCTGGAGTGTTAGTTTAAAGCAGCTTTTTCTGTCATAATATGTTCTTCGCATAGTTGTAAGGCGCCAAAACATATTATGAGGAAGAATAACGTGAGAAAGGCAGGAGCTAGGGGCCTATAAGTCCCCCATTAGATGACAAAGAACATCATTTTCCTTAACGACGAATAACTTTATCTTTTTTTTTAAAGCCGCTTGAGTTGTCCCCCAAAATTTTTAAATTGCTACGACCCTGATAGGGAATGAAGTCGTGAAAAATTTAGAAAAAAAAAAAAATTATTCCCCTCCAGTATGACCTTCAAATTGGCGCCCTGATTCTAAACAACTCTACAAACTTCTCAAGAATGACAACCCTTGAAGCAAACATTAAATCGGCCAATATGAGCATTTGCTATTAAGTCCAGAGGCATATTAACAACCAATCAGGTGTTGGTATATAACGAATAACAGGCATTGTAAATGGGTAAATACAATAGAGTCTTGATAACCCGGACCCGCTAGTCCGGACATCTGGTTAATCCGGACGGACCTAAACGAAATCCCCAAAAAGAGTGCATCGATGTAAAAACCTACTGTATCCGTTTCGCTTGTACTGTAATAGTTTTTTTTAGTACCGTATAATCATTTTAAACTTTGATTTTCAATCAATAAGATGTTCTGTTTTTTATCCTAAATAAATTCGTAGGTTAAAAAAGTAGGCATATGTTGTAGTTTATTTATTTAAATTACCTAATATTATTCTCAACACTACGTTGTAGCAGTATTGAGACTGAAAAAAAGTCATTTTTATGATAAAAACATCAATTTTAATAGTTTTACTAACATTTTAAAGCTTGTTGCGTTTAATCCGGATTTTCGGTGATCCGGACGAGGTCCAGTCCCATCAAGTCTGGATTGGCGAGACATTACTGTAATTCAAATTTAAATAAAATTCATAGCGACAAATAATACGCATAAAATTATATGCATTCTCCAAATATAGCGGTGCTTTAAAATGAAGAAATGAGGAAATTTTGTATCACTATGGACATAATAATGATAATCATAATCACACAAGAACAGCTTCCCGATTTAACACCGTGCTACAAAACAGCCTATATCGAATGTATGACTTCAGGAAAAATAGTGTTGATAATGAAAGACAAGAAAAGGGATATAATAGTCAGTAATTTTAGCCCTATTACGTGTTTTACTACCACCTTCAAATTATTTTCGGAAATAATAGCCGAAAAGATTTACAACCAGAGGCGCAGTCGGTTTTTTGGGGGGGGGTTGTAACCCCCATCGCAATGAAATTTTGTATATTTAACATAGGAATATATGAGTTGTAGCTCTGTAACCCCTCCCATTAAGCCTATAACCCCCTTATGAACTTTCTGTCTAAACCACTGTTTACAACCACCTTTTAAATCGTTCGCACTGTCCTGAGGAACAAAAAGGAAATCTCAAAAACTCTCGAGGAACAAAAGATCTTGTCCTACTCAAAAACTCTCGAGGAACAAAAGATCTTGTCCTAGTGAATAAAATCATCCTCGAAAAGTCTAAATCTAAAGAAAAAAACCTTTCCACGACTTGGATGGACTATTAAAAAGCTTTTGACATGCTCCCACATAGAGGGATCTAAAAATGTCTCGAAATCCTTAGTATCTGCAAAAACACCAGAGAATTTTTGGAAACCACAATGGCACTGTGGAAAACAAGATTATTGGTAGGTGTTAAGGCCTGAGAGAAATCAACATCGGAAGAGGAATTTTCCAAAGGCTGTTCCATTGTCCCCACTACTGTGTACCATAGCATTAATTCCACTAACAACCATTCTAAACCAAACTCTACTGTTGTGCATAGTCTCAATGAATGAAACAAAATTTTCGCTCCTCGGGCTGTAGCACCTTCTTCGGTGCTCCCAATTTGCTCATATATATACAATTACTTTATATTATATATATATATTTCGCACACGTCAACAGCAATCCTTTATTAGAAGTTATATTAACTATATTATCACTAGCGTCTAAAATTCTATAATGTCTTTGCACTCCATACAAACCCATATTATCATTTTCTACCATCATATCGAACTGAGTCGCACTCCTCACTGTTATTTCAATATTTTTCTTTGTTTTATTTCATCCATCTATCTTGGCAATGGAAAATTTTCCTTTTCTTTTGAGGATGCAATATCCTCGAGTAAGATTTTCAGTTACCAATTGTTGA
>QLNU02014802.1:956265-966517 GCA_006491805.2 Dysdera silvatica | reverse complement strand
AAAACAAATAACACAAAACAAGTAAAAACACGGAAGAATTAACAAGTATGCTGGACATGCAACACACTGGTTTGACTGGTGAAAGAGTAGTTGTTTCCATTTCAAATAGGCACCAGGATTTATTGTAGCCGAGAAATTCTCGGCACGTGTCAACGAGTGAGATTTTGCAAGCACAATCTCATTTTTACAAAATAAAATTTACTTTTAGATTCTATATCGATTTTAGTATTGATGGAAATTCATTATAAAAACTATAATTTATTACTAACAATGGTTTATGGAGAATTGTAATTGATAATTAACTATAAATTCACGATAAACGATAGCAGTATATACACTGACGTGCTAAAATCTTAGGTACAGCAACGCTTCAAATTCCTGTGATTGCCGCCCAGCCCCTTCCCTGCTAGTGATAAATGGTTGACAAAAGAATGATGAATGCATAATGTAATAGTAGCGAATCCTGTTAATCATGCTTCAATGTATGTTCGATAGATATAGGTCGTCTGAAGTGCGAATCACGTTTGCCCGCGGGCAGATTTCAGGAGCTAGAAGAACAGGGCACAGTATCGTCAAGGTGATAAATGTCTTGGGTTTTACTAGATGATGAACAAGAGTATACAAGGAACATGAAAATTCCGGGCAAACGTCAACGGCATGTGGAAATGGTGCGCATCCACATGTGATTCTATAATGGAACCGTCGGCGTTTGAAGAGAGTGGTAATCCACCAAAGAATGGGAAGACATGTATGCATTATTTCAAACCACATCTCAATTAATGACGATGCTGTTCATCAGTCAACCCACTATACAGCATTACGCTGTGTTCCATGAGGTCTGGTGGTCCTTCGCCCATTCATGTACCACTGTTGATTACCCTGACATCAAGTAATTCGTTTCGCCTGGGACAAAGAACATCGTCATTGGACCGCGGATGAATGGTGCCGTATGACTTGGCCAGACGAATCATGTGTTCTGTGTTAGGTTTCGTGTAATAGTCGTGAGTATGAAGGAGACGTTACGAAGCTGTAGATCCATTCTGTCAGCAAGATGCTGTACTGATGGTATCTGAGTCTCTACTGAGATGGTAGAGTGTTCTATTAGGGTAAGCAAGATCTAGTATAGCTACAGGAGTTTCCCGTGACAGAAGCGACGTGCAGCTCTTTCCTTATTGAAAAATTGAACCCCCGACGAAGGCCATGTTCTCCGGTTGTGATGGTTTGTGTCAAGAGGATATAATGCACCTCCCCCACTCCCATATACTGCTTGATTGGTTCGATTTTAATGGCGAAAGAACAATGACAATCTGCACCAGCAGGGACGTAGCTAGGGGATGGGAAGGAAGGCTCACGACCGGGACGCAGGCGAAGAAAGTGTAAAATCGGCTAAAATAACTCACAGGGCGCAAAATCATCCAGCTACGGTCCTGTGCACCAACGCGTACACATTGTGCACCGGTGTCACGGAACTGGCTCAATGGTTACCCTGCCGAGTTCCAGATATTCTATTGGACATTACGCTAACGGGGTTTAAACTCAAAATAACATTTATGAAACATTACACAGACCTCTCTGTGTCTTGCATACACACGTCTAACAAACAAGGTTGACTTATGGGAAATTTTCATGAAACATTTGTTTATTTTAATAAATAACTCATAAACATACTCATTAACATACTCAGTTAAAATACTGAGTACGAGGACACGTCGATTTAATGTCCTCAATATTGTTAACAAATTTCTAGATGATTAAAAAAAAATATAACAACTTAATAAATGTAATTCTGAAAAGAAAGTTCACAAGAGGTGAATTTTCTTCGAGTACATGATATGAAGCCTAAGTTGTTTATTAAAAAAAAATTATTTGCTGCTAAAAGTCGGATATGTAACCTTGTTATCAACGTGTTATATAGTAATAAAATCATAACATTAATAACAATAATATTAGATCCCATATTAAAGGGTAAGCTCTAGTCATCACAAGTCATAACAAGTCATAATAACGACTTAGTCATCATAAAATATAATCATGTAGGGCCAATAACAAAATAGCAAATGTAATATTATATAATAATATTAATTTAAATATATTAATATAATGATAAAATTAATAATTAATAGGTAATCCCCAATAATAATAACAATAATAATAATACAGTGAAATCTGTTCATAGCTATACCTTTTTCCGTTCCCTAAAGTATTGTTAGAGGCGGATCCAGAGAGGGATTTCGGGGTGTAAAATACAATGGGACCCACTTTAAGTGGGTCCCATTGTATTTACCCCCCCCCCCCTTCCCGCATTAAAAAAGTTTCCGGATATAGAAAGAAAAATGTGAATTTTGTTTGGTATAATGATTAAGCACAATACAATTTAAACGTTTTTTGCCAATAAGACTTTTTTTGGAATACAGATTTTACGAACGATAAAAAAATAAATAAAATAAGGAATAATAATAAATAAAGTAGGAAATCAAACTTTTCATAAAAATTTCGTCATTATTTGCGATTGATTGTTATAATCGACGCCGTGGCTAAAAAAATTTTGCAATAGCAAATCAACAGAAATGTCACGATAAGGTGGCAGTGGCGCCCATATGAGTACTTTTAGCGGGGATAAGAAAAATCATTACCTTCTTTAAAGCTAAACACTTCAGTAAATTTACAAGACACTAAATACTACAAAAAATAATTGATACTGTATGATAATTAGTAAAAAAAAAACATAATTACTAAATAAATTACTAAAATAACAAATTATAAAAAATAACTAAAATTAGATAATTACTAAAAAAAAGTGCACAGTGTGGCAGCGACAACAAAGTCTGAAGGACTTATGCAGTATTTATTCTGAATATTTGCCTGTAACATTTTTTTGTAACTTTTTTTACCTTACAAAAAAAAAATTTTTTTTTTGAAAGCAAAAATCAAATTAAAAAAAACAGCTAGGAGGCTAAGGCCCTTGCCCCCCTCGTCGTACAAGTACCCATGAAAAGTGGTCAAAATTATACGATGCTGTATCTTGAAGCAACATCAGTTTTCTGCAAATAAGAACTGGCGAAACTACAGTCCGGTAAAGATATATCGAAATGTTAAGCCTTTATGGATTTTCAAATCCAGCGTGATATGCACCTTCTTCATAATATACTAGATCAGTGTTTCTCAAATTTTGGTCGCTCACGCATCTTTAAACATTTCTTTATTTATCGCAGACGGCCGGGGAGGATTTCTCCCCCCCCCGCATTAAAAAAATATATTGCCCTAAATTAAGGTTGCGAATTATGTTTAATAATATTTAGCCCTACTTAGCAACTGTCATACTGATCTCAATCCCACCCCCTGTTTCTTCCAAGGAAAGATATAACCAAAGTAACCCTCGATTAATGTAATTTATTGGCAGGCTTATATACGTATATAGGAGCTCCGGGAGGAAAGATTTACTCCTCCCTTGAAATAGATATAATATGTCGTCAATTTTTGCATCTTTTGGGGGAAATGTTAAGCCGTGATTTTTTTTTTTAACTTTAAAAAAACACTAGCTTTTGGCAGAAAATTTCTACAATTTTCGACCACGTTCTTAAAATATCGGTTTGTTACCAAACCCAACTAAAACGAAATAATTTTTTAGAGTATCACTATTTGATAAAAATAGCATGTTACGACCTTATTTTGCTAAATTTACGATGAAAATGACATCATTAATTTAATCAAATAATAATAAGCAATTTAGACAGCATGGGTGTATTCAGAGGATTCAAATCTTTCACGAAACGCCGTTAGGTAGGGTTTATTATGACAAGTACTATTTATGAAAAATTCTTTAAATCTCACCAGAACGTAAATTCTAGCTTTTTTTTTTTTTAAATTTGGTGACGGTTATGCGGACCACTTCATGAGCCACCGCGAACAACACTTTGAGAAACACTACAGATATACTGGCATATGAAAGGGGGTGTTGATAGGGGTTATAATACCCCCATTGCAATGAATTTTTGCATATTTAACATATAAATGAATATACGGAGTTGCAGATCTGTAGCCCCCTTCCGCCTTTATGAACTTTCTGCGCACGCGTATGACTAGATATTACGATGGGGAAAAAAACATATCTCTGAGGTTGATTGCCAGTACTTGTTGACAGGAAGTCCGCTATGCACTCTAACACCCCTCCATTTCTTGACACTCCTCTTCCCTAAAACACAGAGTTCATATATACCCACTAAATATTCAAATTACAAGAAAGAAAAAATATTGCGCAAATTGTTTTTCCATACTTTTTCTGCATATGTAAATTGCAATAATCTTTTATATGCAACAATTTTTCGAAGAAAAATATGGATAAAGATACCAAGAGGGAGAAACGTACCATATAAAGTAAAATCACGCCACCTTAAAAATTATCAACCGTCCGTGAATGGGTTAAATGCCCCAAGAAGAAATGCTGGAATTTCGTTTCCTTCAGAAAAAAAATGGACTTTTTTTTGTGTAAATATGGACGAATTATTTCATTGCTACTGAATATTTTATTTCGTTTCTTTTTTTCTGGTAAGTACATTTTATAAAAAAAATTAAAATTTTGAAGGTAAATCTGAGACCCTACAAATGAAGTTTGACACCCCCACCCGTGCAAATATCCTGGCAAATAAATACCCTGCTTGATGAGTGATGAATAAATGAAAAAGACACCGAAAAGATCCCGAAATCCAAAAATTTGCAAATTTAAGAAAAAAGACAGATCCCGGAGGGTGGTGGAAGAAAGCTACAATTGTTCTAATTGCAGTGGTACCTACGGCGCAGAAAAGGGGAATAGGAGCTGAGGCCCCTCTTTGCATAGCAAGATATATTGTCATGCTTACTTCCATGTAGCATGATCTGTCATGAAGTCATTTGAGGTACCCGATAACTTTGGATTTGCTGCGTTCTAGTGGGTGCACTGGGTGTAATTAAGTTCCCTAAAAAGGTTTGCCCCCGAAATTAAAAGATACAATTTTGGGGACAGCTCACCCCATACGAAGATAGAATTTATCATACTGAGGACTTTGGAAAGGATTTACCATTGATAATTAAATGGAAAAATCAATCATAAAGACTGTCAATTTATGTACATATGGAGGTTATTGCTTAATTTTTCCTCGTATGAAAATTATTCGTTACCTGGAAGAAGCTAACGATGATCAGAGGCGTAGTGGTAATTTGTACATTATGGGAGTCGGGTAGCTTAGAAAAAGCTAAAGCGATAAGGACATCAAAGAAAAAAATATGCCCTGATGTTCAACACTAGTGCCTTTTCGGCGTATACAACACTATAATGCGTGTGAAACGAAAATAAATGAAAATGATTAAAAAAAAATTGTTTTTCGACCATTTTTGAAAGTGTATTTGTAGATTTCCTCCCCTACATTTTGACAAATTTAATTTTCTTATGTATAAAATAATTCCCTATGGAAAACAAAAAATTTCCCCTCACACACGCATAGCCGAAATTTTACTTGTTTTTATATAATTTACAGGAGAGGGATTCAGAGTTCAATAAAAAAAAAAAATCCAATAAAAAAAATATTTTCCGCATGCCTACCATTTATCTGAACGTCAAAACAAATAACGCGCGGGGAATTTCAAGAGGAATTGGAAATACTCCGGGACTCCCTTTTAATCTTGGCACTCCTCATCCGCCCCTGAACATAAATATTTCCTGCGAAAATGCCCACTTCCATTCCCGCGAAATAGCGGCAATTAAAAAATTGTCGTTGTCTTTTTAAATATAGGGGCGTTCCGCCTTTTCAGTAAATCGCCGTCAGCTGTTTGTCATTGGCGACCATCTGGTCACAATAGGAGCTACAAAGTATATCTAAACCACCAGCTTTTGCATTTGGCCCAATGCTCTCCGTTGAATGACATGCGATTCACTGTGTTCCTTTAGCTCTTCCCTCAGGCACTGTGCACGCACGCAGGCAGAAAAAGACAGAATAAAAGGCATGGGGGAAAAAAAGAAAAAGAAAAGCCGTTTGTTGAGCCCCCTCCAGGAAGCTGCATTTTCCCACCCGACGCCCCTATGGAATGGACCCGTCTTCGGTCGTCCCCCCCGCCTCCGAAGCCCGATTGCCACATGTAGGGATTTTTCGCCAACTCTTGGCACCATTCGCCAAACGCCAAGAGTGATCGGCCGTTCCGTTATTTGTCAGTAAACACTGATTTAAAAGGCCCATGGAGCTGCGTGGGAAAATTTTGGGGCGTGATATTTTAAAGCGGGTGCCCGTTTTTGACAGGTTATCAAGGTGACATACATTAACTTTAAGTCATTAAAAAATATCTCAGTTTCCATATCTAAAATACCTCACCTTTTATAGAACACTCTGATTTCAATGCAATGACATACTGAAAACAAGTTTGCTAATCGTCTGGTGATTTGACAATAAATCAATCGTCTAATTTAACAGTATTTATGTTATTAACGTCTCTTTACTTAATTTTCTGAAGGTTAAAACAGGTGGAACTCCACCTTTTTCTTTAATTTCTCCGCAAAGTTACGTAAAATTTCATACGTCACGCTATAAAAATATCTTTACAGAGATAGTACACTTTTTTCACAATCCCCCACCTCTCGATAGTGGAAGCCATTCTTGCAGGGATGAAGGAAAAAAAAAAAAAAGCAAGAAAAAAAATAAGCCTGGGAATCATACATATATAACCCACAGAAAAAACCGGGCTTGAAGTAATAAAATATAAAAAATAGCGACGAACGGAACGAAGGCACGTCGACCCACATTCCAGACTGCCGCCAAATCGCGCGCCAATGGCGGTAACCCGGGATACAGCTAGGAAATTGCGGAAGTAAAAGCCGAATCTGCAGTTCGGCCTCTGTACTACCACTCCACAACGAAGAACGGTGTCTTGTAGAACAGGTGCGTTCTTCGAAACTTCTGCGCCGAGCGCGTCATCCTTCAGGAGACAGTTCCGTAAAAATAAAAGGACGGGGAGGGGATCGAAGTGGATCCTCCACGAGCGGGACATAGAATTCTCCTATCTCTTCACGTTGTCCAACTGTTCCTCAATTCGCACTTCTTCTTCTTCTTCCGATGCGGCGCCGAATGCTCCCGAACAGCGTGCACATTCACCAACGAACCAGGAATAAGATGGTAAACATTACCTCATCTCAAAAAACCATTCGGTGATGAAGCCGACGTTCTGGTGACTTCAAAATTGAGACTTCATGATGATGTGCGGAGGTTAAAGGACTGTGAAAGGATTGTTGTTCTTCGCGCGTGTTACGGACGAAAACGAAAATTTCCGTTGGTGCTGTTTTAGGAATTGATTATTTGTTTGTAGATCTTTCTTTTAACAAAGTAGACAAGGCTGCAGAGAAAGTGTTAGTCGATGGTGCTTCAAATGTCTTGGAGTACCAGCTTCGGCAAAGTCGAGGTTGCGCAGCCTCAAACCTCTACTGGATCCATCAAAGGTAAGCAAAAACTCACGTCTCATGATCATCTTCTATTCCTACTATCATCCTCTTATTTACAGGGCGCTGCAGGGAGGCTTCCACGTGCGTTCCACAGCTTCTTCAGCGAACAAAGCAGCACTGATGAGGCTTCGTTCATTATTACTGTCAGTACTCCTAAAAATACCATTTTTTTTACAAAAAATTAAGAGGGAGATGCAGGAGACATTAGGCTTTTCGAACGTAAAAAATTAAAAATGCTATTTACTTCATTCCGCCGTCCATTCTCGAGCTACGCAGCGTATTAAAAATATACAAAAGCTGGGGGGGATGTATCAATATTTAGAATTCAAAATAGGCTTTTCTTTAAGATCTTCGTACATAAAAATACTTAAAGAAGGAATTGAAATAAGCAATTTATGACAAGAAATTTACGCGTGAACTTCGGAACACGCTATGAAAACAAAAATCATAATTGGGGGGGATTTAATTTTTACTTAATTTAATTTTTTATTTATTTATTTATTTGTAATAAATAAATACAAATAGATGATAGTCAAAAATGTATTTTAAAATATTGCAATCTTGAATTTCGTAAAATTTTAGGCCTTACAGTAAAATGCATGTTACTCTAATAATATTTTAAAAAATAGTTTTCAAATTTGAAATAGTCACAAAATTTGATTTTGGCCAAAAGCCAAACAATCAAATTTTACGATTTTTTTTTTTCATGTAATCGAAAACCCGTGTATAAGAAACGATTTTTTCAGGAAATCGATTGAAATACACAAAAACGTAGTTTGATTTATTTTTTTTTTTTTTTTTCTCTCGTGGTATAATAACATTTCATTTCTTTTGTGGTTTTGCCATGAGGATTCAGACAAACGATAACGACGTGATAATATGTATAGTATATGTAATATTTTTTCGGAAGCAGACTGTTTTGCACTTCGCGAACAGATAAGCACTCGATTTTATCTACGGAAGTGGTGTTTATATCTTCGTTTAATAAGCACTGTTGAAAGAAAACTAGAAAAATAAGTTTAAAAAGAACTTTCAGAAATTTAAAATGCGTCTGAACTTTCCGATTTCTTTTATATTTATATAATTAATTTATATAATTTTATTAAATAACACATTAAGTTTGGTCCTGCTTAAATTATATTGTATTTTTTTGTGGTATTGCATTGTTATTGTTGCGACTTCTGAAACCGCAACCGGGTGGTTGCCCCTATATTTTAAACCATTGTTTGTTGAATGCTCTTACAGTTAGTTAAATACAGTATGTGTATGTGTACATGCGCTACAAAAATTCTAGCGAGCAATATTAATGTATATTTTCATTAACAATAGTTGGATTATTTCACTGGCGTACACGGTGGGGGGTAGGGCTGTAACCCCAATTTTTCGATGAAATTTTTGTATATATACATATGAATATATGGAATCGTTGCTCCGTATCAACTTCTTGCATACACATATTTATTATTTATGTTTATTCAAGAAAATTTCGCCATTTCTCCGATGTGACTCTTTCCCTAACAAGGTATTAAATTTTAACATTGTTGTTAATTTCTTATCATATGGATTTGCAAATGATGTAAACAGTGATGATTTCCCTGTTACATTTCTCTTAAGTTATTTTCAAACGTAGTAACTTGAACATAGTATAATAATAGAATGTATGGGCGCCCATATGAGTACTTTTAGGGGGGGGCTGAAAAATTATTACCTCCTTCTTAAGGCTGTCAAACATTTTAATGAATGTACAAGATACTAAAATGCTACAAAAATAATTGATACTGCTTGACAATTAGTAATGAGCTAAAAAGTACCTTACTTTAAAATGTGCTTGTAAAACCTTTTCAAAGTAATTGTATAATAGAATCGGAAAAATAAAATTTTTGAACAGCTGGTGGGGGGGACTCGAGCCCCCTCTGTTCCCCCATAGGGGCGTCCATGATAGAATGTATTAATCTTAAGTTGTTTAATGTCTCTCTAATGCACTCGGGTTTCAATGAGGTAATTGTCGAAATTTTTAACGATATTTGTAAATACGGTCACGTTTCTTCCAATAGCGTCGCACTCATTGGCGACTATTTCTGGTTGGCGACGGTATTCTGCTGTCACAGCAAAAACTTCAGAAAATAAAAACATTCTTATTAACGTCGTATTCTGATTTACGACGTTTCCCCACCCCTTGACCCTCGTTAATGGGAGATGTTCAGTGGCGGATCCACATAGTGGGTTAAGGAAATCCTTCCCCAAATCCATATAAAAATGCGGTTGATTTGCTATAATTGTTTGTTTGTTTGTTTGTTTGTTTGGCTTTTTTATGGCGCAAGAGCATCTGGGCTATACTGCGCCAAACATGGTAAGGGATTTGCCCATTATATTCATCCGCATATAATGACGAGATTGTTACAAAGAGTTTGATTTCCTTATTTTTTTAATTTGCTCGTTAAATCAGGAGTTCAGAAAAAAGACTTCGATCAAAAGCAGTTAATCAACAGCCACCAAGAAAGGCGAAACTCCGGTCTTGTCCGAAACGCGTTAAACGATGGCTCGCTATAAGTGATCCATATGCATCCCCCAAAAAATTGCGTCTATGGAGAGGCTACTGTATTAAAAAATATGAAACGTTTGAAATTAACTTAAAAACTTTTATTCTTCACTTCCCATGCATCAGTGTAGTAAAAATAATTATTAAATGTTAGTAGCAACGTTGTAGGGTATATCGACACATTTCAGACACACATCGCTATTCTTCGTCAGCAATCAGCCAGAGTGAACCCAAGTTGATTCTTGTTGATTCTT
>QLNU02014802.1:935667-956165 GCA_006491805.2 Dysdera silvatica | reverse complement strand
TAGGTTCTGTTAAATCTTATTTTGTGCACTGTTCCAGCCATGCAAAGCCTTTAAAAAAAAACAAAAAAAACCGCCGGTTAACCGTTTCGGCACCTTTGTCGAATTTAATCGACATCGAATAGATTATTTTATTTTTCTTCAAAGTAAAAATTTGCCAACGATACACAATATAATAAATTAGATCTTTTTCCAAATATAAATAATAGTTTTGCCTACAGATGGCTTAGGACAGGAGCTATACTAATTTTCTAAAAACTAATTGCAATGAAAACGAAGGCATCGAGTCATCATGTTGATTATATTCGACGTTAATTAATTAATTAATTAATCATGGGATCACTCTGATATTTTGCAGGTAGGTTATTTTGGTGACAGAAGAAATCTGGGTAAAAAATCATACAAATTTATCAACAGGAAAAAAATGGCGTCTGAAAGAGCTAATAGAGGTGACCGGATAAAAGAGGTTTTACAGAATAATTGTACGTACTTTTATTCGCTTCATTTTAGGATTACGAGAGAAAGCGATAAAGATGCCTTCTGACGTTCCTTGTATTCCTTAATATATATATTTTTAATTTGTTAAAACACCCGTATGCAATGGTGTAGCAGTTAAAAAAAATATGGGGGGAGTCAAGTGGCTTTAAACAATGTCATGTGATGCGGCGTTGGAGAAAACAACGTATTTTGATAAATCCAGTTTTTACCCTGTTTGGCGCAGTATAGCCCAGATGCGCCATAAAAAACTCAAACAAATAATGGTTGTTTGTTTGTTTTTTGGTTTTACGGCTCAAAGACTACAGTGGTCATGCTGCGCCGGGACCTACAGTTTTCCGAGGAATCCGAACCTCTTAAGGCCTGGGGAACCAAACCCCGGACTACAGTGAGCAGTGCGATCTTTTATGAGATCTCTGAGTAAGCGTTCTTATTGCTTTTTGGGAGTCGAACCCGGATTAGCCGCGCAATAGGAGAACGCGTTACCACACTGCGCCACCGCAGGGCCTTCAAACAAATAAACAAACAAATCCAGTGCCGGTTTCTTGAGCAATCGGAGACCCCGTTTTCGTACGCCACAGTCCGTACGTTGACTTGAAATTTGGATTTTGACTCGGAATTTTCTTCCGAGTACGGAGTTATCTGTCTGTCTGTCTGTCTGTCTGTCTGTCTGTCTGTCTGTCTGCCTGCCCATCCATCCATCCATCCATCCATCTATTTATTTATTTATTTCTAATTGTATCGTTTTAAACTGGATTAAAACGGTTACCCTAAACCAGGGGTCGGCAACCGTTTAGAGGTGTTTGCGGAAATAATATTGCAATCACATTCCGCCTGCCAGGCTACACCCATCAAGTTTGAATGTTTATTCCACTATATAACAATTAATGTAAATTTAGAATATTTTTTAATTTTGTTAATCATAATGGGAATTTAAATTTTGCTATTAGATCATTCCACACACCACGTTTGGCGCGCTTGCCGTAGGTGGGAGACCCCCCCCCCGTTCTGAACTGTAGAAACCAGTTGCCGTAGAAAAGTGGGGGCTCCTCCTCTATTGGACATCAAAACACATTTCGCCATTTCATCACATAATCTTCTTTAAAACTATTTGACTCACCCCACTTCATAATTTTTAAATTACTGCTCTATTAATATAGACAAACCATTTCGATTTATAATATATTTAGTTATCTTCTATAAATTTCTCAGTAAGGTAATGAAGTAAGGTATTGAAGTGTTGGGTGCCGTTGTTTTCATCACAGTCGAGTTTACAGGCGGTAATATTAATAAAATAAACTCGCAATTTTACTAGCTCATGCGGATTTAAAAATAAATAAAAATGCAAAAGAGTTTATAAAGTTTTCAGAAATTTGTAAAAAGTTCAGAAATGAAAATTAACTACTAATTTACTAACACAAGCAGTTTTAGAAGTTCGACGTTTGTTTGTTATATTGTGTATAATCATGAAATAAAAATATTGTATTGTATTATTAACATTAGTTCCGTGGGATTGCTTTCTAAGACCACCTCGATGATTCGTAAAAACGCATAGTTCGTAAATTGGTTGTTCGCAAAAAAAAGTGCAGTTGATAAATTGGGGATTCGTAATAACGTGAGTCCAATTATTGCGTTGGTCCCGAAGTGTATACCATAGAATTAATGTTAATTTCTATTTACGGACTTCTCGGTGTTTACGAACTTTTTCCGGGATCTGTACAGATTCGTAAACTCGGGAGTGCACTACGTGTAAATAAGCTTCGAAGTTCGGAACCCGCGAAAAGAAATGCCACGAGGAAAAGAGAACCCGTCAAAAATAAAGAGCGGTAATAGAAAAAGGGGGGGGAAATGACTAAACCCGGAAAAAACAGTGAATTTTGGGAAACGTGATCTTTGAACTTCCGATATAATGGACGGAGAACAAAAAAGATTATTTTGGTAGTTTACTTTTTTCCGCGTATGAAGTCGACATGAAGTCATGTTTTCACGCATTGCAGAATGTGATGATAACGATTCTGACACCAAAACCTACATTCTCGAACGTTGTCTCAACGGTAACGATGTGGATTGCGGTGTACATTTTCAATCATTTTCGCTCGCTGGGGATCACACGTTTCCCGAATGCAAGAGGCGTTATTTCGTGGGCAAGGCTCCTCCTGTTCGTCGGTGCGCAGAAAAAAATCAAATTCTCCATCATTTTCAAATAAATGTTGGCCCATGGTCTCAGGAAAAGTAATAGTTTTCGATGCGTCCCTTTCCAGCCCTTTTCATTATATTTCCTGTACTTTGCGTTGTTTTTAATCTTTCTTTCATCTCGTTTTCATTTCCTGGATCTGTTCTCTCGAGATTTTCCACTTTGGTTTTGCTATTTTGCCTTATAAATAATGTAGTTTACTCTAGTGCTGTTTTATTTTCACGAAGGCAGTCTTGACTTGGCTAGGAAATGAAGAAACTGGTTTGACTCTGGTTATGTCCAGCTTTTCTCCCGTGGTTGGAATTCTTTCTATCTGCTTCACTGTGATCTATTCTGAAGGTATTCATCCATATCCGTATTCCTCACCGCTATAGTTAGCAACTCTGCATTTTAGTTAATTGTCCCTTTGTAATTTTTTCCCTAGGAAGAGTTCAAGTATTACGTAAGCACCTTTGGGGTGGGGTGGGGGTTGAAATGGCCAAAATATTGCTTACGTAATACTTGAACACTTCCCTACGCCGTTCATCTGTGGACACAGGACAAGGCCATTCTCAATGGGGGGGGGGGGGTTGAACCTCCACATTTGAGCATTATTATTATAAATCCCTTATGATAAAAATGCTATCGACTCTTCCATTTTCAGCAAACCCCCCTTTTTTAAATCCTGTGCACAGGCCTGACGCAGAGCCCCTTAACGCATTCAGGGGCCCTGAGTTCGATCATTTTTTTGGGGCCCGTTTTAAGTTAACTTTTAAATTTTCGCAGCAAGAAAGGTATCAAATATAATAAACTCCCTCTCCCCTCCCCCTCTCCCTTTGTCAATTTGGGTCCCCTGTTTGGATCGAGACCCTGGGCCCGGGCTTACCCATTAAGACAGCACTCTGTGCACTTCCAGGGGCAGACTGGGCCGCCGGCCCACCTACCCTCGGGCCGATGCACCGTCATGGGCGATAGGACTGTTGCCATTGAATGGGCAAGTACTCGCGCCCTCAGAAAGTCCGAAGTATGCGCCCAGTCCGCCCCTGTGCACTTCTGTGATTTTCTAGTTGAAGCGTCAGCTTCTCTGACATGTATGTTGCTTTTTGAAAATTCACTAATTCACTTTTCTTTCTGTATGTCTATGCGCTGTCGATTTCACTGCCAGTTCACTACTGTGCTGGCCAGACCCATTCTTGGAGCGTTGGCCGTTCGGGTGCAAGAAACAGTACCACCTGCCTTATTCAGTTAACATTACTTAATTTTATATATATATATATAAGAAGTGGTGTAGAGGGCTAATTTCATGTTTATATATGCATAGTTTTAAACAGTTAATAACAAAATAAATATATATATATATATATATATATATATATATTTTCATAAAATGAAACAAATATTCTTGATATTGTTCATGATCCAAAATTATATAATAAAGGGGTCTGCGGTCGTCCTTGGGTTTCGCGGCCCCAAGTGCAGCACTGTTTCACCCGCCGGGAATGGCCCTGGTGGTGGTTTTGAAAATGTGATGCAAAGTGATCCGTGCACCCTTGATAGTGTCGCCCCTTCGAGTCAGCCCCAAACTAAACAGCGGCCCCAAGTTGTCAAAATTTGTTTCGTATGTACTGTATTTTTCTTATTAAAACAATTTGGAAATTTAAAAGTTTTTGCAAAAAAGGGCCTCAAGATATGATCACGGCCAGGACCCCCGAATTCGTTAAGGGGGCCTTGACCCTTAAGAGTCCCATAGACCCTTTCAGGGGGGGTCCGCGGGTTCAAAACCATTTTTATAATGCTGAGGCGCTATCTATGATCCACATTAAAAACAAACCTCTTTAGCGGGTCCTGAATAGGGGCGGACTGGGTCCTCTCAAAGGGCGCCCCGGCAGCCCAGTCCGCCCCTGATCCTTAATAATTTCGGAGAACTTAAAGCGATCTTGTAAGTTTAAAATGTTGCTGAATTGTTTTGCCACAACTGGCTGCAAATTTTTCCTTCCATACATATCTACTTTAAGCTCTTCTTTTTTTTTCTTCCTCTTATTATGTCAATCCCTGTAGGTTTGAACTACGTCTGCACCTGTGAGTTCAGATCTAGGGGAAAAAAGCTTTTCAGTAAAGCAGCGCAAATATAATTCGATCTACCCGTTCTGCAGACAGGGGCAAATTCTCTTCCTTACCCTCCATTTGGAGCACCCATGTGTATGTCTTCCCAACGTAGTGGTGAAGACAAGGAGGGGCAGCCAGGGGCGGCAGAGAGGGAGAGAGAGAGAGAGTGAGTGAGGCACATTTGTATCGTATCTGCCGCAGCCGTTGCCCTTTGGCGTCAGATTCTACCGTTCCTTCCAAACACTTCAGCCGTGTTGACGGAAGTAGTAATTTCACCGTTGCCAAACCCGCCAACGATATCTCGTTTAAAAAATGGTGGGCAAAAGAAAAGAGCCTTTCCAAGGCAGTTCTTTGCTTGCATGTTTCATTGGGCCCTCTGACTTTACGCGGGCGACCTTGAAGCATACAGTGCTTGCAGACTCTGAGCACAGTGGAGATCCAAGGTGCCTAGATCAACGAAATCTATTTAAAAAAGAAGAAAGTAATTACGTGGCGAGGGGGTTACCTCACCAGACTGGTTATCGCCACGTTGGCAACGCCAATATCGTCGATTTCCGTTCGCTGTCCATTAAATAAACAACGTGGAGGGGGCGGCATGGGAAACAGACACCCTTTTCTGTCAACAGGCTCAGTGAGTTTGGCAAGTGTCACGGGATTTTAATTTTTCCGGTGTTTTCCCAGGAAGGTTCAAAAAAGGCCAATCGACTCACTCTTAAATTACCGATAATGCTTATTTAAATTATCCACAAGTGTTTTTCCGGTGACGACGATACCGAGCGGGAAATACGCGTACTATATCCGGTGCTCTGCGAATCGATACGCAGCACTTTGGGCGCAGCCATAGAAATTAACGCTACTCCGCGGTCATTGACCTCCCAGTAAGAGCCGCTTCCCTCCTGCCCTGCTATTCTGTACGTCGAAAGTGCCTGGTTTCAACTTTTTTATTTTTTAATCTATGTGTGTTTGTGTGTGCAGAGTGCCGGTACGTGATAATGTCATTGATAAGGCCTTTCAGACATCTCATTGTAAAGATAAGGTATCTAGTTTCTCTGCTTCTGTTAATTTAGAAGCTATAAGGGCCACAAAAGTGCTGTCATTCCTGCGTTCTATTTCACGTAGAACCACGTGTAAGTGACGAAATTACGTACGTAAATTGTCGTACGGATGTACCCGCGTGTTTTGATCGAAATTTTTGATTTAACTCCGACGAAACAGCCTTCCATGTTTGTCGTTGTGAGTGGGTAAAAGGGTTTGTTTCGGAAAAGCTTCGTTGGTTGTATAAAACCACCAAAAATGGTTGATTTTCAGGATGTTGACACTGGTTATCTGTTTCTTTGCATATTTCCTATGAAGCTATTTTGAGTTCTGATAGCAGCACAGTCGCAAGTAGGCTTTGAACTGAAACACCGTTTAAAAGGTCAAGAAACTGTGTGAAGGATTTAAATGTAATTTTGACACATTATATTAATATAATAAATATAGAATTGTCTATGTGGTTTGCGAACTGCTTTCTGGGGGGTCACCACAACTATTTTTAGTTGCAGTTATTTTTATAAAAAATTTCATATCAAATGTTTACAATTCTTTATATTTCGCAATATTCTACTAATGGTTGTTAACTTTATATCTATAATATACATTAATATATGATTAATATATTAATATATAAATCATATGGTGGTATAATTTTATCTTTGGTTACTATATAAATGACCATTTTTGGTTACTATAAATGACCTTTTTGGTTACTATAAATGACCTTTTGGTTACTATAAGCTGACCTTTTGGTTTACTGAAATGACGGCCGTGGATTACTTGGTTGTTATAAAAAGTGGGCGCGGCAGAAGAAGGTGGGGAGGAACCATTGGTCTAGTAGTATCGTGAGTGTTTATTATAATTTTTTTTATAGTGGGTGGGCAGATTGGGGACTTTGTAAATAATTTAATTTGATATTGCTCTTATTACTAAGATAATAGTCAACTTCGTTAAGACGAACACGCTTAAGACGAATTACTTTTAATACGAACCGTTTTCTGAAGTCCCGTCAGATTGTATAACATATTATCCTTTCCGGATAAGACGAATTACTGTTAATACGAACAAATGTTCTGTTCCTTTTAACGAGGGAATCAGGAAACAATTTGTGTTAAAAGCAATTCGCATAAAGCCTGTTCATATTAACGGGGTTCGACTGTATTTCTTTTTCATTATCAAAGTCTTTTTTTTTTTCATACACCCGAAACAGTGGCGTGGGGAGTGGCGGGTCAAGCCTCCCCCATTGAATATTAAAACATATTTTTCTTTTTCACGTCGAGTCACGTGATCTTTTTTAAAAGCTACTTTAGCCCCATGGGCGTTGCTTAATTGGGGGAGGGGGTAGTTTAGCTAGCCTTCCCCAAAAAAAATTTAGCCCCCCCCCCCAAGAAAAACGAAAATTGCAAATGAATGATGTGAACTGAGTCTTGAGGCGGGGGTTATAAATAGCCCCACCCCAAGACTTCGTAGCTGGTGCGTTAGCATCGAGCCCCCCGCCCCTCCATAATTTTTACATCGCCATGCCCCATGAAGTCATATTTATCAAATAGCTGATCTTTTTTCTTTGTGTGACGTGTCCGCTATGACATCGTACCGTCATAAAACAGTATTTTGTTTGTTTACTCCATTCAGAAGGACACTCTTCAATTTGAAACCAATAATTTGTTTCGCTCCTACTTTTCATCCACCATGCCGGACTTGAATGCTATCATTCCAAGATATTTTGGAATTTGAACGAGATAGCCCTTCTTCCTTTTGTGAAGTCGGTTTCTGTGCATTTTTAAAATCTATATATTGCTTCTTGTCACATTTTCTTTCTCTCTGGTCAAACTTTGGCTATCGGGTTTTTACTTTGTTTACCGAATAGGTGTCCATTCGTTTTTGTTCCCCCTGCTCTACTATCAATGTCAACTTGATAGATGTCATTCTGAAACATATCTCACCGAGTTTGAGGTCATTTCTAGAAATCCGGTATCATCAATCAAAGGTACGTAGTATTTTATATCAAAACTCGTGGTATTATTTGTGGTTTAAAACAGCAGTTTCCACACAGAAAGTCCCAAGTGTCTTCTAAATTTCTTGGAGGGGTTCGCGAATTGCTTGCTGTTTAATGTTATCCAATAGAAAGGGGATGCCTTGAATGCCTGTAAGGGGGGTCCGTGCTAGGACAAATTCCAGTATTTTTATTTTTGACAGTTTTATTGGTCTATTTTCTGATGTCATTTTCCTTTATATATTATGTCAAATACGTCAAATATTTTGTAGTATTTTAGTAGTATTTTATATTGCTTAGGAAATATTTACATTTTATATCTAACGTTGATTTTTTATTTATTTTTTAAATGTGGAAAAATTAAGTAAATTACGTTTTTACTTTTAGAACAAGTGTTGGCATTTGGATCGATATCGATTCCTCAGTTTGAACATCGATTGCAGATGCATATCGATTCAATTTAAAATTACACCGTGATAGCGATATTCCCTTTGTGCCGTTAAATTATTTAGATATCTGGGTTATACAGTTCTCTCTTAATAATATCGTTTTACTTAAAAGTCTATTTCTGTTGAACGACGTTTTCTCTCAGCATTTGAAAGTCATTAATTGAAAGTTTACTGTAATTTACAATTTGATAAAGGCTATAATGAAATGATTTGATGAAGGCTATAATAAAGTGATTTGATGAAGGCTATAATAAAGTGATTTGATGAAAGCTATAATGAAGTGATTTGATGGAGGCTATAATAAATTTTTAGCTAATTATAGAAAGAGAAAATGTTGAAAAAAAAAAAAGATAAGATCATGATAGATTTTTTTAAAATTAAAGTACCTTAGGAGAAAATCTGCGGCTTTTTAATAGTGTAATGATACTAAATATTTTTTTAATAATACTGATATAACATTTAATTTTTGCATAACTTTTTTTAAATAATAATGATAATAGGTTTGACTCAGTTCAAATTTTAAAGTACAGTAGTTTCCCAGATTTTGTTGTAACTTTTTGTTGGGGGTGAAACATTTTTTGCTTTTACCCATTTTGAAAACATGGCCGAAAGTGCATTAAATTAAATAATTCTGGATTTCATTAAAATTATGCATGAGTGACATGATAATAAATACTCTCTCTATATATAGAGAGAGTATTTATTATTATGAGTGACATGATAATAAATACTCTCTCTATATATAACAGTTTAAGAAAACATGTCGTCGGTATATTTATTATCAAATTTTGGGTTTGTTTAAAAAACCATGGCATTTAATTTTAAAATTAACCCGTAACGAAAACAAACATATGTTGTTTGCTAAATTTAGAAGCAGGAGAAAACATACAGAGATTTCTGCTTGAAACAGTGGTGAAGAAATAGGGGGACCGGGGAGAGGGGGGATCGATTCCTCCCCATCGGATATCAAAACGTACTATTTTCTCTAATGCTACATCACGTGATCTTCTTAAAAGCTACCCAAGCCCCACCTCCATATTTTGTTAGTTGCTACGCCACTAATTGGTAATGTCGCTTTTGAAAACGACAAGTATGATTTATCCAGAGCTTGGGTGATGGAGCAAAAAGTGTCGTCCGTTTAATTTTGTGTCGCGATACACATACTCAAATTGGAGTGAATAAGCGAAACAATAACGCTTTGCGTTATGAAATTTGCTTCCGATCGCCAAGTTACTGTTGGCAGTGAGCATCCGCCCCCCTAACGACCCACCAACCTGTGTCTGTTGCTAAAATCTCCACGTGTAGGGAGAAGCCATTGTTTTTAATGTGTGGTCGCCATGGTTATCTAAAACGCCCTGCGAACAGGCGTTTTCCTTGTTTTGAATCATTTTCAATAAAAGCACGTGTTCCAGGGGTCAGTGTTTGCACTTTCCACGAATATTTTGTTTTCCGGAAAACCATCGTCTAGCGTCGATTTCACAATACGCCAACCTGAAAAGAATAAAATCCGTTTTCATTTACTGGCAAATAATCGTTCTTTTTAAATGGTTTCTCCACCCATATCATAATTCTAAAACGCCCTACATACTTTTCATCGGATTTGAATTCTCTTTATCGTCTTGCTCATATTTCCCGGAACTTTAAATTTCCTTTTTATGCAGCCAAATTAAAAAAGTCCTTACTTATGTTCGTACATGATTGCTTATTTATGGTTGAATATCCATGACTTCAATATTTCAATAATAATAGTAAAGGGCTGCGTAACTTTACATGTCGACCACGTCATGTAAGAAATAGCGCGTGAGCATTGGCAATGCAGTGTGTGTGTGTGGGGTGTTGTTGGGGTTGCAATTCTCCATTGCCATGAAATTTTGTATATTTAACATAGAATATATATGAGTTGTAGTCTGTAATCCCCCATTGAGACTATAACCCACCCTATAAACTCTGTGTGTACGCACGCTTATGCGCATGAGAGATCTTTTTTTTTTACTTGGACAATGCACATCTATCTTTATATATGCACTCTGAAGGGGAATTGTTAGGCAAAAATAATTTTTGCATGTTAATGATATACTGTATGATATATTGTATATATACCACATAAAGAACTTTTTTTTATTCCTTTACTGTTTTTTTATTTATGCAATCGAACCTGTTTCTTAACTTTTTTTTTTTTTTTTACGTCGAATTCTCTGCGAATTTCAACGTATTTTACATTTAATGAAACTTTTTATTAACATGATCTTGCGACATGATTAAATGGAGGTTCGATAGATATTTAATTAAATGGGAGATATTTAAAAAAAACAACAACAGCTATTTCAACGAAAATATACTTTAAAATTACCCAACTCAACGTTTCGGAGTTAAATATTGTACTTTAAACAATTGGAAAAGTGTAACATTCTGTATCTTTATTTCCAGTTGCTTCCTGTTAGGGAAAACGTTTGAATTTGATTAAATCTAATTAAATTTAAATTAATTGTTTCTGTAGCAAAGGCTGCGCCTAGTCGCTACAAGTGTCTCGTTGTATAACCAATTCTTGATTTTATGAATTTTTACAGATCCCAAAATGTTCACAAATAAGAATTAGCATTAATTCTATATGGAATGCTTTACCAGGTCAGCGCAATAGTTCGTGTAAAAGAGTTCGTAAAAACGCAAGTCCATTGTATTATTGAGGATTTGTTTGTTTGGATATTTTATGGCGCAAGAGCATTTGGGCTATACTGCGCCAGGTTATATTGAGGAGGTGGGAGGATATTTTTGTGAGGAAGATAGTATATTTGCGAAATAGCTGAAGTATTGTACATCACTCCAGAAAAATATGCAAGAAAAACACGTTTTCGTGTAAAATAGACAACAGCCAGCAAGAATCGCTGTGATTCTGTTTGTTAAAGATAAGGATATTAAACTGGCTCGCTCCGAAGCCGACGAACAGAAATGTCATGCTTCAAGGATACTTGGCGTAAATGGCGCGTTTTGGAAACCTTTACGAGACAATTAATAGGCGCTGGAAGACCCGTTTAAGAATTTTCGCCAATAGTTAAGTTGAAAGCCTTGTCTAAACCTGCTATTTCAGTCACGTAAGAACGCGGCATAAAATCACCTTGTCCGTAGAAAGGTAAACGGCGCCAAATATATTCGTCGTCACATTTGGCGCCTTATCCCTTCCTTCCAATGTTCGCTAAGAACGTGCGTGCATCAACGTAGTAACTTCAAGTTAGTCATTGACTTTATGACTAAAATATGTACGGTTTAGTCATCAAAAACGAACAAAATCTAAAGAAAGCAAAATTGGAGCAGAAATCGACGTAATGGAAGTCCAACTTTCGGAAATGTTCTTTCGTTGGCTGCCTTTTCTTTTTTTCAATCTAATCGTTGAAGTGGTTGCTTTATTTTATTTTATTTTTTTTTATTTTTCAATGCCCCTCACGATATTTTTTCGCACCTTGAAGGCCATCACACGCCCTTCGCAATTGTACTACTCTCTTACGTTCATGACTGTTTTCTTCTTTTGTTTTTGTGTCAGTTGCATGTTTTTTGTTGCCTGTTTCGCTGTTGTCTTATTTCCACCACCGCTATTCCAGCCTGGATGTAAACAAAATGTCGGATGGATGGCATTTATTGGCGGGTGTCATTAGGTCTCTTCGCTTCCGCGTTGCTTTCCACACGAGCGACTACACCAGGTCCCGATGTCATTGTATGTCGGTTATTTTCCATAATTTTTGTTCTCCCACTTCCAGGATCTCCTGAAAATGACTTTCATATTTGGGTGTGCATATTATCATCGCTATATTCAAATATTATCCCTCTACTGGTGGATGGCGTTTCCCCAAGTGCCCTCTACACTCATTTTGAAGAATTCGTTTCTGTAGTATACTAGCCCGTTTTCACATTTCATTCACCCATTTCGCCTGAGAACATTTCTTAGCTCTTCGATGGTTTTTTGAAATCTAGTTAAGAATTTTAGCTGTACACATATCATTGCCAGTTCAGCTTTTTTATTTTTACAGTCACGTCTTCTACCCTTGTTGCTTCCTCACCCAAATATTTCTTTGTCGATTTTTCCTAGTCATTTCTTTAGTCTTTTAGTCAGCTTTGCAATTCAAAACTCATAGGGTTTCAAGTGGGTTCAAAGAAGATTATATGACGCGACCTTTTAGAGACAATAACGTGTTTCGATATTCAATTGGGTGGGGAGTGGGGGACTTGAGACCCCATCATTTTCCACGTCACTGCTTCTAATTATACAGAGGTCGAAACCTTGTGGGGGTACACAAAAATATCAACAAAGCAAGTATCTAAAAGCATCCGCTCATAAAAACAACTACTATTAACATAGTACATTCAAATTTACAAATCGATAATATATTTTCGGACTTTTAAGTTATGTTAGCTCTTTCAAAGCATGTATACACTGTTTATAGTTAGGTGACCATTCATTATTTTCGATTTTTCTCGCATACTGTTATTCATTTTGTATTTTCTCTCACAGAAACGCTGTCGAAGTCGTATTGTCTAACAGTAATTTTTTCCCCGCAAGGGTAGAAGACTTGGGCGCCCATATGGAGGCAAGAGATGCGACCCCCCCACCATCCACTAGCCGTTTAAAAATTCTATTTGCCCGAATATGCTATACATTTATTTTCAAAAGTTTTACAGTCACATTTTAAAATAAGGTACTTTTTAGCTCATTACTAATTGTCAACCAGTATTAATTATTTTTGTAGCGTTTTGGGATCTTGTAGATTCGTTCACAGAGAATTTCTCGAGAATTTTTCGAGAATTCCCGACAGCTTTGAGAAGTGGGTAATCATTTTTCTCAGCCCGCTCCCTTCCAGAAGTACTCGTATGGGTGCCCATGGTAGGAGATAGTGGCGTGAGCAGGCGGGGACTCAAGTCCGTCTCAATGGAGCACCCACGTAGGGGGCCGAGCCCCCCCCCCCGGACTAACAAAGCGAAAAATTATTACGCAAATAGACACTGGTCATTTCTTCTTCTTTTAAAGTAAAATTGAAAATAGTGACGTTCCCAACAACATTCCCCTGAACTATAGTAACACTGATGAGACTGCTCTTGAGAAAAGCAACAGCAGTGGCCCGCGACTGTCTTCAAACAACTTTGTAAGAGGTAAAGGTAGAGCAAAACATAATATCAAACACAGTTGAAGTGGAAATTCTGACTGCAGATATTTTTACGTATGTGAAGAAATCTAACCTCACTGATGAAGGTAGGATAACAGTGCTGAAAAATCTTTGGGAACCATATGCAAATTGAAATTTTCCCACGACTATCACTTGTGCTGTATTAAGTCAAGGAAAACCTCACCACAGGCGAAATTTCTGCTTACCTTGGATGAATAAGCATAAGTATATAGCTTACTCAAAGGTAGAAGACAGTGCTTATTGAAAATTTTGTGTTTTCTTTTCACCCCATAAAGTCGATTTAAGATCGACACAAACCACGGGTCAATTTGTTTCAAAGGGATTTAATAATTGAAAGACTTAGAAGAAGTTCAAACAATATGAAATTTTTCTCTATCGTAAGGATTTGGATGGCAATGCTTTTTTAAGGGTCGTGGAAGAGAAAAAGGCTTCTGTGGATGAAGTAATGGACAGAGGGCAAGCAAAAGCAAGTTTTGCAGAATAGGGTTATTCTTAAACCTATTATCAAAACGGTAATTTTTTATGGAGGACAAGGGCTGGCCATTGTAAAATTTTATGAACATAATCTGGTACTACTTCTAATGATTTAAGTATCTTGCACTGTAGAATTATTAGTAATTTAATAATGATAAATGTACACAAAAGGACAAGGGCGGATCCCGAAATCTTTTTAGCCAAGTGTCCGGTACTTTTCACCTCATTTTCCATGGTATGTTCCCAACTCGGGGGGGGCAATTGCCCCATGCCCCTCCTTGAATCCCGCGCTTAAAAGGCAACCGTAATTGATATGGCCTTTGACCATTTTCTCTATCTGCCCCCCCCCCAACCTTTGGAATATTCTGGGTGCGCTACTGGTCCCTCTCATAGGACATGAAGGTGCATTTTTCTCTCAAACGCCGAATCATATGACCTTTTCAAAGCTACTTAACCCCATAATTTGTTAATTGCGACGCCCCGGGTAGTGGGGTGAGATTCATGGAGGTACACAATGCTAAAACAAGAAATCACTTGCTAGCAAATCGTGGGTTGAACCTGGCTTATGATGTCCAGGGGCGCCGAGGGCTAACGCGGGCCCCCATGACCCCCCCTTTCCTGGGTCGGGCCCCCCAAAGCATAGTACTTTGACAGCGCGGGCCCCTACACCTCATCTGGGCCCGAGGGCTACAGTCTCTGCTGCCCGCCCCCTCTTGTCGGTTCCTATGATGTCCTACGTTGGTTGGTTAACTGCAGAAAGTTGAGAACTTGCTCAAATCTGTACGATTTTAAGTTAAAAAGAAAATAATAAGTCGCTTTTATTAACGATAGATGGCGACCCAATCGCACGCAAACCAAAAGTTTCCTTTAATGAGAAAACCAGGACCGCAGACAGGAAAACTTGTGCCATTGGGGAAAAATGCATACCAGGAGTTGTATCAATAACTGAATTATTCCAGAGTCCATATTATTATTATGTTTTTTTTTTATTGGACAGCGGTGGCGTACCACGAATTCCTGCCAACGTGACCCAGTTCGTTGCGCAACACCGCGTGCAAGAGTATTATGATGCGAAATAACCGTAACTTTGGGAAGACTGGGTTCCGGTTTGGCAGCATACATGGGGCCACTGCGGTTCGAATCGCTTCCGCTTGGAACCGGGTGGTCGACCAACCGTAAATTTGCCGATCGGCGGCCTAGATCTTGGCCTCCTTCGGATGCACTTACTACCACTGATTCTTTGGGTCGCTTTTCTCGATCATCTTCCTGTTAGTTCGACCTCTCGGCTTTTCCTTCCCACCTCACCTTGCGTTTGGCTACAAGTGAACGGCAGCTGCAACTCCGTTCTAACATGTATTGGATAAAACGCTTACCTGCCAGCTATGCCATGAATCGCATTAACGGGATTTAAGATTCCCTGTATGTACTTCGTTTTTGGATTACCGAAGTTCGAGCATAACATATTTTAAACAAGGGGGCATACATGCGCTTAAATTTTTTTGTATGGCAATAACGCTGTTTTAAGTGTTAAAATAGTTTACAAGTAACACACGGCCACTGGCGTACGCAGGGGGTGTTGATTGGGGTTGTAACCCCCCATTGCAATGAAATTTTGTATATTTAACATAGGAATATATGATAGGTTCAGAATCTCCCCATTGAGCCTATAACCCCCCTTATGAACTTTCTGCGTACACCTATGCACACGGCTATGTTGTGTAGAATAGTGGATCTGAAACTCTTCATCTTGGGGCATCTGTTTCTTACAACATGTTTAACCCAGAGGCACAGCTAGGATTTCCTATTGGGGGGGCGAAGTTTATTGTCAGAGGGGCGCATGAGGTCTGAAAGAGCACTTCAACAGACCTGGGGGGCTCGAGCCCCTCCCCACCGTGGCTGCACGCCTGGCCTAACCGTGAAACCTTCTCTATAAATAGTAATAGTTAAGGAGAATTTAAAGGGCTGTTATAAGACACTATTTGGATACAAACATAAAGAAAGAAATAAGTATAAAAATGTAGGTAATACCTTCCTATCTTTTCTCTGTAGTTGTTACCGATAGTTAGCTCTAATGGGCTGCCATGGGAAAAAATTGCAGAACTGAGAGATTTTCGATATTTTATAAATTTTTCTTTCGGAACTTCTAGACAGTCGTTCATGGAACACTTAGAGGAACACTGACGTAGAAAGTAAAATATGAATATTATTTTATTATTTTTGTTTTCGTCGTGACAGTTTCTATTGAAGGTTCGTTTCTGTAAATTAACCTTTTTTTTCTTCTTCTTTTTTAAGTTCGGTTTCCGCAGAAAAATGTGGGTTTTGATGCAACATGACCCTTACTATCCTTACGCCGTAAAATCTCACAAATAAACAAATGTTTTTCTGATATTTCGAAAAGGGAGGCGAATAGGACCCCAGTTTTTTTATTTCGCAAATCCAAAAAGTCGATTTGTTCGAAACGCAGTTACAAATACCGTTGCCAAATATAGAAAGTGAAAATATAATTATACAATGTTTGAAAAATATGAAATAAAATTAAACAATTTGGCATGGTGCCAATTTTAGAAATTGAACTTTTTAAGTTTGTTTTCTTGCGTTTCTAAGTGGCAACAGTTAAGAAAGCCTGCGAAGCGAACATTTATATTGTGGGAGTCCACATACTCACTAACCTAATCATCCATACATTTCATCAATTTTGGAAAACAGTTCAGTAAATTTGATTCATAAATAATGTTTAAAAAAAAGGGAGAAAATGGCAGATTTTTTTAAAATTTATTTATTTAAAATAAAGTTTAATAGAAATAAAATACAGGGTACCAGGGAGGAAATTACATAAAAAGGTTAAACACTGGTAAAATAGCAATGAAAAAGATCACTCAAGCTTTCGGACGCATCAGCAGCAGTCCTTCATCAGGAGTAATGACGATGTTATGTTTCTGTCTCTTTTTTATACTTGAAATTTCTGGAAAACCCTTCATCAGAGTAGTCCCGCAGAATGGGAAAACCCAATGAGAACCAATGGGAGGCCTCCAATAGAATCATGGAAGAACCCCAATAGGGACCAATGAGAAACCCACACTGCGGGTTACCTAATTTGGGGATGTCTCATACATTTCAGAGTAAGAGTTGTTTATAAGTTTCTGGAAGTGGTTGTGATGTATTAATGGCTTTCCCGTGTAGTTTGTAAGTTTCCCAAGATTCTAAGAAGAGTCTACTATTCTTGTTTGTGATGTGACGGTGTAGTATTTTTGTTGAGTCCCAGTCGGGTTCGTGTCCGTGTTGTAAAGCGTGTTCTGCCAGACGTGAGGCTATGTCTCCTTTCGCGAGTGCTTGTTTGTGTTCTTTTTTTCTTGTTTTGATCATTCTTTTTGTTTGTCCTATGTAATGTTTGTTGCAGTCTTTGCATGGTATTTGGTATATGGCGCCTGTGAGATCTTCTGGTGGAACTGGGTCTTTAACTTTTGTAAGTTGTTTGCGAAGTGTTGTGACAGGGGAATAGAATGTTTTGATATTTGCCTCTTTAAGGATGCGAGAGATTGTTTCGGAAATGCCGTGAATATATGGAATAGATATGCGGGTGTGAGATGTATTGTTTAAAGATGTACTATTGGGTCTACAGTTTCTGAGAATGAATCGTTTAGGGTATCCATTATTTTTAAGTGCCGTGTGTATGTGTTTTGTTTCTGTGTTTGAAAGTGTTTCATTACTGCAGTGAGAATTCGCTCTAAGACTTAATGTTTTAACAACGGAAGCTTTGTGGCATGTTGGATGATGCGATTTAAAATCGAGATATCTGTCTGTATGTGTGGGTTTACGGTAAACTGAGGTGAAGATTGAGTTATCGTGAGATCTGTGTACAAGAACGTCTAGGAAAGGGAGTTTATTGTTCTGTTCTGTTTCGTATGTGAATTTTATATGTGAGTTTAAGTTATTAAGGTAATGGAAGAAGCTTTGGAGTGTATTAGTTTTAAGTACAACAAACGTGTCGTCGACGTATCTTTTCCAGAATTTAATGTTAAAATTCGGTGAGGACAAAGCAGTTTCCTCAAATGACTCCATAACCAAGTTAGCTACAACACTTGAGACCGGAGATCCCATGGCAGTGCCAAAAACTTGTCTATAGATAGAACCATTTGAGGAGAACACAGCAGAGTCCAGACAAAATTTCAACAATGTGCAGATGTCGTGAGGTGTTAGTGAAGTGCGTTCATGTAGTGTTGTGTCATTTTGGAGGCGTGTAAGTGCGGTGTCGATTGCAAGTGATGTGGGAATGCAAGTGAAGAGAGAAATTACATCGAATGAGACCATGAGGTCGTCGTCGTCAAGTTGTAGGTTATTTAAAGAGGTGCAGAAGGATTGGCTAGTAGAAACAGTGTAGTCGTTATTACCGATTATAGGAGAGAGTAGACGTGCAAGATATTTTGATAGGTTATATGTAGGAGAGCTGCAAAAACTAACTATAGTTTTAAGAGGAATATTTTGTTTATGAATTTTAGGTAATCCGTAGAAGGATGGTAAGCGGCCGGAAGTGCATTTTAAAGAGTCGTAGAGATTAAATGTAAGTTTTTTAGATTTATAGAGTTTTAGAAGGAGAGAGTTCATTTTGGATTGAATTGTTTGTGTAGGGTCTTTTGTGATGCGGGTGTATGTATTTGTATCAGATAAGAGTGTAGAGACTTTATGTAAGTAGTCTGGACGATTTAAGACGACTGTAGTACGGCCTTTATCAGCTGGCAGTATGACAAGGTCCTTGTCGTTCCGTAGCTCCCGGAGGGCAACCCTTTGCATAGGCGTTAGGTTGTCCTCAGGAAGTTTTGGACGCCGAAGGAGTCCTGCCACTCTGCAGCGGATATCAGCTGCAACACGTTCGTCAGTGTGAGTATTTTGTAGAGCATTTTCTATGGAAGCGAGAATCTGTGGTGTAGGAATTTTAAGTGGAGCAGGTGAGAAATTTAGGCCGAGTGATAGTACGAATTGCTGTTGTGGTGTGAGATTTTTATTTGAAAGATTTAGTATCCAGTTTTTTGTAAGGAGTTTTGACTGTTTTGAAATAGAAGGTCTAAGGTTGTTAAGTTTACGTGAATGAGTAAGACGAATATGTTCTTGGATTTTAGATTCTTGTGAGCGAGTAGCGGATTTAACTAGGAGCATGGTAAGAAAATCAAGTTTAGTATTTAGAAGGGAAGTAAGAAAGAATATTTCATTTTGAAGCTGAGCGAGAATGCAGTGACAGAGAGAAATTCTAGCGGAAAGAAATTTAAGACTTATGTTATGCGCGATGCGATGTCCAAAGGCTGAATTTACAAGAGGTTTAACTTTAAGTGTGAAAGGGATAAGAAATTCCTTTTTACAGGTGTGATTAAAGTGAAGATGTTCTTTAAAACGGATAACTTTAATGTGTGTTTTGATGTATTTACGAACTATTTGAAGCGTTTCCCGACCACAGTGTAAACGAATAAAATTAAACATGGTGAAGTTGTCAGTGAGTAAGTTTAAGTGCGAGTGAAGTTTAAGCGCGAGTGAAGTTTAAGCGCGAGTGAAGTTTAAGTGTGAGTGAAGTTCAGTGTGAGTGAAGTTCAGTGTGAGTGAAGTTCAGTGTGAGTGAAGTTAAGGGGGAGTGAAATTTAAGTATTAGTGAAGTTAAATGCAACTGAAGTTAAGAGTGAGTTAAGCGCGAGTGAAATTAAGTGCGAGTGAAATTTAAGTGTGAGTGAAGTTAAGTGTAAGTGAAATTTAAGAGTGAGTTTAAATTTAAAAAGTGAGTTTGATTTAAGTGTGAGTGAAGTTTAAGCGCGGGTGAAGTTTAAGCGTGAGTGAGTTTAAGTGGGAGTAAAGTTTAAGTGCGAGTGAAGTTAAGTGTGAGTGAAATTTAAGTATTAGTGAAGTTAAGTGTGAGTGAAATTTAAATATTAGTGAAGCGAAGTGCAACTGAAGTTAAGAGTGAATGTTGTTAAGTGTGAGTTAAGCGCGAGTGAAATTAAGTGCGAGCGAAATTTAAGTGTGAGTGAAGTTAAGTGTAAGTGAAATTTAAGAGTGAGTTAAATTTAAAAAGTGAGTGAAATTTAAGTGTGAGTGAAGTTAAGTGCACGTATAAGTGAATGCATGAAAGTAGTTTTCCAAAGTGCTTTTAGGCCAGGTGACATTTGCTTCCAACAAGTGTAATAGCAACCTTGCCTTCGAACTTTTTAGGGTTCAGCATGAAGATCGACACCGCGAATACTATGGAAGGAGTACAATGCACAGTACCGTTTGGAATAAATGAATACTTACTAAGGATCTCCGGCTGGATGATCCGTTACCACAGTCCAGAAACCGGAACGCAAAAACCTAAAAGAGAAAGGATGAAGTGGAACTTCACCCGTGGTTAGTAAAATAGAAATAAAATACAGGGTACCAGGGAGGAGATGACATAAAAAGGTTAAACATTGGTAAAATAGCAATGAAAAAGATCACTCAAGCTTTCGGACGCATCAGTAGCAGTCCTTCATCAGGAGTAATGACGATGTTATGTTTCTGTCTCTTTTTTATACTTGAAATTTCTGGAAAAGCAGTTCATCAAAGCAGTCCCACAGAATGGAAAAACCCAATGAGAACCAATGGGAGGC
>QLNU02014802.1:913758-935567 GCA_006491805.2 Dysdera silvatica | reverse complement strand
TGATGAGAAAGTGACGTGAAATTATTGACGTCAGTTTTCTCATTATTTTTTTTTCTCAGTACGTTCGCTGGTGTGTTACGTATTTTTGAAATCTATGTAATTGAAAAAAAAAATCATTATCACATCATTTGTTTCTAAATTTAAAAATGTAAGTCTTTTTTTTTTTGCAAAACAGTATTTTGGATTTTAAGTTTCTGGTGAATGAGTCTTGTATTTTCAATATTTAATTTTTATTGCTGCTGAAGTGGAATGGAATGCAACCTAGAACTCTTAACACACCGAAAGATATATATAGATAAAAAAGAAAGGATTTATTTTATTTTAATAGCTTCTATATCTGACGGATAGATAGATAGATGTTACGACATAAATGAACTTTATTATGAACTTACACATCTTGCCCACTTCATAGCTTCATCTGATCGAAAATTAACTTTCGTTTAAGTAAATAAAAAACTATTATTATTTATATAAAAGCAGATGTGAATTCTATAAAACTTAATTATCCAAAAGTTGTTATACTGTAACCTGAGCTTGTATAATTTAATATTTATACTGTTGAATTATCGTATTTTTTAGAAATTATATTTCAATGATAGTTTTTGTACTATATTAACATTTGCTTATCGACATGCGTTCATTTGTCTTATAAATCCACTTTCTTATATTTTATTTTTATTAAAGTACCTTCGTCCAAAAACGTATTATGGAATTGCAAACAAGCGAAAGAAATTGGCTTTGCTAATGATGTACTTCTGATAGTCTTTTTTGGTAAGAATTCAATAAAAGTTTCATTCAACCAGCGGTTGACCGATTTAGCCGTTATTGATGTATTTTAAGTATTTGCAATTTATAACTACAAATGAATAATGAATATCTTGCTTTATAATACTTGCTCTGTTGTACAGAAATATATTCTTGCAGTCGTTTTGTAGAGAAAGTACACTTTACTAATTGTCAATTAATTAGATATTCAGAGTACTTTCTTCGCCAGTACGTGTGCTCAGGGTTGGACTGAGCCGCGGACCCATGAGCCCCCCTGGCCGGTGCGCCCTCATGGGTGATAGGGCTCGCGCCTCTGAATGGACAAGCCCTCGCGCTCTCCGAAAGTCCAAGGTATGCGCCCTTTGAGAGGACCCAGTCCGTCCCTTCTTGTGCTGAACAATCCATCTCTCGTCAAAGGGCATTCAAATGACTAATTTTTAATACTTGTTCGTGAGGGAAATCAGCAATGGATCTAGAAACAACCTTAGCCCCATCTTAACATTATTGCCCCTATATGGATTATTTCATTGTGTATCGCACCTCACGTAATTGTCATTTTCTCATCAAAATGCCGCAACGCCAGAGGACGTAAGCAGGTTTATCGAATGCCATTCGGTAGAAAAATAATCAGAAAATCGTAGACACACTTTTACCATTGACAAATACTAATTACGACAAACATTACGTAACACTACGTAACCTCTATTAAATGTTAGCAAAAGTAATCTATTTTTTATTTAACTTGGTGTACATATTGAATGGCGCATATAGGGAGCATATATATATATATGAGTTATGATGATAACATGAGTGATGATGATATATGATGATAATATGAGTTACATAAAAGATGATGGTGTTGATGACTTGGTACAGTGATTCTGTTAGAAATGGAGGATGGTAGAGAGCCATGGCTTGTTTCCAGATTCTCCCCGAGAGCTATCAAACTTAAATAACTTAAATTAATACTACTTAAAATGGAAGGACACATTACAGTAACCACGTCGTGGAAAGGAGTTTTTTAGGGAATTGAAAAAACATTGAAAATTAAGTATTTGTATTAAATAGCGCTAAACTGTACTTCTGTATACTGAAATCTACACTCTATAACAAAAAAATCCACTCACCAAGAAGGAGTTGTCCGATTGTAATGAAATTTCGTATGCAAAGACATTTTGACCGAACATGCAAATGATTAAAATTTGGTGTCCAATGAATGAATAGCGGGAACTCCAGCGCATCGGAACTGCGCATTCAGCAGGTGTATATAAGGAGCGATTCTCAATATGTGGTCAAAATTTCTGTTGCATTTTGACTGCGGATATCTTACGTCGACTGTAACAATGCCTCGCCGAAAGATTCGTGCTCATTACGAGCATATGTCAGAGTTTGAAAGAGGTCGTGCTATCGGATTGAAAGAGGCTGGTTGGACGAATCGAAGAATCGCTGGACATGTGGGTCGAAGCGATGCGGCGATTGGACGGTGCTGGCAAGAGTGGGTCAACAACGGCAGATGTCAGCGTCGGGACGGCAGCGGTCGACCTAGGGCCACAACAGAACGGGAAGACAGAGCAATTGTCAGAGCAGCTGTCACAGCACCGGATTCGTCATTATCAACTTGGAACTGCGCTGACTGGGGACGTATAGTCTTTAGTGACGAGTCCCGTTTCCAACTGTGTCCTGACGACAACCGCAGACGTGTCTGGAGACGTCCAGGGCAGCGTGGGGATCCTGCCCTTACTATCGCACGCCACACATGCCCACAACAGGGCGTTATGGTCTGGGGTGCCATCTCCTTTGATAGCCGGACCCCTTTGGTGGTCATTTCTGGCACACTTACAGCACAGCGGTACGTAGACGACATTCTACGACCGGTTGTGTTACCGTTCCTTTTGCGACACCCTGGACTTACGTTTCAACAAGACAATGCCCGGCCGCACACGGCACGTGTTGCTATGAATTGTCTTCAAGCTTGCCCAACACTTCCTTGGCAAGCTAGGTCTCCTGATCTCTCTCCCATAGAGCACATTTGGGACGCTATGGGAAGGCGATTGCAACCATCCCGGAATGTTGACGATTTAGCCCGACAGTTGGAGACAATTTGGCAAGAAATTCCGCAGGACACCATCCGGGATCTTTATCAGTCTATGCCACGCCGGGTGACAGCTTGCATCCAGGCCAGAGGTGGACCAACGCCTTATTGACTTCCTCCCTTTGTAACGGTCAAACTCTGCAATAAATCATTCAATTGTTCTGAAATTTTAATCGTTTCTTTTTCTATGTATGTTCTTCACATCCACCAATTTTTATCGCAATCGGACAACTCCTTCTTGGTGCGTCGATTTTTTTTTGTTATAGGGTGTATTTCATTCGATTTACAAATCACCATCACGAAAGTTAAAAGTTTGAAGATATATATAGAACGACGTTAGCAATTAGTAATAATGCTGTAGGACTTTTTTTTTTTTTTTTTTCAAATGCTGAGTGGAGTATATCGATGTGTTGCCGTCAGACAGACGTTGATGCTTTTCCCCCAAAATCGACTGAAGTGAACACAGAACGTTACTATTTCATGCTGCTGTTGATTGTTCGATTACTGTTGAAGGATAGCAGTGTCTGTATGAAACGCGCCGACACGCTCAACCCAACATCAGAACTTCGTCTACGACGTTGTTACTAATTCCTAGCAGTGTTTTGCGCTTCAGACTTCTGACTTTCATAATTTTCCGATTTCATGAGATACATTTCGCTATATATTACGTGGTGCATCGTGTCGAAATTACTGGATTTTTCTAATTTTCTTTTTGTCACCAGAAAGAGTCGAATTTGGCGCTATTTAATACAAATAGGTAATTTGAGGTGTGGTTTTTCCACTGCTGAGAAGAAACTTCTGGTTGCGTTGGCAACGAGTTGTTAAGGCTCTTCCCCCATAAAAACAAAAATGGGTCTTTTCAGCGCAAAAATTGATTCCAAAATTAGGGCATGTGACTAGGGAGGACAATGATTTCATGACGAGCTTCTATGAAGCAAGTTGAATGATTTATATCAAAGCTATGACATGCTTGATCTAGTTTAAGGATTCTGCTATGACATTTTAAAATAGTGTCATTGCATTGAAACCATTACACAAAATCTCATTTTTAAAGTTATTTTCAACGATTTTAACAGGCTGCAAATGAAACTGCAGGTCATGAAACTGACAACATCAAGATCGTTCTGCTCTTGATGTTGTCACTTCAATGAAAATCGCTAGAATAGAACTTTTAAGTCGAAGTTGGTTATAATCGTACTACAGATATTTCTTAAAAAACAATTCTGAACTAATACGTCTTCAAATAAAAGAAGTTTTCAGTTTTGGAAAATGTTAAATTTTAACTTGCAGGTAGTTTTTGTTGATTAAAATTTTCGCCAATATGAAGATGCTGTTGATAAATAAAATCATCTTTTTCCCTATTTCTTGAATTAAATTGCAGGAATCTCTTTTTGAAACATAGAAGTAGATGTCTCAGTTGGATTCATCAATCTATCTAATGGATATATCTTTCAACCGTTACATTAAAAAAAAAAATAATAATTTATAGTTCCCAAGCGGAAGTCTCTTCTGTATTTTATTAGCTTGTTTCTATATTGCCCAAGGAAATTTCCTCAAAAGTTCGTAAATTATCTTTTTTGGATTAAAACAAGACGGTTGGGTCATTACAAAAAATTGTCCGCGTACAGGAATTAAACAATTTTATTATTGACCAATACATTGTATATAATATTGACAAGTATATCGTGTATACTGAAAAAATATTGCCGTCTTTTACTCACATTGGGCTAAAAGTTTATACAAATGAAAATTTGATATCTCTATGATATCTCTAGAAAAATAGCGTTTTCGATACCTCGTGATATTTTTAATTCGATATTTAATCGTTATTAAAGAATATTTTTATGTATGGTGCGCCCAGGAAGGCGATTGGAGTTTACGATGACTACGGGTGGTTGTTCTTATTATCATGCCATTATTATTAATTTCGTATTTGCTAGCTATGACAGTCGGTAATTATGGCATCGCGCCTTACACGAAGTAGCGGTTCTTATTAAGCTGAACTCGTTTGGCCCTCGCCAACGGCGGACGAGGGCGTTCACTCATGTCCGGTTGCCATGACGCCGCTTTCACAACTGGAGTTTTAAGTACAGCTGACCAGAAGAGAATACACTAATACGAAATCGCTAATAAGATGAAGAGACGTAACAGTTTAATTTGAATACAACAGTGGCCACTTCCTCATATGTCACACGACCAATGGTCTATAGATTTATTATTGTACAACCTATTGATCGACATCGTTGTTCCTATTTTCGGCCTGTAAGGTGTATTCGAAGCCTGTAAGGATTTTCGTTATTTCTATTTTCTTCCTAAATGACCCGTTGTTGATGTCTTATACAGTAATAGTTAAGATTAATTAAATACTTTTTTCTGGAGTAATGAATGGCGTTACGTAACAGTATTGGTATTCATGATGGCGGCTTAAATTGTTACAAATGTAACGCTTTCGCTTGCGTTCATAGTTTCTTAAACTTCCGAGACAGCTTAAAATAAAATTATAATTTTTTGTCTTATGTCGCTCACGTCTCCAAAGATCCAAAGACACACGAACGTTTACTGTATCCACTGGCGTACGCAGGGGGTGTTGATGGGGGTTGTAACCCCCCATTGCAATGAAATTTTGTATATTTAACATAGGAATATATGAGTTGTAGCTCTGTAAACCCCCTTTATGAACTTTCTGTGTACGCCCCCGACTGTATGTCGTATTGGATTCCCAATGGATATCGGTGCCCATATTTCTAGGGCGGTTGCTGAGAAAAATTAATACCTCCTTCTCAAAGCTGTCAAGAATTTTAGTGAATGTACAAGATACCAAAACGCTACAAAAATAATTGATACTGCTTGACAATTAGTAATGAGCTAAAAAGTACCTTATTTTAAAATGTGACTGTAAAACTTTTGAAAGTAAATGCATAGCAGGTTCGGGCAAATAAAATTTTTAAACGGCTAGGGGGGGGAGGGACTCGAGCCCACTATGCCCCCCCCCCCCATATTGGCGCACATGCCAAGGGATAATGGACCTTCATATCACAGCCTGAATATCGTCTGTCTTACGTTTTAATTGTAAAGTCTTTGCGCATATTAAAGGAATTTCGGTTAAATTAAAAAGCTTTTGTAAACTCTGTGATCTCTACTTTGGATGATGTACCCATTTCTCAATTGGTACCGATTTATGATTTTTGTGCATCTTTTTGTCAATTAGTTTCCATTTGACACGATCAGTTTCCAAAATGAGGAAACAAGTTGTTACAACCCGAGGGTTCTCAATTAGGGGAAAGAAGAGGATAAGAGGGAGACTTCTCCTAAGACACGTGGATAGGCAGCATCATGGGGGGGGCAGAGGGGGGCTCGAGCCCCCCAGCCTTTCAAAAATTTGATTTTCCTGATTCTGTTATGCATTTATTTTCAAAAGTTTTACAGTCACATTTTAAAATAAGGTACTTTTTAGTTCATTACTAATTTTCAAATAGTAGGCTATCAATTCCTTTTGTAGCACTTTAGTATTCTGTACATTTACTAAAATGTTTGACAGCTTTGAGAAGAAGGTAATAATTTTTTCAACCCCAACCCCCTAGAAGTACTCATATGGGCACCCATGGGGAGCTTGATTAGAAAAAGCTTCTGTTACAATAGATATCGACATATTCCTCTATTTAATATATTTATTTCTTGCCGATGATCATTTTCTTGTTATTTTCCCTCCTATCTCTATCTGTGTCATTATTGTTCAACTCAGTTAAGGTATTGTGTTAGCGACAACTAATGAATTTTTCTTAAAATACGTCGCACCTGTTGTCCTTTTGTTCATTTCCTCGCGCCTTATTTTTGGATTTAAGACCCTTAGTTATATTCCATCCTTGTATTTTTCTATATTCCAGAGACATTTGCTGTCTCTTTATAGTTATCTCGATTTCACTCTCCATTTCTTACCCATAAGCGGCATTAGCGTATGCAAGAAATTCATAAGGAGGGATCAAAGGGCTGTAAAGGGAGGGCTACGGTACAATTTCATATATCATCATATATATATATAAAATTGTAGCAGAATGGGGGGTTATGGGCCTCATCACCCCCCCTCCCCCCACCTGCGTACTCCAGTTACAAACGAAAAATTAGTGGACTATGGACTATACTAAAACTATGGAGTATACTGATATTTTAGCAAAATCATAGTTGCCCAACGTCAGGTCTTTGGCAAACCTTTTATGTCTGGTGAAGTTATTCGCAGTATCTATTATTTTTTCGGTATCTGTTAATACGTAAAAATAGTTGAACTTAAATATTTTTCCATGAAAATTTTTATATTAATCAAATTTTTTAGATAATTTTCGAACTTCTGTTTTCTGTTTCATTTTTTAAATCTTTGGCGAGAGTTTTTGTTGCACCTACTACCGCAGATATCTAAAAAATTGCAGCATCATGTTTCACCGTAATGTTTAAAACAGCTATACACTAGTGTTATCTTTACCATCATGTTATTATGGACGAGCTGATGCTGTTGTATTTGTTTTTGTTGATATTTGCTGCATGTTGTGTGCTAAGTAATGGAATGTGGTTCGAAATATAATTATATAGCTTGGAAAATGAGACAAAACGCACTTCACGGGAGTTCAAGTTCACGAGAACATGGCAGACTGCGAAATATACAGTCGAAACATTTAAATTTATTTTTTTCAAAGGGCACAATTTGTATATTAAATAAGCGCCGTTGCAAGGTACGCAGATTATATAAAATATGTCTCTCAAAAGACTCGCTTCAGAAACATTGGACCTTGGGATCTTCTATATTCTTCTTGCTCATTGTGAAACATTCGTATTTATGAAACGTTTTTACTGAGATTAAATCCATAGAATTCGTGATATTTTCCTTTTACATTTTTATGCCAAATTTCCCGTAAACTTCGCCAAATAACATACCCAACTTTAAATTCATTTTCAGTTTAATTAAACATTTAACTGTCATTTATTTTGATACATCCATATCTTCTCGTTACGTCTTACCCTTTTCATAATATTTACGTCATCATTATTATTCAGCATTAATTATCATGTTAAGGTATTATTACCCTCCGCAGGGATAACACAATTGCCAAATATGGTCAACACAAGAAAGCCTCCGGGGCGAAATTTTTGTGAGTTTTCGTGCGGGAAATTTATTATACTATAATTTTTTTCCGAATCCAGGATGGGGAAAGCGTCTCTTTTTCTCCAAAACCAATGAGCTCCTAGTTTGAAAAAATTATTGTATAATTAATTATCATCATCAATTTTAAAAATCTCTATAAAACTTCTCTCTCGCTCTCCCTTTTCAAACGATGGAAAGCTGAATGAATTTTGGCAAAAGCGTTTTCGAATCAATACAGCGGATCAATAGCTTCAGTTTTGATTAATTTTATTAGGAAAATTAAAAGGAATGTTACATCCTTGATTCCGTCTTCCTTTGATTCACATTCCCCGCATATTTCCTTTCCAGTTTTCGATTTTTTCGAGTCAATTGTGATATCATTTATCTTCGCTTCTTACAGCCTAAAAGAAAAGTACAGGGTGTGCCAATATTACTTGAAATTCACAAAATTTTTTAAATTTAATTATTTAGTGAAACAAGCTAGCGATAGGGTTACAATATGTGCGTGTTCAAAAAGGGTATATTGATTATTAATATCCCAATTTTTTCTGTATTTTATATCATAAAGTTAATATAAATTGCATGGATGGCGCAAGTTCTTACGACAATATGCTTACGATTTGTTTATTAATTTAAGGAGATTTTTTTTTTACTTAACATACGTCATATATAACACATTAACCTCTTGATTATCTGCAGTAGCAGATGACAGGACTACCATGGGTAATCTGATAATCCGAAAATAATATTAGAAATAAATTAAAATTAAAAAAATTGTCATTGTTATAACAGATATGTTATTATATTAGGTAGCAACACATGAAGCTGCGTTGAAAAAACAATATTGTAAAAAAAATATTTTGCCACACTATTGGACCACACTGGCGTACGCAGGGGGGTGTTGATAGGGGTTGTAACCCCCCATTGCAATGAAATTTTGTATATTTAACATAGAAATATGTGAGTTGTAGCTCTGTAATTCCCCATTGAGCCTATAACCCCCACTTGCGAAAGTTCTGCGTACGCTTATGGGTCTTCACAAAAAATCGGATTTCAAATCGGATAAAAGAACCGTAGTTTAAATGACGTCAAAGATTCAAACAAGATTTAATTTTTATGTACAGTATTTTTAAAGCTTCCTTTTCGGCTTCAGGATCAACTGACAATCTCTCATGGTGCGCGTTACATTATTCTTAATCAACATAACGTTTACTTTTTCAATATTTTAATTTATGTACGATATTATTACACTTTTCAGGGTTTACCCAATTACCAAATGGTCCACACCCAGAGCCACTAGGGTACGTTTTGTAATTTTTCATGGGGGAATTTTATAGATAATAATTTTTGACACCCGCCCTGAAGCTCACACTAGAGCTGTCTGTGTACAGGGGAGAGGCTTTGTGTGATGGCAATCGTGTTGTCCCTGAGAAGGTTGTATAGTATCTTACATATGGAAAAGGAGCGCCTTTCTTGTGCTTCGGTGGTCGAGCAAGTTAGGGCACACCTGTTCATACGGTGGGTCACAGGTTCAATTCAGCTCCAGGGCGTGTCTCTTTTTCTCCTATACATGCCAAACTTAAGCTTGGGCGTCAAAAATTATTATTTTTGCCTATTTTTGAGCGTCGATAATCAGGGCTTACTGTGCATATTTATGATGCGAAATAAGCTTGTGTAAAAAAATGGTTCCGCAACAGCTTCTTCAAGAACTTTTATGCGAGTCCATATTGCTGCTGTTCTTTCGCTAAAAGGGAAGAGTACGTATTTGTGAAAATACGTACCATTCTCTTTTGACGAATAAATACGTATTTGTGAATTTCAGAAAGTTCACAACATTTCTAAGAAAAATGAAAGAGAGGCAGTTTTGAGAAATTCAAGTTTTACAGTAGATGAAAAATCAATATTTTCATTAGTATTTTAAACAGATGTCATCACATAAATTCCATTCTGTTTTTATTATCTTCTTTCCGATGGTTTAATTTGCTAGACGTTGGTTTCGGGCCATTTAAAGAATTTTCGCGGAACTAGCTGGCCAGCGTTTTTTTCAAATTCCATTAAAGCCTCCCTTCAGAGTTTTTCCAGTTATTTGTTTGTTCTGCTATATATATAGAAAGGGGATTACCTGTTCAACGGTTTTCCTTATTCTGAAAAAAAAAAAAAAAAATGTGTGGGACTTTTTTTATTTATTTCGAACAGTTGTCCGCGGGCCGGATTAACACGGTTAGCGAGCCGGATTGTGGTCCGCGGACCGTATGTTGGACAACCCTGGTTTATAGCAAATAAGCAAGTCATGACACCTGCAGCAGAGCAGCAGAAATCAACAAAATTGAACGTATTGTCCTTGATTCATAGATGCATTATGCCAAGGCTGAGTGGATAATGGAAAGGTAGGGTCAATTTCTCAGATATTTGGCTGAAATCAGAGTGCTTAAAATGAATCATCATACAAGTAATGATAATAATTAGAATGTATTGCATCATCATTCGTAATTTCTTGCTCCTCTAATAATGATTAAAAAAAAACAAAAAAAACCAGATGAAAGGATTTGGAATAGTTAAGATGGTTTCTTAAACATTTCGAGGTCGACTAGCCGGGTCAGTCAATCTATTACGAGTACTATTTACTATTGGAAAAGTAGCAGTTAATCATTTTTTCAATTCTATTGATGCAGGTTGCCGAATAACAGAGCGGCAGAGTCGTCTAATCAGTTTCGATTATGCGTTTGTGTTTGCTTGTTATTTTCTTGATGTCAAAGATAATGCTTTATGTAAATTTTAAGGAGAAATACTAACAACGTCGTTTTCTATTTACAGTAATCATTGAATTTCCATTAAAAAAAGAACCCGCAGAAGCGGAGTTATCGACTTCTTGTTTTGTTTAAATTTTTTTTTTATCGAATTAAAGACTATCTCAATGTATAAACTCTAGATGTGGGGTGGGGGTGGAATGGAAGTTTCAGATGAACTATATCCAAAGTTTCGGAGGAAAAAATAGCCTTTAAAGTTACTGCAAAGATTTTATTTATCGTCATAATACTGTTCGGCGTTTTTTTAAAGCGATGTTTGAAACATTTTATTTACCTAATGCTTGCTTTCGTTTTTTTTTCATTAAATGGGACACCCATGGGTCAATAATTTTTCTCGCCGGCTACTATGGCATGCGGCCAAGAGCGAAGCGACTATTTCGGAGAGAAATCTATTCCATCTCAAAACATTTCATCACTTTCCATTTCTTTATCGGTTGGGACGAAAATATTTACGATTAAGGGGAATCCGTACGAAATCCACACGTGTTGTACACTTGCTAGGATTTCTTTCGGTAAACAGTGCCACCTCTGGCATGGATTTGGCGCCCTGAAAATAACGTATTATATTTGACGCCGTTTATTTGCTATTAAATTTTACTTATTTAAAAAAAAACTTTGCTTTTTTTTTTTAGATTTCTGCTTAGTTATAAGCTTAAGCTATATTTCTTTTGTGAAATTAGGGAAATCTCTGTTAATTCATTCATTTACTTACGTGGTTCTACCAGGCCTGTAGTCAAGACGGGGCTAGCAGGGACGTAACCCCAGTTGCCCCATGCCTGTGTCCTTTTTGCCCCTTAGAGCTATTTACATAGACACTGAACAACCCCAGGGTGCCCCACATGCCCTTTGCCCCCGGTTGCCCCTTCATCCTGGCTGTCGAAGGGCTATAAAGGTATTCAATATCCTGGCTATAAAGGTATTCAAACAGATAGGTAGAAGGCCTAATTGAATTGCAATTGCTGATAGATAACAAGATCCATACAACCTATAACATGCCAGGAATATTTTAATGTTAATAACTGTATAAAATTATTGTAATTGAATAATTATAATATACATAATGTGATTATAAACAAGTGAATTAAAAAATGTAATAGTTCAATAATAATATTAAAAAAAATAACTTTTCATTTTATAAGTTACCATTTGCAAATACTAATTCACATATATTCTATTTGAATAGATCTATATTTTGTAAAAGACGATAATCTTTACGGAATATGTGTAAAGCAGTGCTAAAATAACATTTAAATATGGTTATTTTGTTTGTAAACTCTTTAATTGAATTGCAAGTAAATTAGTATATTCAAAATGCAGATGACGCTAATTTAAATACTTTGTGAACTCAAATCACACACACAATATTGATAAAACCCAAGAAGATTTTTTCATATTGATGAGTTCAATCACATTAGGCTTAATATTAACATAAACTTTGTGCTCCTTTTTCACCAATTGCGATACATAACATTTAATCTAATGACAAGAAAGTATACTTAAATTGAAAATAAGGCCAGTATCTTTTATTAATTTCTGACTTTAAAGTGTGTTATTTAAAAAAAAAAAAAACTGGGTTTTTTAATGGGTTTTTCAAGTGGGTTTTTTCGGGCTGAGCAAAATCAACCCTCCTTAGAGGTTTCACTGTCTATCACATGGTACGGAAGTCACAACTAACCCTGTTCAGGTTTAGATGAGTTAGTGACCAGTCTAACTGAGTAGACTCCAAGGAAAATAGACCTTGTGTTGGTGCAAAGGTACCCCAGAATAGATACGTTTTGTTAAATATGTCTTCCTGTAAAAATGAACATGTTTTACGTACAACTACTGACGTAGTAATTAAAAAAATTTGAAGGATCTCGAGTACCTACCTGTAAAGAAGCCCATGTGATGCGGCGTTAGTGAAATAATATGTTTTAATATCCAGGGGAGGTCGAGCCCCCCCACCCCCCGCCCCCAAGACATCCATTTCCTTCGCCACTACCTGCATAAACCCTCTTGAATATGAACAAATAAATATATTTCGCATACTAACGGGCTTCCCATTTTTCTTTAATGCAAATGCGGTTCAACATCATTATCATGATCTTCTGTCTTTTCTTTCTTTTTCTTTTTAAGGGTTAGTCAGGAAATGGGCGTCCAGGAGGGAAGTTTGCGAAAGGTAAAGATATACTGCCGCTTGTCAAAGTAACTCGGCAAAATTTAAAAATTTATGGCCTTCCTTGTCATTGGGCGTAATTATGGTTTTCTCTCTGTCGTAAAATTTTGACGATTCTACAAGTCGTAGAAAACCGTATCAAACCTAAATGAAATTGATGACGTCAATTTATTAATCAATTCATTATTAATTGAAACAGGTAAAATGTCCTGTTTTGTTGTTTCTTTTAAGAGTTAGAAACTTTTTTTTTTAATATGACATTTCGTTGTAAATATTTAAAAAAAAAAGTATATAAACAATTTCGATGTAACACAGATGCTTAATGTAGTGATATTTTTTCTTTGTTCTATTAAAAATTAGATTTTGCAGCTAGAATATATTCTGCACTAATAAAATGCAGATATGCTGGTATAATAAAAAGGAATAAATAAATAAATATATATATTTTTTTATTCTTATGTTTCGATGAACCAGACACGCTAAATAAATGCACTAACGCTTCTGAAATGTACTGTGCATTCGCGCTCAGTTGGCGCGTGATACCGTTAGCAGACGGGTTAGTCCATTGCAGTTTAGGGAAGGCCGTCTTGGAGGAACTGGTTTTTCCCGCGCGAAAAACCAGTTTCGGCAAGACGCCCTTCCCTAAACTGCAATGGACTAACCCGTCTGCTAACGGTATCAGGCGTCAGGTCTGCGCGAACGCACAATACATGAAAAAATTTCCGCATTAAATATAGTTTACTATTAAAAATTTTAACGTATTAATTGTGCTATTTTAGGGTAAAATTCCCATTAACTGTTAATTCTTAAATTGGAAATTGCTCCTGGTATATATATACTTTTAAGGTTCTCATAGTTTATGCTAAAGACATTCATTATCATTTTTATAAATAATTACTAAGGTTTAGATATAACGGACGAAAATTTTAAAGACGTCGTTCAAGTGGAAAAATCTTAGATGACAATGGGTTGGACACAATGTCAAAGCTAATTTCTTGCGGGGGGGGGTCAAGGGAAGAAATTATTTGGGGCCTCCAGTTTTTATCAAAATAAAGGGGGCCAAGAAATGCAGTCGGGGCTCCTAGTGTTTGTTTATTTTGCAAGACACGTTACAGAGAGAATATATCAACAATGAATTAATTAAAAAAAAAAAATGAATGGAGCGATGGAAAATGAAGCCTCAATTAGATATCGAATAACCCAAGACTTAGGACACGTCCTCAGTTGATAGGCGGAATAAGAAAACGGGTTAAAATTGCATGTCTCCTTTACGTTTTAGTGTCTATGTGTGGCGTACGCAGAAAGTTCATAGTTATAGGTTCGAGGGGGGTTACAGAGCCAACTGCATATTTCTATGTTAAATGTACAAAATTTCATTGCAGTGGGGTTACAACCCCATCAATATCCCCTGCGTATGCCATTGTCTCTGTGTGTACATATTTTTGGAAAGACCGTTGTCTGGCAACGAGAATGAATGAATAATGGCTTAATATAATTGTGATAATAAGTATAAATATTTTAGAAAGCAAACATTTTTATTTCTTTAAATAAAACTTAAAACAGCGACATTTTTAATAATACTGATTTTAAAGTGTCAAAGCATTTTGTATTGTGGATGAAAAAAAATTTTTTTGGTTTTTGAAAAACTCCTGAAAAAACGTTTTTTGAGACGCATAAAAATTTCGCTACGTCAATTTTTGGCCGGATGGGGAATTTATATAAAAGGACTGAGAATGTCATATTAAATTTTTTTTTTCATTTATTTTAAAGATATTTTAAGAATTACTTCAGAAGTTAAATATCGGGGAAATCCCTATAAAAACATTACTCCCTTTCTTTGGAAACGTGAAGACTAACGTCTTTTTTTTTTTTTCTTTTCCGATTTTAAAATATTTGCGTCAATCTCCAAGATGTCCATCTGAAAGATGGTATATGTATTTTTTTTTTTTTTTTTTTTCATGGTTACCGATTGCTTTGTTCAACATTAAAGATGGGTTCGTCAAATTTCGGTTACGTAAAGAAAACAAAGGGCAGAGAATTCAATCAGTTTTGCTCACAATACAAACGAACGCCAACCCGCTAAAGTGTACCACGAAACCGGTTCTCCCTGAACCGGTGGAGAGGGAGAGGTGAGTATCTACCCGGAAAAAGAACCCGCTGTAGATAAAAAGTGGGGCATCGCCCGCTCCGACCCGCTCACGCAACACCGACTTTTTTTTTCCTCTTCTCTTCCGATGAAATAAACCTACACGCAAGGGAAAAAAAGAAAGAAGTAGAGAGAGAGAGAGAGAGAGAGAGATAAAATAATAAAAAAGTCAAATCGCGCCGTTCACTTCCGCTTCCGTGTGAGTGACCCAGCTAGCGCTTGTCTTAAAGACCCACTTTTGCAGTGGTTGCTGATTCTACTGTTTCTGCTCTTTCTGTTTGCATTTTTCTGTCTTCCTTTTCTTGTTGATTTCGCGTGTTGTCCGACAACTTCTACACGTCGTGAAGATGGTGACGGAATTTTAATTATTTTTGAAGTTAGGACTATTTTTTTTTTTCTTCTCATTCTAGACTTTATGTTCAAAGGAAAGTTAAATTGAAAAATATGTCAATTTCAATTTTATTAAAATTTGAATTTAATGATTATCGCATTTTCCTTCCTCTTGGACCAAATTAATATTTGAAGTCGTTTTTTCTTTAATTTCATAACTGTTAAAAAAATAAATAAATAAAATAACGAAATCGCCACTGGACGTTCGCTCCTTAGATAATGGCGGAAATTATTGTAATCACATGTCCTAAATTCTTCTATTATAACACTATCAGTTGTTGCCAGGTCACGTGTTTCCCGACAACAATGGACACGTTTGGCAAAAAACATTGTGTCATTGTTGTCAGCGCATTGCATTGACGTTTCATTAGAGTTGTCGCTGTGTTGCCCTGTCATTTTCTTTCAAGCAGATGCGCGAACGTTGTTAAAATTAATAATAACTTTTTAAAGTAAATAATAATTGTTATTAGAATTACTAAAGCAATTTTATGGTAACAAAAAGATGTTCTAATAACCTTGTTCCCCGTAATTTTATTCTAACAAAAGATACTTGTACGTCCCGGCGCCGTCACATCCTTGTCACCTGGGTTCATATTGTTTGGTTGGTTGTATTTTTATGGCGCAAGGACAACAATGGTGATTCTGCGCCAAGCAAGGTGAGACCGAGTATCTGGGTTCAAGGTGCTTGGTTGGTTGAATTTTTATGACGCAAGGACAACAATGGTCAGTCTGCGTCAATCAAGATAAGATTTCCATCGAGGCACCTGAGTTCAGGAGAGTGTTCGCGAATTTCCATATTTTAACGCACAAGGAAGAGAACCAACGTTATCTACGTTTTAATAACTTCACAATTAAAAAATCATTTAGAGCGGGGAGGGGGCAATAATTGACCGCGTACCTGATGAAAATAGTAATTAAAATATTTGCATTGTGTAATACAATCCGTTCTGGTTGCTGATACATTACAGTTCCATTGGGAACGTTTAAGTATTACGTAAGCAATATTTTGGCCATTTTACACCTCCTCCTCCTGGTAAACAAAAATTAACATTGGCTAATATACGAAAGTAAGCACAACACCCCCCCCCCACCAAGGTGCTTACATAACACATTCTATTTAGTCTTAGGAATTAAATTTTCACATGCTTATTTTGCGCTTATACTTCTAACATATTTAGTTTTAAAAAAATATAGGTGTTTACTTAAATGAGGGTCGCGTTTTTCGGAGAGAATGCAATTAAAAAACAAATAAATAAACTAGTGAATATGTTGCATGCGAAAAGGAAATGTTACGTTAGTTTGGTCTCGTGTTATTGCCACCTCGTAATATTGCGATTGTACTAGGTAGTGATGCTCTATTGGTAGAGCCCAGTGCTTCCAAAGCAATTTGCAAAACGTCAGCGAAATTTTTTAAAAATGAATCTATAAATTCATTATTTTTCCACTATGACAGTCCCTTTGAAATTAACTGATTGTTATCAATACCCAACCAACAGAAAAGTATTAAATAGGCTTTATTTATGCTGAGCTATTGCCTATTTTTATGGATGTGTCCAGGTATTGGTAAATAATAGACCTTTAGGTTTTCATTAAATAGTAACTATAGAGGGATCCCGCGGCTAGATAAGGTGCCAAAAACAGGGATCCGTAGGGTAAAATGTTTGAGAAACACTGGTATAGACCAATATACTATTAAAAAAGGGATTTCCAATTTGTGTGCATTTGTATATTTTCCGTTTCGATGAATTCCATAAACAATGAATTTTATGCCAAAAAATAAATAAAGATCTTGTAAAGTTTTTATTTTTCTTCAGACCACTGACAGATTGTGAGTCTTAAAGAGTCATTTCCTCTTTTTTTTAGGAAGTCGAGAAGGGGGCTTGGATATACGATGGGAAGGGAAGAAAGAAAAAAAGGGAAAAGAGCTCTTTTGAATCATTTTGCGGGAGAGTTCCCGGTACGCCCCTGTGCCTTAATGACTATGTGGATGTCGGGGGGTGGGGGGTGACTAAACGGAATACAGACTTTTTCGCAATGAGACATAACTATACTTAATGCAATTTATTTATATATATACTCAATCGTTTGTAACTGATCGAACTAATATATAATCTGCTTTTCTGACATTTAAACATAGAAAAAGAAAGAATGGGTCTCTTCATTTGGCGATGTCGATGACTATGACGAATTATTATTGTTTAAACAAGTTACGTATGAAGATGGAAAAGATTGTTTGTTTGTTTTGTGGTTTTACGGCTCAAAGACTACAGTGGTCATGCTGCGCCGGGACCTACTGTTTTCCGAGGAATCCGAACCTCTTAAGGCCTAGGGAACCAAACCCCGGACTACAGTGAGCAGTGCGATCTTTATGAGATCTCTGAGTAAGCGTTCTTTTTGCACTGCTGGGAGTCGAACCCGGATTAGCCGCGCAATAGGAGAACGCGTTACCACACTGCGCCACCGCAGGGCGGAAGATGGAAAAGAAAAATCGAAGTTTGATATATATAAAAAAAAATTAATGTTTTAAAGGACACTTTTTCTGACTGTTGCCAGATTTTTCTGATATATATATATATATGCGCGGGGTAGCCCTTAAGCAGGGTCGATTGGGGCCCATGCCCCGCTTCCACGCTTCATGGAGCCCCGCGAAGCGTAATTCTCAAATTTTTAATTTTTGTAATATTGAAAATTTCCCCAAAAATATTTTTGCTTCAGATCTCGCATTTCGTGCCATCTGGTGGAAATACGTTATTCCACTTTTTGTTTTGTTTGTTGCCCCCCCTAAAAAATGGTCCCAAATTAACAAAGTTTGTTTTATATTTTAAAATTTTAGAAATTTAAAAGTTAGTATAAAAAAGGATTCAAGAAATGATTGAGAGCTCAGCACCCCCCCTCCCCCCACCAAATGCGTTAAGATAGGCTTGCCCATGCCCAGGGCATAAAGATTATTTTAATACTTTGCACAAGCAGAACTTAAGTTTTTTTTTTTTTTTGAATAAAAAAAAAAAAAAAAGTCTTTTCCTTACTCTGGCTTCTGACATTTCTGTAAAAAAAATCTGCCCTCCCCAGGCGATTGCCCTTTTAGGCCGTACCGTAATCTGTCACTGCTGATATGTCGTCAATTTCCAAAGTTTCTTTGTAGTCGATAGGGCATGTCAAAATTTTTTTTTTTTTGTATTTTATCAAAAAATAAGCTTTGTTCTCTGTTATGAAAATGGAGATGCGTTATTTATTTTTTTGTACTTCGTTTTAAACATCGCTCATCTAAAATTAAAAATTGTTTTAGTAAACGGGTTTATTTGTATTTATTTGAGAACGGGGTGCCGAGATGAAACTCAACTTTTCAATTTCCCTTAAGAAAGGGAAAGGAATGATTACAAATCTAAACGAGAAGTTTTGACTATATGTTTTGCCATCTATATATTTAAATTTCCTCTACGTCCCATCCTGTTTTGAAAACTTGTGTAAACAGGCCAAAGGGGAAATCAATTTCAGTTGAAAGAGCGCTATCCACAAATGTTGAAAGTATAGAAGACGGGCGTTGTTGAGAACCGTTTTTAAATATTCAATCCTACGTTTTCCTGGAATGCCGCCTACTTTACAACTGGAAAGAAGCATCAACAACAACAGCGGAATTTTAAATTTATTCTAACCCTCTAGTTTCCCCCCTTTTTCCAGTCACTTTAATTTTCAGTACTTTTCGATTTGTTTTTTGCTTTCAAGTCTGATCAAAATCTAGCTTTATATAAGTTATGGGCTCGTGCTTGCGTGGTGTGATTTATTATAAAGAAATTTTGTCAAGGAGTTAAAAAAGAATTTACAGTATTCTTTGCATCGAATAAAGGTCTCCGTCAGAATACTGTGATAGCGTGTTTCGAAATTATAAAATTCACAGTGTATGTCTGTCAAAAATGCAAAGAAAAATAATAATTTATATTATTTAATATTATTTAATATAATAAATACGAAAAGCAGTTTCAGTGTTAAGAGAGAAAGGGAAAGAGTGGAACATATTACATTCAAAATGGCGCTTATTTTTCGTAATATTATAAAATATAATCGTGGCGCTTTCGAGCGTCAAAGCGCCATCTAGCGTACAAATAAAAAAAAATGTAACTAGCTTGTTGAACTATCATGCATGCACACACAGGCTCATATAATATATTTATGTCTTTGAATTACATAATTAGTTTTATTAAAAAATGTAGTGAGTGGCAGTATAAGATCGAACAAGATATCGTATCGAGCGTCAAGAGTGAGCTTTAAAACAAATTAAACGAAGTTAGTGTTATATATAGGCGGTAAATAATATGCTATTAAAGCAACAGTTTTTTCACATTAGCCGATGATGTGGTAATAATAGAGGTTAAATTACTCGTAAAGGTTGCGCCTGTAGCTTAGTAGGTAGAGCACCTGACCGGCAATCAGGAGGTCGTGGGTTCGGGTCCCACCAGGCGCCGGAAAATCATTCTTTTCTTTACGAGTAATTTAACATCAAATAATATGCTGTTATTGTGAGTTATTTCGATTTAGCTATCTGTTTGTCACGTGTTATGGAAGTAAAGTTAGTTACGTTCTATTAAGTATGCAAAGTTTTCTGAAAATAACCTTTTAAATATAATAAGACTTTAAAACACGATATGTTATTTTGCGTTTTCGTTATTAAAGCATTAATATAAGAAACAATTGACTACGCGAAGAAGATATCTAACTCTAATGTATTATATATCTATTAAAACAATTATCGCAAACTTCTTAAAAAAATATAAACCTCGAGCGTTTCATTAACATCAAATGTCGTCATTTTCAGAAATGGATTTAAAATTAATCAGACTACCATTTTCGGTTTTTTTCCGGCTCGCTACATGCGAAAACTAATTACTAAAATTCTGTGACACACAAAAAATATATTTTACACCGATCTCATTAAAAAAATATCAATAAAAAAAAAAATCAATGAAACCAAAAATAGGTATAATTTTGATTGAGACGAGGTTAGTACCTCTGACGGAATAATCATGTGTTCCACTTTTTAAAAATTCTCGCGAGATACCTGTGAACAAACACGTCGGTTGAAAATCGCTGAATTAGACTACTGGCAGAAGTAGTATTTGGAAAAATTAATAACCAATATGGCATTAAATATCTATAAAAATAAGTACCTTTAAACACCATGGAGATAAATATCTATAAAACATAAATTTGAAATTTGGAACGTGCGGAGTGGGTAGGTAGGTCCAAACTTTTGCCATATTTGCTACAATTTTTTAAAGTATTGCTGATAAAAGTGTAATCTCATGTCAAGCAAGTTTTAGTTTGAATATGGGTAAATTGGGCTTTTTCTTTTTCAATATATCGTGGTTTATTTTCACACAGAAACGGTCAGTCTTGTACGACATTTATTAATCGTTCACGGTATGAAAATCCAAATAGGGAGTTCCATTTAAGTTCCATTTTACAAACGCCATTTTAGTTAAGTTGTGATAATCCGTCTTTCACAATATTTATTTCTTGTGTCACCTTTGTGTCATTCATGTCTTCTTTGTGTCATTCGTGATAATGTCATCGCACTCTGAAATGACAAGAATTACCCACTGTCACGCGTCTCCCCACTCTTTACGTGTATCATAATTAAGGCTGTCTCTGCTTAGCTTAATTTGTTGAACCAGAAAGCAGGAAGTGGAAATATGTAATTAGCTATGAAAGCTTAGTGAACCTTGATCGGAACACGGGCACCCGTAGACCCTGGAGACCTGCATTATAGGCGCTCTTTTGATCGCCAAAATGGTGTCATCTTGTTGGTAATAAAAAAATACTACGAAAATGATCCTCTTCCGAAGATGCGGTAGCAGGAAAACGCGGAAAAAGAGGGGATATATGTTATTTCATTCAACTGTGGTATTTTTTTAGCTCCCTTTATTGCAATGATGAATGGCAACACGACGTATTCTTTCTAACTTTGGGATTTCTGATTGGTCGGCCCGATTATGATGCCACGGAATCTCGTTCATTCATTCGTATCAGAACGACATTTTCTTTTGCGTGGTAAACTCTCGCGCCATTTTTTTTTTGACAGTGATGAGCCTCCTGTTGAATGATTAATACATGATGGCATGAATAGGTTTATTCCATATTTATACTTCCTAGTGAACGAATTGAATTATGCAGTTAGTTTTATAAGTAATTGGATGTCGGGTATTGTAGGAAAGGAAGTATGTGGAAAACTTTTCCAGCCCGTGATTATCATAGTAGGATGTATGAAAAAATCGAACTAGAAGAAAGGAAATTTTACGGTGTTGAGCAATGTGGGTCCGATAACAAAA
>QLNU02014802.1:863815-913658 GCA_006491805.2 Dysdera silvatica | reverse complement strand
TAAAGTTAGTAATTAAGTTGTTAGAGTTAAAATATGGTTAATTACATATTAACATATAAAATTATTCTGACTATAAAAGAAGCCTATTGTAGAATTTCCTACTCGCTTGCCAATATCATCAAAAAACGCAAAAATAGGGAACATTCAAGGTTGTCGGGGAGGCAGAAGATATTAACTGAATTCAATCAAATTTTACCACAATACTATGCAGCGTATAAGACAACTTTTCCGCGGTATTGGATTTTAAAATAAAAAAAATAAATTAAAAATTCACTTGTTTCACTCCACCCTAATACACCCCCTGCATATAATTCTACGGGCGCCAATGATTCAACTCATATATTTGAGGAACAACGTAAATTGCTTCAAAAATGTCGTTAATGTTTCTTACTTAAGTTATTCGACCACATATTTAATTATAAATTGATTTTCTTTTTGCTTGTTGTGTGTTAAAGCTGATAGTACGACGTGCATAACAACGAAATTAAAGAAAAACCAAACAAATTCGCGTGTGGGATCCTGTTCAAGTTGTCTCTTTATGGTCGATAAGCTAGTCAAACAGATGAATAAGATCACTTCGAACGCAAATGCAAATTGAGCCATAATTTTGTTATAGCGGATTCGAGAACTTCGCTCGATAGGAGATTACGCGAATTTATGGGCCCCTGCTACTAGAGATCATTCCAGGCGATTAGAAATGATTTCGGCCCAGAAACGTGACCCGAGGAAATAAATATTCATTTTTTAATCCCGCGTTGGCTTAATTTTAATTAATTCTTTTTTGAATTAAGATTTTCTCGACTTCCTAAACGCAGTTAGCTTTCGTGCGTTCCTTAATTGCATTTACTAATGCATTTCCATTTGCTAATGGAAATGTACTATGTGTGTGTGTGTTGGCAATTTCATAATTCAGTTAAAAAAAAATAGGAAACAGGTGTTTGGAAATTCCAATCATCGCCACTCGTTTGTCAGTCGTCTTCCCTGCCAAGAAATTCATAAAAGTATTATTCTATATAAAAATAATAATTATTAGTTCTCAATAACATTTAAAATATTATAAAAGCAGTATTTTTTTTTATTATTTTTCCTTTAAAAACAAAAACAAAAACAAAATGCATATCATAGTATGTGCTGGTATCACAGATTCATAGCTTTCTACAGTCGCACTTTTCTCAATAATGACGATGCTGTCTTCACTGGCGTACGCAGGGGGGTGTCAATGGGAGTTGTAACCCCATCGCTATGAAATTTTGTATATTTAACATAGGAATATATCAGTTGTAGCTCTGTAACCCGCCCATTGAGCTTTTAACCCTCCTTATGAACTTTCTGTGTACGCCGATGACTATCTGTAACGATAATTGATATTTTCCGTGTGTCCCAGATATAAAATGGATCTCTTTCAACCTTGGCGATAGCCATACTCCCCCCACCCCACACCTCAGGGTCCTTTGAGTCTCATTCAAGACAAATTTCACTGCATTTCGAAGCTCCTGCTTTATATTATCCCGAATAAATATGACAATTCTGTACATTTCATTTAATTGTAATTTATCTAGTAACAAACGTAGAGTTAGTAATTAAAAAAAAAATGTTACATATAAAAAGAGAGAATGAAGTAATTGTGAAAACTCGCTGTGTTACTAATCGAATCAGAAAAGTTTAGTAGAATTAACTAATCTGATGAATCGAAAAAAAAAAAAATTTCGGAGGTGGTGGCAGTGTGAGGGGATGTGAAAATCACGATTGTATTGGTCATAAGTCTATGTTCGATGTTGACACTTTCGATATCTTTTTCCTGCATCATTTTTGGAGTAGCGGGGCTATGTGAACATTGAATCATGGATAAAAATGTCAATCGACATGTAAATGAGGTTCAAATTTCAATATATTTCGAAATCGGAAGCAGTGAACAATCAAATGTTGCTTTTAATGCAGAATTAATATCCCATGTGGCCATTATTTAAATACAGTCATTCTATATCATTTGTAGAGTGTCTAGGTGAGCGCACTGTTCCTGCCTTATTAAACTGTCATTCGGAAATCATAAGACACTGAATGCTGACTAATCCTGAACTTAAATTTTCAGAATAGTGTAATAGAGAGTGAACAATAGAGAATTATGTTATGACATCAAACGATTATAAATATACAGTCAAATCTCTATTTAATATACGTTCCTTTTGCTAATTTCTCTATTTTGCGAATTATTTTGTGTCGGACGCTAAATTATTTGTGAAGTTCAACAGTTTTTCTATTTAACAAAGCTTTTTGGCGACATTGTTAAATAGGAGTTTCACTGTATATATATAAGCACACCGGACAAAAAATTATCCACCCCTTGAAAATATTGTTGTTCTTCCAAGTAAAATGTTTCTTGAAACGTACAAGAATATTTTATTTCAGCACAGAATGGGTTTTAATTAAATTATGTAAATGACGCTAGTGGCTTTCTGTGGGTTTTGATACAATTGAAAAAATAGAATCGGGGTGGGGGATACCTAGTAGCGACACATAGGTCAAAATTCACGAGAAGCAAAGCAATAATGATTCCTATACTATTTTATAATTCAAGTGGGGGGCATGCCTTTTCAGCGAGGAAGAACTCCCTATTCTCCCCTTTTAGAGACCCCATGGGGCATTCCCCCCCTTCAACACGTGCCTGAAAGTTAAGCAAAACCTGAAAATTATAATATATTCCCGGGTAAGCAATGTCGGCTTCAATCTTTATGTCCTCGTCTTACTTGACGCAAAATGTCCTTTGTTGTCCTTGCACCATAAAAATTCAACCGTCCATCAATCCTTGTGTTTCAGTCATTCTAAATACATACGCACACACATCTGTATTATTCAATATATTAATTAATATATTATTCAATATATTAATTAATATATTATTCAATATATTAATTAACATATTATTCAATATATTACCAATATATTATTCAATATATTAATTAATATATTATTCAATATATTATTCAATATATTAATTAATATATTATTTGAATATATTAATTATGTTATTCAATATATTAATTAATATATTATTAATATATTAATTAATATATTATTCAATATATTAATTAATTGTATATTGAGCACGTGATTCGACTGCTGCACCATTTGTACCTGTTTAACCACTTTATGCTTGTGCACACGGTGAATAATTTTTGCCCAGTGAGCTTTTACATATATATTAAGTGGTATCAAAAGACTTCATAAAACTAACGTTTTCCATTTATCTTTTACACACGGTAAGTGTCTATAAATTGGCCACAGTCAATACAAGTAAGAACTAAAATTTTATTGTAGAGTTTTTTTTTTGCTAGTTTGAGAGCTTAACTACCGGGGTGCAGTCTAGCCAGGGCGCCGTCCCGTTACCTCTTTTTATGTAACCAGGGCGCTAGCTGCCTCACAAAATGATAGTAAATATTTAGCCTTTAAATTTTTTTATTTAATATCCATTTATTATGTCTGTTTAAATACGATAGATGTAGAAAGCAACCCAAAAACGGGTAAATAATTATTTTATTATATACATTAGCCAGGCTTTCGGCTGTTCTACAAGACAGCCATCATCAGATGCAGAATGAAAATAATCTCGAACATCTAATACATAATTATAATAAATGATTCATCAAGCGGTGGTATCCTCTCTCTACTTATTATGTGTGTATTTAAAAAAAAAAGAAAAGTCTGCCCCCTTCAGACTTTCTTCCGCTTATTTATTTATTTATTTATTTGTTTACTTGTGATATGGAAATGGGTGACCCATGCTGTTCGCGCGGGTTTTCCTCATTTATTTTATTTATTTATTTATTTATTTTTAAAAAAAAAAAAAGGTCATGACAGGCGCGCAGCCACGTGGGAATTGAAGGGACTCCACTCCCCACTCCCAAAGGTTTGTTGAAGCGCACTTTCAGATCTCAATTTTTTATTTTTTCCCTACGAACAAACGATTATTTCCGTAGATCCCAATAATATAAGGATTTATCATGAAATTTCGAGAAAAATAAAGGGAAAACGTTATTTAATGTTCTTTATATATGGATATATATTTTTCCTTGTTTTTGCATAATTGAATTCAGAAGAAGTATAATGCGCCTTTCTGACAGCCAGCAAGCGCCCCCCCCCTTGGTAGAAAATCTTGGCTGCGCCTCTGTATCGATCTATCATATTGTATAAGTTAATATATTTACTGCTAGTATTTTATATCATTGTGATATGTTTTGTAAAGCGCCCCGGTATTACATATTTTTTACCCCACCACACCACTGCTTCATTATCAGTTTACCACGTAATGCGTTATTTGCCGGCGATCAGGTGGTAGGAAACGCGATGCTAACTTTCTAGTGCAGTTAGCAAGCTCAGTACGGAGAAATTACCCGCAAAAAGAACGCTAAGAATTGATGTCTGGACGGAGGAATGATTGCCTTCCCACGAGACCAGAGAGTGGAGAACAGATAACAATGTTGTCCGAAAACCATTCGTCGAACCTATCGTTTCTGTCGAACGCGGCGGTATGGATGGAGATTGCAGATCTCAGAGCGTTCTGGTCACATGTTCATTGTGAACTGCCGGAACCAAGAGCGCCGGGTTATCATCCATCGGAAAGATAATGGTCATAATGGGCCCCAGGCGGCATTGTTAGGCTTCCGCGATCAGAAGGATTGCCGCGAGCCCTGATTGCAAGTAGGGCACCATATTACATCCCAACTTCCTGGTCACCGCGAAACACTCACCCAGAGCAAATCCCGCCGTTCATCCAATAATGCTAGCGCACGATCCACTCGTGCAGCTTGGAAGATGGGAAGCCATAAATCGCTGCCACCGTTATTCCACAATAAAGAAATGGTTCCCGCCGAAGAAAATGTGGCGTCTCAAAAACAATAACCATTATTGTCTTATTGTCTAGTAATATTTCAGCCATTTTTTGGTTTGGATTTTTTTTTTTAAAATATAATCAATTGAAAAAGAAAGTGCTGCTTGGAATAAAGGATATTACCCGCCCCCTTTAATGAGAGAGTGGCATTTTGTAGCATAACTTGTTAATCGTTATTTTCATGTAAGTGTTTGAAAATGCAAAAATGAAGTGGTTTATAAGAAAAACAATTACATATTTATTATTCCAATTAAATACTACATTTTATATTAAATTTGGCGTATATCAATGAGAAAATATATGTCCTTTTAAAAATAATACTTGGTTTAGCATATAGGCGTACTCAGAAAGCTCATAAAGGGGGAGGTTATAGGCTCAATGGTAGGGGCATATCAATAGGTAGGAGCTCAATGGCGGGGGGGGTTACATAGCAACTCACATGTTCTTATTTTAAATACATAACATTTCATTGAAATGGGGTTACAAGCCCCCACCTCTTATGCACTCCTGTGCGCAGAAAGTTCGTGGTAATATAGGCTCAAGGTGGTACAGAGCTGCGACTCCATATATTTATACATGTACAAAATTTCATCGCAATGAGGTTACAACTCATGTCAAATTCTTTTATGCGTATCGTCAGTGATATAACACGATTCTAGTTGTTTTCTTGCCGTATGATTCAATTCAAAATACTGCGTCTGGTTATGCTGTTCTATTGTAAGAAAATTTTAAAAAGAGGCTGATTAATTTGTAAATTAACAAATCTCGTAAATTAATTCCTTAAACCGTAAATTAATTAATTTACGGACTTGCCATCATTCTGATCAGATTCTAATCCAACTAAATTGCGAATATGCGATAGTTAGGAGACGGTAAGGTAGATAGATATTGAAGCATCCTGGCGTTTATCCAGTCTGGGAGATAGAACTTATATAAAATCAACAACAATTGGATCAAATTCTTTATATACAGTTTCACTGTTTAATTATTATTTTTTAAATTTATTAGAATTTAACACCATTTTAAAGAGCTATATAGTATACTTCGAAACAGTTAACGCGTTTGTGTCAAAAACAATAATTTAACTAAATTAAAAAAAATAAATAACGTTGATAGTCAATTTCAACAGTTTATAACGTATATTCCTTTTATTGCATATCATTAAGAAGTCGTTAATCATCTTAAACATGTGTTTAAAAAAACATGTGTCAAAAGCAAGTCAAAATATAGCTAGTTTATAGCCTTTCCTCGATAGCAAATATAGCTAATTCAGACAATTTTAGCTATTATCGGTATTACTACGTACAAGTTTATCAAGCTATGGCAATACTAATGCGCAACTGTATTTTCATACACTAAACTAGAACACTGAATTTAATAACAAGAAATTCATAAGACCATTAACAGCTGAAACACTCATCACATATAACTTCAGGTGACTCATTCCTTTAATTACCCATCGAACAAAAAGATCACGGTTATTAAATTAATTATTACGGGATTAATTAAAACATATCAGCGAGTGTTTTATTAGTTAGGTTGGATAAAGATTTCCTCTAAATTGTTCTGGACAAATAAGTGTATCTGGAGTCATTTTCTTTCTCATAAACCGTGAAATCACTTAGGAAGCTCCCAAAGTCCACATGATTCTCCTAAAAACCACCGAAAGTTCCCAAAGTCCATCGAGAAAACTTCCGAAGTCCACATGATGCTCCTAAAAATCACCGAAAGTTCACAGAGTCCATTGAGAAAGCCACCCAAGCCACAAAAAGTCTCCATTGGCAAGCAAAAGTCCACCTTCGAAAGTTGAACATCCAAAATCGATGCATTTTGAGGAGATGGGAAAACCAGTTTGGACGGGAGGGACAGGAAAACTCAGTGCGGGGAAAACCAAAGTTGGGGTATAAATACCGAACACCTACACTTCCTTGACACTTTCGCTTGATGAAGGGAACAGTAGTTCTCGAAACGTTGCGAATATTTTTGCAGATGGTAAATATCTTTTACCTTCTTCATTTGTATTTCGTATATTCCGACCAGTGTCAAATTTTACTAGTTATGGTAAGCCCTGGTCAATCTTTGTACGTTGTTGTCATTGAGAAAGCTACCAACCTGCGTCAATATAGAGACAGGGCTCTAGGTTACTGACCCGTTCAATCCCAGCGTATGGCAACCTTTTTGGATAAACGTAGGCTTAACTATTCAGTGTATTCTACACCTAGAAATTTCAGTCTGTCGCCCAACATACTCCGTCATAATATTAGTGAACGAACACAACACAGGAACTTCGTGCTCTGCAAATAAAGGCATTTCCACACCCATGTTCCCGCACGCCTGAAATCACCAACGGCACTTCATTGGCAATAATTCGGTGAATAATGACTCGAGTTTGTGCAAAAATAAATCAGCTAATTACCGGGAGAGGACATTTAACTTTTATCTTCGATTCACCAAATCGCCTTTCATGCCCTTTTCGATGTCGATTTCTTTCGCTGCGATCCTTGCTTTGCCGACGATTCCTCGTCCGAGAATCAATAGCAGCCAAACTATGTGCATAAAAAAGTTCTATTGGACGTGCTTTCAAAGCCAAAACTTCTTTCGTTTACTTCGGGAAGAGATGGCATGAATTCAAACGAACGCCCTTTGTACCTGGGGAAAAAAACAACCCGGCCCCATCCTGCGAATAGGGTTAGTGTACAATCGTGTCTGGACATGCAAATGAGCTATCAAGTTTATTAGTCTTTTCCTACTTCCCTTTGGGCTGACCGGAAGTGGTTCGCCTTCATTAGTATTCCAAAGACAACGCCATTGTTTCAGGCGCACGAAACTTTGGCTGTGTTCAAACGATTACGATTGTTTTCGATTTGCGATGACTATCGATTGTGGACAGCGCCGGGAAATTGTTAAAGCATTCCGAAATCTGTAGGAATAACATGTTACGTATCACATTTCCGTTGTTCCTACAAGTTTTTACTTTTGAAATAATTGATTAAATAAAATTGAGGGATTTTGATTGATGTGGAGGCAGTGATAGTTTAGGAAAAGGGTGGATCCATGATGTTATTACGGGAGGGTGTTGGGATGGACTTACCGGGAACGTTTTTAGTTTTGGACTGTTAAATAGTTTAGGTAAATGTTGTTATATTACTAGCCTTCCTTTATACTCACCAAAATATTTAATTTACGTCAATGAATTAAAGATGGGCTTTTCTTTAATTAAACTATATGGTTTAGGATAGATTATAGTCAAGTATGACAGAAGGATAACCTAGTAAAGGAGACATATACAATAACCAAAATCATAATTTACAATGTAATTAATAGAACAACTTTAAATTTAAACTACAAAAACATCGTAATTATTTTACTTTTTTTATAACAAGCGACTTTTTAAAAAACTTGAAGTTTATAGTGCAAAGTCGAGCCATCTTGGTTTCTTTGAAAATTTGTCAATCACTTTATTTACATCAATATGAATGTCTCTGTGGGTGTGTATTAAAAGTCTCTTCTGTCATCCGCGTTCGAAGCCAAGTTTGAAGGCGCTTCGAGGATAAAAAACTACGTTCTGCTGAAGCAATACTTACTGAAAACGTAGTCTGAAGGTCAAGAAGCTTGTAGATTCGTGGGAAAGTGTCTGGATCGCATTTTCCCAAGACTTGCAGACTTTTATTTATTACAGTTGTAACAAACAACATATAAAATATTCTTCATCGTCTTTATTTTTTTCCTATTTAACCTTGACGGTGGGGGAGATTGTCCCCTCCGCCCCTTGCTGGATCCGCCCTTCGTTTAGAACACGATTTAATACAGGCAGCCTCCGAGGCGCTATGCTTGCAGTAAGAGTGCCAGTAGCTTATGTAAAGGGTTCCCCTCAACAGGCAAAGCCCCGAAATGACTTTTTGATGCGGGCAGAGGGCTCGGAAGGGGGAGGCAAACGCTCAGGAACCCGGTAAAAGATTTTAATAATATAATTTGTGTGTCAGTTAATATAATTGGTTGGAAGGAGGTGGGGGAGGCGATCTGTTAAATTGCCTAGGGGTCCCCAAATCCTGCCCGTATACTGTTCCCGGCCCTGTGTAGGAATAAGTTAACTAATGGTTTAGAATTGTCGTTCCTATATTCACTGGCGCCCATGTTGATTTTCCCGGGGTGGGGGGAGAATTGCCTCAGACACGCAATATTCCATTTTTTTTTTATAATAATCAACCTAAAAAAATACATATTTTGCAGAGTGATAACTCCTTCATCATATCTATTCATGGGTGTGTCCATCCTTATATAATATAATACTTTATTTTTATTTGCTTTCACAATAATTATATTTGGATAAGACCAGTTTCTTCTTGTTTATATATGTACATTCTCGTACTCAGGCGGGTATATAGTACATATCTCTGGTACGTACTCAGCCTATCTGCTACACTCCCTAACATCCCCCAAACTTCTGGACACGCATTGCTGAATGCGTTTTTATCGGGGGCCCGGAGAAATAATCAGTACCAGGCCCCGTCATCGTTAGCGGCGTACTGTGGACGGCGTTCCGAATTTTCTGCGCACCGTTGATCAGTGTTTGGTGCCCTGCCCAACAGATGTTCATATCCGTCTAGAAACGATCGCAGTATCACCCTCGCTGTATTTTCTTCGTAAAATACACGCAAATCAAGACAAAATACGTAAATTACGCATACATTAAATGTTTGCAGTGTCATCTTTTATCCACGTTTATAAAGTGCATCTATTAAAGTAAGTGTATTTTACCCGTGCATATCATTGATACGCATCCGTACAAAGCTAAATGAACATGCGTAAATAGTTATGACGTTATTATTGCACACAAAAGTGACTGGTGTGAAAATGCGAGTTTTTTACTTAAAAATAGGAACGCGTTTATTAAAATTTCTTGATTGTAAGCGTAAACATATCCCGTTAGCATGGTATTGCCAAATTTTTTTTATTTTTAATATTTCGCTTTGTAAGACTACATTTAACTAAAACTTGGTCAATCTCTTTTCGATTTTGTGCATAAAATCATATTATATATATAACAATAAACGGTATTTGCCGTGTACATGAACAAAAGCGTTAATTGTAACAATACTTATTTAATTTTATCACTTATCTAGTTCCTTCACTCATTTCTAATTTTATGATAAAATATAATATTGTAATTTGGAATTGTTTTCGTCCCTATGAGCATTCGCTAAATCATCTGAGACGTTGCATTTTATATTTTGATTTCATATGAAATTTTTAGTGATGTGATGAAGACAGATATGTATTGCAAACATTTGATTGTCTAAAAAAACGTATTTTATTACTTACAGTATAAAATTAAGTAAATTTAATGACATTTTTTAAGTAATATTGAAAAAACCCTTATTGCTTACATAAGGATGTGTACGTTTTGACACATTTTTATTTATATTTTATTTAAAACTCTAAGATCATGTTTAAAAAAAAAAAAAAAACGCTTTTACGTTAAAATATAGAACCTTCTCCTCTTTCTTCACCCATTTTTTTTTTAACTATTTATGATTTTAACTATTGATGCTGAATAATACTGAGTGAAAATTTTGCCTTTTCCTTTCGACTTGTTAATGTCACACGTTGTTCAATTATACAAATTAAACAACATGTCCAAAATGTCGTTAAACTTCAAACATAAATGAGATAGTAAAAATATCTTTTATATTTTTTTGACAAAAGAATGAGTTTTGTGTGAGAAGTTAAATAATTTAAGTTCCCTTTGGTGTATTTCCTGAATGAAGGGGCAAGGATTTGGGCACGGTAATCTATCTTCTCTGAGCTATCTAAAAGCTGAATGTATTCGTGGAAACCTCGTGTTCTTTAATGAAAGTCCCTTCTAATGAAGTCCATGTCGTTAATGAAGCCAAGGGAGGTAGAGCAGAAGATAGGGTCCATGTCATCAGAGGCGAAATTGTTCTTTTGTGATCCTTGACTTTGGTGATGCCCAGCTGCGGAAAGGAGGGGCTGCTGTAATAATTCTTACCCCCTTTCTCTCTACCTCCTGAACGAAATCTACTTCTTTTTTTAACACGTTGTTTAAAGTGTAAAAATGAACGGATCCCCCCCGAAGATAATGCGGCTCTTCTGCGTTTGAAATGGACCGAGACGTATCGGATCACTGATCAAGTTGATTTCTTCTAGGGCAGTCAACGGGAAAACCATTTCTGTAGGGTTTTTCCATTTCTTGTATGATTAAAAAATTTTTCATTTATGTGCCCCTAATTTTTCTAAAATTTGTATAGGGTAATGTGATAGCGTTTTTTATTAAAAATTTAATTAAAAAATAATTAAAAATAAAGTTTAAAAATAATTAAAAACATAATTTAAAAATAATTAAAAATATAATTAAAATTTAATTAAAATATAATTTAAAAATAATTAAAAATATAATTTAAAAACAATTAAAAATGGAATTTAAAAATACTTAAAAATATAATTGAAAAATAATTCAGATTCAAAATAAAAAGCGATTAAAAATGTAATTAAAAGTATGATTTGAAAATAATTATAAAGTTTATTTTTTCCTTATTTTCACAAAAGAAATAATTACACATGCTTAATTTATGATAAAAGGGGCCCACGGAAAGAAAAATTATCCAGAGTCCCACAAAACCTTTATCCGGTGCTATTGATGCACAAATCAATAACAATTCAATAAATTGCTAGAAAACTAATTTGCGATTTAGTGTTGTGAAAATAAAATCACTAATGCTTTTCCTTGCAAAAGGCAGGACCAAAATTAATGACATTTCAACAATGATGATTACTGACAATTTGTATGTACTAATTGTAAGTACAGTTATACGCGTACGTAGAAAGTTCGTAAGGGGGTGGGGGGTTACGGAGCTGCAACTCACATATTCGTATGTTGAATATACAAAATTTCATCGCATCAAACCCCTCTCTGCGTACGCCAATGACTACAGTATGAGCACTGGCGTACGAAGAGGGGTGTTGATAGGAGTTGTAACACTCTCAATTGCAGTGAAATTTTGTATTTAACATAGGAATATGTGAATTGTAGCCCCCCCATTGAGCCTACAATTCCCCCTTTTGAACTTTCTGCTTACGCCTGTGAGTATAAGGGACGTGTGTGTGCAGGCTCGTAGCTAGACGCTTGTTACAGGGGGTATTCTGAGATTTACAGAGGCGGCTTAAAATTCGTAAATGTTTTGATGTATTTTATTAATATATTTAATAATACTAAATATATAAGGAGAGTAATATATTTAACGTTAATAAATTTCTTAACATAAATTTTGCATTAAGAAATAAATTTTAGTATACCTCTCTATAATTTCTCTTATCCTTATTATAAAGTATACGAAGACTCACACTTCTGTAAAAAAAATTACATACACAAGATCTACCGTAGAAAGCTATTTTGAATACATTTTTAACGTCAAAGAACAATTTTTATTCTTATGTACAATTTCGTACAAAACAAAAAATTTTAAATAAAATTCTACAATATTTGATTTTTGAGAAAAAATATTTTGTAGTGGGGGGGGGGGGCTCAGCCCCCTATAGCCCCAGCCTGGCTACGGCTCTGCGTGTATGTGTGTGGTGGTCGGCTTCCGTTGAAAAACGGATATGGTTATAATTTAAAAACATTGATAAAAACTGGCCAGTGTTTTCCTCGCTTGATTTTTGGAAATTTTTTTTTGAGTTAGAAATCTCGTAGGTCGTTACAATTCGCAATCATTATTATTATTACATCGAAATGAATGCACGACATAAGTAGGCCTCCATTAAACAGAGATGTGGCGCCATCTACAGGCTCAAATTTCAAAGAAATTACTATAAAGTTTCTATTTTTTTTCTCGTACGAAAACTGCCATTTAAGATTAGTTTAAGACCCACGTCTCTCAAACCGTGGGTCGCGACCTCCAATGGGGTTTGCGTTATAATTTTTCACTTAAGTTAAATGATGACTGATACGTTCAGGAGCGGATTTAGATGGGAGGCCGGGGTGGCGATCGCCCCCCACCCCGAAGGAAATTTAACATTGAAAAGATACAAGGTAAAGGTCCAATGAGGTATCATTTCCAAAAATCGTCATTAATCGCCCCCCCTCAAATAACTTCTAAATCTGCCCCCTGGGTACGTTTAAGAAGAAATGTAATTTTGTGTCGAATCAGATATTGAATTTATTTAAATCACTGTTCTGATTTAAACAACATATTCATTTTTTTGTAAATAAGATGTTAAAATATGCATATATACACCTATGTGCAAAAAAATGCGCAACCTATGAAAATACAACGTTTATACCATCGTGCAGGGGAGGGGGGCGCAGGGGTAAAATTCAAAAAAATGTTTTAAAAAATTCAAGGATCACAAATGATATTTTTTAACAAACGCTATGTCAAAGTTTTACTCAGGGTCATAACCCCCAGACTGGGCTAAGTCCTCCTTGAAATTATTATCAGCCCCCCCTCCAACCAGAGAATAGTTTTGGTTTTATTTTGTGTTGTTTTTAAAGTGTTTCTTGCACTGGAAATAATATTGTGATTCATAATACATTGTTATTCAATAAAGTGTTAACAAGAAGGTTGATACATGCCATCTGTTAAATTATTTTCTTAGAATTCTTAAAACAAAGCTTAGAAGTTTTTAAAACATGAATATTTCATACGAGAAACTATGTAACAATAATAATATTTATGCAACCCAATTTAACTTACATATTGTAAAAAGTATAAGAGATAAATACAAAAAAAGAAAGTATTACCTTTTATGTTTTAAGTAATTTTTTATTAATACGTGTTAAGTATTCATTAATTAATACGTTTTGAGTAATTTTTTATTAATTAATACGTTTTAAGTAATTTTTTATTAATTAATACGTTTTAAGTAATTTTTTATTAATTAGTACGTTTTAAATAATTTTTTATTAATTAGTATGTCTTAAGTAATTTTTATTAATACGTTTTAAGTAATTTTCTTGTTAATATGTTTTTTATAAGTAATTTGTTATTAATACAGTACGATTTTAGGAATTTTGTATTAATTGATATGTTTCTAGTTAGAGTTGGAAGATATACAGTCGAAGGGGTTTTTTTTTCTTTTTTTTTTTTAAAAAAGCTAGATTCTCGTCTAGAATTGCGGAGAGCTTACATAAGAATGAAAAGTAGATACTTTCTGTGAGAAGAAAAGTAAAATAAAGAAAAAAGTTTAGAAAACAGAGCGAAAAGGATATTCAAATTAGGAATAAAACTGATTTTAATTCAAAAGCAAATCAGTTACATTAAATCGCCATTTTTTTTTCCTTCGCCATTTTATCCTACATGCGTAGAAAAATATCGGTTAGCAAGTGCAGTCGCTCATAACATGTTCGAGCGTGACATAACAGTGTCGTTTGTTCCTGAAAGTTCGTTACATAATTAAATTTTGTAAGCACGTTCGCGGTTTCCCATGCGTAACCGGAAAAAAAATAAAAATAAAAATAAAAAATAAAATAAAGATGAATAAATTTTAAAAAATCTTTATGACTCTTCAACACGTCACAGTTTTCTTTACTAAAAATTTCGTTTTAATTTTTTGACTTAAACAACATGTGGTAAACATTTCAGAAAAAGATTTACGAAGCAAGAAACAAAGCTAATTGTTGGGTGGGTTGTCGCTTTTGAGCGCCGCCTTAACGGGCGGCCTAACTAAGCCTCGACTTGGGGCCCCGATGCAAACACAAGCCTCAAATTATCGAAGTTTATTATATACTATATATATTTTTTTTATATTAAAAATTTGGAAATTTAAAAATTCATGTAATATGGGGTTTTAAAAATAATCGAACCAGATTCCTGATGCATTAATGCGGCCCTGCTGCTTCTCATCTTTTTTGTAAACAGTCTTGAGGCCAGGGGTGTAGTGGAGCCGGAACATCATTCCGCTTTGCTTTTCTTTAAGGTTTCTCTGTAACTTCATTCTGTCCTTCAGCCCAATGTCACCAAGAACAGAGCGTTCCGGCAATACTTAATTTATAACTACACCCTTGCTTAGGACGTAGTGGTCACGGGAATAATGCAGTCCTGTATTTCGGGCCGTTGCCTTCTTCACCTGTGCTTTAATCCGTCAGTTCCCCAGTGGTTCAGCGGTTATGGCCTTTGGCTCCGTAGAGTTGAATTCGGACCTCAGTGAGCTTAACCGTGTGTCAATGTATTGGGATTCGGAGGTTACGTTAGCTCAAGGGCGGACACAGACTTTTATTTGGGGGGGAGGGGTCAAGGACAGAATTTGCCATGGTCTTGGAATAACACCATTCATTTTTCATGAAATTTGGAATTTTTACCGTGAAAAAACATATTTGCGGGGGGAATAACTCCTGTGACCGCCCCTATACCCGCTCTTGTGATAGTTGTCGATCTTATTAGAGATATTCTTTGCGCTGCTTTGGGACACGAAATGGTCAAATATATAATATACGTATTTAATCCGCCCACACTTGTCTTCACCAACGTAGAATTTTCAAAATTATTGGGAGGGCCTAAGCATATATAATGAGCATTTATACATTATAATATACGTAAAATAGCAATTTATTTCAAATTATTGGGGCGGCGGGGGTTCACACAACTCTATGCTTAAACTTGTCTTAATTCTGGTGATGATTACATCAGTTAAATAATGTATGTTACAGCACTTTTATTTCTTGGCATTATTATAAATATTATGGTAATTACTTTACTTAAATAAAATGTATTTTTCACCGAATAACAATTGTTATTAATTTGAAACGTATTGTAACATCAATACTTCCTCCATGTTACGTTAATGTATTTAATCATTTTAAACTTATTCAACTTAACATAATCTTATAAACTTTAATTAATTTCTACCCTTCTTTTGGCATTACTACGCAATTTTCTATCTTTGTTCTGAACTCCTTTTCTTCAATTTTCAAAACTAAAACCACCCTCCAAGCAATGTGGGTGTTACATCTGAAATGCATCAATTCGCACACACGGGTGTAAATTGGCGGATGTAAAAGCATGAGTCAACCGCCAATGAAGATATCTGCCAAGGTTGGAAGATCTCTATATATCTTCTTGGTTGGATATCTTCTTGGTTGTCCATACCTATGGTGTCCAAGGGGCCTGATGAAGTAGGCTCTTGCAGGTCTTTGGTGTCTTTCAATTTGCACGTGTTCTTTTGGTTCTGTTTGTTACTTCTCGTAAATTTGACTACAAGTGGTTGAAGACTGCAGTTTTCCCTCTGGACTATTTCGATGCTGGACTGTGGTTGGAATTTTTATGGCCTTTTTCCGTTGAAGATATATGACAGGCGAGTCAGAGAATGATTTTAAAGAGGGTTTAATGGTGAAATGTGCGAATTGATGCATTTCAGATGTAACACCCACATTGCTAGGAGGGTTAGTTTTGAAAGTTGAAGAAAACGCTTTCAGAAAAAAGATAGAAAACTGCGTGATAATGCCAAAAGAAGGATAGAAATTAATAACCAAAGTTGATAAAATTATGTGAAATTGAATAAGTTTAAAATTATCAAATACATTAACGTAACATGAATCAAGTACTGATGTTACAATATATTTCAAATAAATAACAAACGTTATTCAGTAAAAAATACATTTTATTTAAGTAATTATCATAATGTTTATAATAATGCCATGAAATAAAAGTGCCGTAAAATACATTATTTAGCTGATGTAATTATCACCACAACTATCAAAAACATCATTACTTTTATCAAATCTGGTACAAAGAGAAAGTTATTATGAATACAACATTAAAAAGAAAATTGTATACATATACAGAGTGTCCTAATTGTCACCAAAGGTAAACATTATGCGGAAGTGATCTAGAGGAGGAGGGGTACAAAAGAGAGGATAATGATGATCTAAAGATATAAACTGAACTAAGTATGGAATGAATTTTTTACTTGAGTACATAATAAGAAATTGTGGTTCAGACTGGCCGTCAGAAAGTGCTTGGAGAAGAAGAAGAAGAAGAAGAAGAAGAAGAAGAAGAAGAAGAAGAAGAAGAAGAAGAATCTGTCACTGATATACATGTGCGTCATAAAAATTTCCCCTGTAGAAAATTTGTTAGAAATCAGTAGCATTGGAAAAGGGGGTCAGGGGTTCAAGCACTCCGATTGGATATCAAAACGCACATTATTTTCTCACATTCCATTACATAATCTTTAAACCCCCTTGAGCCTCCCCCCACCACCCAAACAATAAATTTTGACTCTGCGCTTTTGCAGAAAATGGACGCTTTGGAATTCCTTTACTTTGCAACTAATAATACATGACAAGACAGGGGAAAAAAAAAAAGAAATCTTCAATCTAAAAATGCCGAAGTAACTGAAAAGGTATTTAATGGTAATATTTTCTTTTAATTTAAATTCTTAATACAACTTCTTCTTGCCGAGAAAAAGGTAGCTCTCTGGTTACCTAAATAGTCAATTGAAAAGTTATTTAAGATGTTTTATTTACAAATGTGAAATATTGAATTGCTTCTCAATTATAATTTGCCGTATGTTTAATTCGAACGTTTTCATTTCAGCTCAAATCGAAATAATTCCATGTAAGGTGTGTGGAGACAAGTCATCTGGTGTCCATTACGGAGTGATAACCTGCGAAGGTTGCAAGGTAATTATGATATTATGTGTGTTTATGTGTGTCGCCTGCAGCCAGGATCAAGGGGCAATTGGGGCACTGGAAATTGTCCTATATATATACAAATAGCTCAGTGGGGCAAATGGGGCCGCGCTCCTCCTGGCCCCGTCTTGGTTGCAGACCTGATGTGTGTGTATCACTGTCTCCATAGGTGAAGAAGATGTGGAGGAGTAGAACAATCGTTTTAAACTACCCGATTCGATTGTATACTTCGTCGTTACCATTGAAGTTGAATCATTATTATTAATTATGCAGACTGCGATTGGGAAGGTTGGTCAAAGGAGGGACGCTGTACTCCCAGAGGAGGGTCGTAATCGAAGCTCATTTTGTAACGCATAGATGCACTCTGGAGTTACGATGTTCGTAATTAATAATTGTATAAATAATTGCTGAATTATAAAACAATTAATCCATTGCGATTCGAAAAAATTACCTTTCGTTCAAAATCAAACTGACGAGCATATTACCTGTCGCTAAATAAATATATACAGTGTCCCCCTCTCGTAAGGGACACCTCCGAAGAAGGAACACCTTTATCTGAGGGACAAAATATCTGGCCACGTGTGTGTTCGTCATTGGAAGGTAACATTGTATTTCTATAACATGTATTTTTGTAACTAAATCCTAGGCTAAGGAATGGGGGGGCCTCAAGCGTGCTTAAGCCCCTCTCAGCGGAGGGTATCCAAGGCACATTTCCGCCGAATTCTTCTTTCACGCCGAATCACGTGACCGTCTTTTTTATAGCTGCTCGAGGGGGGCACCAATCATTTTTTGACAGCTACATCCCTGGAATTGAGAGGTTAGAAATTTGGTGTTTAATTTTTTAAACAGGGAAGCAAGATGAAAAGGAGGTGGGGGGGGGGGGATCTACTCCAATTTCTGTCTTCATAATATTTATTTATTTATAATATATCTGGAGTAATTTTATTTGTGACGTTGATTAGCAAAAACTAATTGAAAAAATCAATGCAGGAATGTTTTTTCGTTCAAAGTGTGCAAAGGTTTGTATATGAGGAAAAAATTATCAGAGATCAATTTATTAAAAAAAAAGTTTTGCAAAACATCATGTTGTTGCCTGAATTATCCTTTTGTGTATTTAAATTGCTAATTTATAATATTAGAAATAAGATACAAATTACCAGAAAAGAAATTTACGTAAAAAAAGGTTAAACACTGGTATAATAGCAAATGAAAAAAGATCACCCAAGCTTTCGGACGCGTAAGCACCAGTCCTTTACCAGGCGTAATGTACTGTTGTAATTTGTTATCACACTGAGGTGTGATGGGTATATTTTATTGCGTAATTCTGGTTGGGTGTGAAAGGCAACCTTAGCCTTAAAGTTAATGAGCTTTGAAGAAAGATTTAGGACAAATATTACGAAAACCAGATCCTTTTGGGGCTTATTGTATTCTTTCAGCTTAGGGGACTATAAAAACCTTGATTTGGTATTGGCTAGTGGTGCCTAAGCAAGGGCGGACACAGACTTTCATTTTGAGAGTGGGGGTCACGGACAGAGTTTGCCATGGTCATGGAATAACCAGCGGCCGATTAAGCGGCTGGCGGACCTGGCGGCCGCCAGGGGGCTCCAATCCCCAAGGGACCCCGAGTTTGAGAGATTCCTAGTTAAAAACTGCCACAACACAAAAAGCGAAAGATGCGATTTTGATATTATTCACGTATTCTACGTACATGAGCACAGAAACTTTCTTTTATTAAATTAAAGCTAATTAAAAATCATAATTAGTTCAACAATGAGTACCACAATGATTAAATGTTACTGTCAAAAATGTATTTTCACCATGTGTAATTAAATGAGCGAAATGAGAATTAAATGAAATTAAATTATAATGCCAGGAACCATGTTCTCAATAGCGCCATTTTTCTTATAAGAAGTTGAGGAAAGAACAACTTTGATTTTACCTCTAGGCACGCACCTTAATACTTATCCCGTATATATTATCATCATTATATTCAAGGATGAAGGTCTCTCCAAATGCTTTCCACACAAGTCTATCCTGAGCAATTCGCTTCCACGTCACCCCAACCTGTTTTCTTATTTCATCCACCCATCTAGTTTGAGGACGTTTTCTAGGTCTTCGGTGGTCTCTTGGAATCCAGTTCAGAATTTCTGTTGTCCATCGTTGATCAGTTCTTCTTGCAATATGCCCAGCCCATCGCCATTTCAGCCCTTTTACTTTAACAATGATGTCCTCTACTCTAGTTTGCTCTCTCACCCAAGTGTTTCTTTTTCGATCTCTCCTAGTTATTCCAAGCATGCACCTCTCCATGCTCCTTTGCGTTGTCTGTAACTTTCGTATTGCTCCAACTGTTAGACTCCATGTCTCTGATCCATAAGAGAGGACTGGCAATACACACTGGTTGAAGACCTTTCTTTTTAGACACAAAGGCAATTTCCCCTTCAGGATAAAACTGTTTCTTCCAAATGCACTCCAGCCAAGTTTAATACGTCTGTTGAGTTCTTTCATAATGTTGCCATCCATTGAAATCAGCAATTTCTAGCTCAATGTTGTCAACTTGTATTTTTGTTTCCTCTACGAAATTATTGAACATGATCTTAGTTTTTTGTAGGTTCATCTTGAGTCCAACTTCTTTACTTCTAGTTGAGAGCTCCTGTACCATGTCTTGGAGTTCTAATGGGTTCGTTGAAAAAATAACAATGTCATCAGCAAACCGCAAATGATTTAAATATTCACCATTTATTTTTATTCCCTTGTTATTCCAATTTATCTGCTGAAAAATCATCTGTAAAGCTGAAGTAAAAAGTTTTGGAGAAATGGTATCTCCCTGCCTCACACCTTTACCAATTTTGATAGTTTTGGTATCTTTATGTAACCGAAATTTTGCACTTCCTTTCTTCATACTTTTTATTGCAAATGAAACTTCTTCTTTTAAGATTTTAGGAGCTGTTCCTTCGACTATCTCAGAGTCTTCGTTTAATCCACTGTTACTTTCATATAGTTTTTTGTAGAATTCTTCAACTCAAATAATTTCGAGAACTCTACGTTGATGTGTGTGTGTGTGTGTATATATATATTATATGCGCACTTGAGTGTGAGAATTCTAAAAGGTAATTGAACGAGAAGAGACAATCGCTGTTGTTTAGACAATATTTCCGCGCGAAAATCGGAGCTTCTGGATAAACCTTCGAAGGCGAGAGGACACTTATGTCCTTCTGTTCCGATGGCATTTTCTAAAATTCCCTTTGAACTATTATTATTATTAATTTAAAGAAATAATTTTTATTAAAGAAGAAATAAAAAAACTTAAAAACGAAAGAAACTATTTGATTATTATTGGGCGCATATAATCAACAGGATTATTGGTGCATCATTATTATTGAAGTATTTATTAGTGAGTATATATCACTTGGATAAACATACCAGGACGTAAAGAGTTCAATCGAATTGTAAGTATTGTTTATTCTATTTTTGCAAAAGTTACGAATAATAATAATTATGTAAATTAAAGAATGATAAAATGGGGTTCGGAGGCGGGATATTAAGCGATATTAAAAAGTTATAAATGATAAAGGAAGTTTGCAAGAACATTTGCAAAGAATATGAATACTTTTAAATTGCTTTTATATTGTTATATGTAGGTTGTTATCGTACCCGTTGTTATGAAAGGAGAAAAAATAAAAACGTAAGAATCTGATAAATAAATAATCGAAAGTGTTGGTAGGCTTAAATAAATATCATCTTCTCAGTCAGAAGTGCTATTGAATAATAGTTCGAAGTGTATAAAAACAGTGGAACTTTTCCTAATGTAGAGATTATTTCGAAAATATTTTTAGACATACCGATATCAAATGAATCAAGTGAAAGATCTTTTTCAGTTTTAAAATGCGTTAAATGCTATTTAAGGAGTACGATGGGAGAGGACAGGTTGAAAAACATGGCCATATTATACATAAAACAAGAAATTTTGGACGAAATAGATATTGCAAAAAGTAATTGATGAATTTACCAAAGAGCAATCGAGACACAAATTCATATATAGTTCGTTCACGAAAAGTAGTCCGATGGTACCGTTAGAATTAACGGGAGTTGACATCACAAACGGCCTAGCCGATTACAGCAGAGGGGAGGACGTCATTTCAGAACTGGTTTTTGGCGAACGTTTGTCTGCGCCAACAACCAGTTCTGAAATGACGTCCTCCCCTCTGCTGTAATCGGCTAGGCCGTTTGTGACGTCAGCTCCCGTTATTTTTAACGGTACCATAGAACTATTTTTCGTGAACGAACTGTAGAAAACATTTTTTAAGCACTCAGGTAACTTGGTTACTGTTAAATTTTTGGAAATAATTCCAGATTTTTCTTGAAACGTTGAGTTTATTATTAGTTACATATTGCCGGTTTAAGGAACTCACTAAAAATTTACTACTGAAATCCTTCCGAAAATACCACCAGTTTCCTACACAATTTTTATGTTTTGGGGCTTGGAACTAAGAGCCTCGAAATTTTTACAGCGAGGGGCCTCCAACAGGCTTAATCCGCCTCTTGGAATAACACCCTTCATTTATCATGAAAGTTGGAATTTTTTACAGTGAAAAAATATATTTTGGGGGTCATGACCCCTGTGTCCGCCCTTGTACCTAAGGCTCCTAGAAAAGATTATAATTCTAGCTGCTCTAGTGGTGCCCATAGAAAAAATGATCAAATATATTTTAAAAATAGTTTCATACAGAATTCATAGATGGCAGCACAGCAAAGAGCGAACTAAAATCTCGCGATGATTTAACCTCATTCTTTGCAATTTGTTTCTGCAAATGAGATTTGAGGATATGTATGATTCGATATCACGTTGTGTAGTACTGCTACCGCGTGTTATTTTTGATAGTTTATCAATGTGAAGAATTGAATGTTTACGAAAATAGGCTGGATAAGGTCACATGCACAGCTATTACGAAAGTTCTTCTCTTTAAGTACTTCCTATGAATTTCTTCTTCGGAAATCGAAATTTAATTCAATACGCAGTTGGTTGAGCTTCTCTATCAAAACAAGCATGGCCGTGCCCGCTTTTAAACCGCCGAATATACTGGTGTATACAGGAGAAGATTTTAGTTGTGGGGATCCAGTATTTTATCGTAACGTGGCGAAGAACATTAATCAGTGCCTACGTTCAGATTGCTATACAATATATTTGCTGACCCCTCTGCAGGTCGTAAACGATCCATGGGAGGAAAATTTGAAACTTTTAGTGATTTCCTGTGATAAACTGACCGATGAAGTTGTAGATTGTTTTAAAAAGTATGTCATGGCTGATGGCAAAGTTCTAAATTTTGGTGGGAATTTGAAGCTCCCAGGTTTATCATTCAAAGAGAACAACAACAATTCGTTGGTTTCACTAACTCATCAAGGCAATGAAGTTTCCTTCTATGCTTGTAAGCATTCCTTCGAGTTTTCGCTTCCACATACTGTTCTGTACAAGGATGTCGAAGAAAATCCTAGAATTATTGAAGTCAATTGTGAAAATAGTCTTTTTGTAGTATCTGACGTGCATTTGGAAATTGATTCCAGCGTATTGAATTGCCATAAACAGTTGGTAGAGGCATTGGATGGCTTTGATAGTTCTCGCTTGGATATGTTACGAGAGCTGCTCTCTGTTCATTTCGAACTGTCTTGTTCCGACAAAGTTGAAACATTTAGTTTAACGCCTTGTTTTTTGCTGTCGAGAAGCAATATTTCTTTACCTTTTGATAATTCCGCAGAAAGCAATTTTAAAAAATTGACCATTAGGTTTTTGGATTACGCTAGCCAAACATCTGTTTCTGTTACAACCGAAAAGGAATTACCAGTGTTGTACAACTGTCCAAAAGGTGCTTGTCCTGCTTTTAACGAAGAAGTATATTTTTCCAATCTCAAGACAGATTGGATGGGGCAGGTAGTTTACTTTGAAGAAGTGGCTGGTACAACAATGTCTATTATCGAAAGTGTTCCGAGTGTTGAGGGAGCCGTTTCCATAGCTAATATTCAAATATTTGGCAAAGGGCGTCGAGGAAATCGTTGGATAACCCCAAGAGGATCTGCGTCATTTTCTGCACATTTCAGTGTCCCATTGCAATCTCCCTTAGGACAGAAACTTCCAATTATTCAGTACTTTGCTGTTTTAGCTCTTGTCAAAGCGATTCGTGAAACTCCCGGATATGAGAACCTTGATGTACAAATCAAGTGGCCGAATGACATATATCATGCAGGTCAGATTAAAATAGGTGGTGTCATCGTTAATTCTACAATATCGGGAAGCACTGTGCATATTTATACAGGCAGTGGACTAAATATCAGTAACAGCAAGCCCACAACATGCATTAATGACATCATCAAAGCCTACAATTTGAAAACGGGTGAAAACTTGCGCGAGTTCACCATGGAAGAACTGATCGCTCGTAGCCTCAAAGAATTGGAGAAACTAATAATGAACTATCAAAACAATGATGTAGACTATTTTTCCTCAGCGTACTACAAGTACTGGATGCACACTGGTCAACAAGTCTCGTTGAAAGGTGAAGAAGGGTCTGTAACCATTACTGGCATTGACCAATATGGATTTTTAGTGATTGAAACGAAAAATAAGAAAAAAATTGCCTTACAGCCAGATGGTAACAGCTTTGATATAATGCAAAATTTGATTATTGTTAGAAAAATGTAACTAAGAAACTTTTTCTGATATTTGTTATTTGAAAATGGAGATCTTTTGCCTTTTTTTTTTTTTTGCAAATGTTGCTATTTTTTTCGAAACATTGAACTGTAATTTGACTGATAATTTTTGTTCTATTAAGATTTATCATTCAAAGGATATTTACAAAGTATATAATATATATCCGTATTTACAAAGGATGTAGTATCATTTATACTAGCTGTATTTTGTAGTTGCTTTTGATCAAACAGCAAACACTGTTTTTGTCACGTAGGGTTTGTGGTAAAGGATAGCAGCGTTTGTCGAAAACGCATTGATATGTTTTAACCAACATCGGATACTATGCTCCAGAACGTTGTTATTGGTGTTTAATGCATTTTAAGTAGTGCTGTGACAATTTTACATTTAAATGTATAATGCATACATGCATAAAGTTCCAAACTGTCTGGCAGTGGTACCAAAATTTGTCTGGTGAGTTTTATGTCACAATAATAGGCAGCGATGTCCTAACGTGTTTGTAGTCCTTGGACCTAATCACTTTTGGGGGGGGGGGGCCCTTTTATCCAGGTTGCATAGGAAGGGGGAGTAGGATGGGCCCGGCCTCCCCCTAAGGCTTGGATGTCCCCCCCTAAACTTTTGCTTTGGCTACAGGCTTGCTTTTATCACAAAATTGTAAATTTCCAATTAAAATTAAAAAAAATATATATATAACTTTGCCAATTTGGGCCTAGATTCCATTGATTCTCCCATTAAGGTGCGTCCAATAATAGGATGAACAGATCAATGAATGACCATTTTACAATAGTATTCGTTAAATCAATTTTTTTTTTCCTTTGTCCTTTTTTTTTTCCTTTTTCCTCCAGCCTGGGAAATTGTCCGCTGGCAGCGAATTTTGTCTGGTAGTCAGAATGCCAGAATACGGTACATTCTGCATCCGCGGTATAATGTTTGCTTATTTAAAGTAATTATAACTGAAAACCAATTAATGTAAAATGTCCTTATGAGGAGTTAGTGCAGTTAAATATAGAAAGAGAAGTTTATGCTTGAACTTTTTGTAATTGAACTGATGTTTTTCACCTTGTCTTTCCCTAAATGTTTTCAATTTGTAGTCGACCAAAAGGGACGTTTTATATTCCAGAGTTGATACATACATAGGCATAGAGCTATATGGGCCCGTGGGGCCCAAGCTCCCCCTAATAATTTGCAATTTCATATGCATATTGCAATGTATAAATGTTCATAATATGTGCTTAGCATCCCCTTCCCCAATAATTTTGAAAACTCTGTGTTGATGGATACATGATGAAAGGAAAAATTATTTATACACAGTGTCAAATTTAGCTGTAGTGACATTATAATGAATCTGAAATTTTGATGCTAGAACTGATCAATAGTTTTGAAAAGTTTGTACATGTATTAAATTTGTTAAATTGCAGCATTATGCATGCATATGTATATACAGGGCTTAAATTGGGCAGGCTCCGGTACTTCTTCATTTTTGGCGATTATTTAAATATTAGCCGGAACCCCTAAATAGACACTGTCATGAAAAAGTAATGAATTTGTGATTAAGGTCAAGCATTTTGTTGTCCAGAAAAATGGACATAAACAATTGATATGATTTATCGATTCTTTTGCAGCCATTCAATTTTTTAATCGATTTATCATAATATTAGGGCTCCTGCACTTTTTTTTTGTTAGAAATTAAGCCCTGTATATATATGTATATGTATAAACACTTTTTTTTTCTTTTTAATATCTCTATTTTGCAAAAATGTATGGATTAATAAAACACAATCCAGTGTTTAAACATGATGGTAGAACTGCAGAATAATTAAAAATTCCCTGTCTCTCAAATTTTAGAAAAGGAAGTCAATAATTTTGTAAGTTTAGACATAAGATCTGAGTTTTCTGGAAATTTTATTATAGATATTATATAGCCAGGATAATATAATGTTATTCTTATGGCACTTGTAAGGGAATTTCAGAATTTTGATGTATTAGCCTTAATTGCTCTCCAACAGAGATTGTTATTCATGACTTTCTATATTTTTATTCTCAATTTGCCGTTTATTAAAACACTGTGTATTTTGTTTAGTTAACATTATTAATTTGGTTCTTTCTGCAATTTAATATTGAATGTGGTGAAAATTTATCTTTTAAAACCTTATGGGATAACCAAAATCCAGACACTTAGACTATATACAGGTCAAAACATTCAGAAAACTAATGAAATGACGTAAATTACATTTTTGGACTAAGAATGGATGCATTTCGTTTTAATTTTAGCGAATTTCACGAACTTGTTAAATTGACATTTCCGGAATTTGAACCATTGCTAACGGATGTCAGAAGATTGTAAATAATCTATAAAAGTAAAACACAAGGTGAGGAGGGGGGGGATGGATTATTTTATATTTTGTGATGTAAAAATGGGTAGGTTCAGGGCCGTGCTTTAGTGGAGTGCGAGCTATGCAGCCACCCAGGGTCGCCAAAAATTGTAGTGCAAATACCAAGAAATCAGTTTTTAGCAACTCCATATACTTTCAACAAAGTATTTGGTCAACTCACCTTTTGTGTGTGTGACGTCATACTTCTCATAATGCAGCTTCTAAATGGTGGTCAAAATAAATACATGTGTTATTAGTCAAATGTGTTAGCATCAGGAGCCTATGTACATTATCATGTTTATTGTGGTGGCCATATGGCCACTGCAGAGACTCGTGGCAGCACAAAAAACTAGAAAAATTACTTTGTAAGTTCTAATAGTATAAAAAAGCGGCTTTGTTCGTTGAATTAGCTTTTCATTAATTCGTTATAATTATAATAATTAGAGTAATAATAAATTACAATGATTCGTATTTTATTTAATTTTTATCCCCTATTTTCAATTTAACTTCATTATCTGCTCTTTATTTTTACCTACAGCGTTTAGACCAGTAAAGGACTTTATGCTTTATAAAGGACCCAATGCTAAACCCCGGTAAATCTTTTTATCGTTGTGTTATTTATATGTCAAAATATTTTTAAGGGCCGCTAACATGGTAAGCAGGGCCCTGGGTAGGTTCATGTTATGATAGAACCTGCAGTTATATGAGACATTCGAATCTGTTATTTAAGGAATTGACGCACATTATTGATTGATAGAGCAATTTGTAACTGTTTTCTGTCATTTGAATTTGAACTTTTTGCTTACAGTACAAACTGTGAGATAAGATGAAGGTAAATGTAATACTTGTTGAAGTTCTTGGTCATTACTTCGTTTGCTGTTTTGTTGATTGTTCAAAAGCATGGTAAAGTTATTCCCCATTGTAGCACTGTTTTTGCAGAAGAGGGAGGACAGATAATAGTGTGTGCGCAATCACCCAAAAAATTAGAGAATCCTGAAGTGGGAAATCCAATGCTCTTGATTTCAGAGTTCAGGTGTTGAAATTTTATACTATTAAGAGATCCGAGTATTAGGTTGTGGTGATGAAAGAACAAATGTAACGTAGACAGGATATGCTGCTGAATGCAAGGGCTTCAACATATGAAAAGCAGGGTTAGAAATTAAGATCACAAAGTTAGGCGTCAGTAGCACCTAACAAATTTTCTTCAGTTGCGAAAATGTTTTACTTGGATGCAATTAAACAAAACAAAAACCTCCTCTAATTGAACATTTTTATGAAGTGTCTTTTGATGGACATATTTCATAACCCATCCCTAAGTAACAGAGCTGTAGCCAGAAACATTACCAAAAAATGCGATTGAAATTCATGGAAAACATAGTGGTGCTCTTATTAGGAATTTCATTAAGAGAAACAGGTACAATTTTGTTAATCTGGCTCTTCAAATGTGAAATGTGTGTGCAGGTGTGGTGCTTATATGATTACCTTATATATATATTATGATAGGATAAAAAATTACTTTTTATGAATAAATCTATTAAATTTTATAAAGAATTTTTTATTATATTCTGTCTGTAGGGGGGTGTGGAGGGTTGTTTCACATGAAAAATTTTGGAATTTTAAGTTGAGACCAAAATAAGGAATATACTTATGAGGAGAGGATAGATCGATGGAATTTTATGAATTAAGATAAAAAAAAAACCCTCCACCGTTTAATATTTTGCTCTATGGACATTTGTCCACATATAAATCCGTGTTTGTTACCCCTCCCAGATGTGATGAAAAATCATAGAAACTGTGGAAGGAGAAGAAGGCAGTAGCAAATTTTTGCTAGAAGAAATAAGAATTTTGTTATTTTTTTGTCCACTCAAATATGACCAAGAATTAAGCTGATTTTTTTTTTCTTTAGCATTTGAGCTAAAATGAAAAAATAAAATTTAGCATTTTAAAATTTCTTTCAACGTTCTTTTTCTTTGCGATACTTTTTAAAATGTTGTACTTTAGGAGAACGTTAAACAAAATACCATAATTAAAATTTAGAACTACAAATAACATTTTTTATTTTGTACAAAATTATGCAATCTGATATATGATTTTACAATTCTCTTTGGCTTTGCTACCCATCGTGGCTTGTAGGCATTTTCAAAATCAAACTGATTTCGATTCATGACATTACAGATGGTCTTCAAGATCATTATACGGTGGCCACCGTCATAAAATTGTAGGAATCTTTAATTTTCAAGGCTTTTGCCTTTTAGCAAAAATTGGATTAAATTTCTTTGCAAAATGCGAAACGAAAAAAACAACCTTCGCACAGCTTGAACTTTGAATATGACGAAACTGCAGTAGGGGTGGTGGTATTATGATAACCTTATGCGCATTATTATAATGATACGAATAAATCTACTTTATGTGATAAAGTTTTCGTTGTTTAGGGGTGAAAGTTTTTCCAGTGAAAGCAAATCAATGGAATCCTTGATAGATTTGCGATTTAAAAAACTAAATATATCTGCTGTCTTGTAAACTTTTGTCCTAAAACTTCAGTGTGTTGGGCATTTGCCTAGTATGCCCATTTGTAAATTCGGATTCACTTGCACATGATCACAATTTAAAATATTATGCATATGTGGACACTTTTTCTAAGGAAACTTTGGTACCAATTTCCTTTTACATGGTGTTTATATCAAAAAATTGAATAGTAAACTTAAAAATCTGAAATGAGCATTTAAAATTATTCGAAGAATATCCCGCAGCTTAAACTACCTCTAAACAGTTTTCTTATGGGTAGAAATGGCTATGTTGAGATGATAGGGGAGAGAATGGAGGGTACTATAGTTGGTTACAACCCAAAAGACCGTGTGTTTTTCCCATAACGCAAGCAACAAAGGATTCTGATACTATGGTATGTGCTGGTTAGATTTGTGGAAGGAAGAATAAAGGATTGAGCAGCCAAAATTTGCATCATATAAGCAATAAAAATTGAAGATAGGTACCAAAAACTATAACTTGGTCATTAAAACATTATTTATAGGTGGAAATATGACCAACAACTGTTGATTTGGAACCCTGATGAGAGGATTAGTCACCATTGTTTGTTTGGATGTTTTATGGCGCAAGAGCATCTGGGCTATACTGCGCCATAGTCACCATTGGAGGAAAGGGCATTGTTAATTTACTGCAAGCCACAAAGTGTGCCATTCTGTTTTCAGAATTCACTCACAATCTTCAAATATTTATTGGCATTGATACAAAATTGTTCAGAAACAAGGACTGTAATTTCTACCTTACTGATTTTTCATTGTATGTCTTAACTTCATGGAAATTGATATTATTAATAAGCTAACTAAGCAAACTTCTGTTTGCAAAGTAATGTTACTTTCATTGCTCTGGTCATGAGTATGATCAGAGGCACAGACAGGTTTTACCATTAGGTGAGCCAAAGTAACAAAATAGACTGTATGTAGCCTCATGTTGATTATCGTATCTAGTTTTGAAGTCTATAGAGGATGGGGTTCTAAGGTTCCCACGCCAATGCTCTCAATACTCTGGGGGGATTGTGCCTTTCTCGCAGTTGTATTTATGGTAGGGAAATGTATATTCTTAATCTAACAACAGTTATATCTAAACACCGGTATGACCCTGCAATGGCATAGTGTGGTAACACGTTCGCCTAGTGCGCCGTTAATCCGGGTTTGACTCCCAACGGTGCAAAGAACACTTACTCAGAGATCTCATATAGATTGTACTGCTCACTGTAGTCCAGGGTTTGCTTCCCTAAGCCTTAAGAGGTTTGGATTCCTCGGAAAATTGTAGGTCCAGAGGTTCAAATTCCTCGGAAAACAGTAGGTCCCAGCGCAGCATGACCATTGTATTCCTTGAGCCGTAAAACTACAAACAAACAAACAACGCTGGCGCAAGTTTTAAAATACGTTTAGAGAGCCAACTGCTCCCTTTATCAAGTGAAGACCGAACAGATTCTGCCTTCATTTGACAAAGGGAGCAGTTGGCTCTTGAAACATCGTGTTTTAAACCTTACGCCAGTGTTGAAATAACTTGTTATGGAATCTCATGGTGAAACTTTGTATTGTTTTGTTAGAAGTTATTAATGCAGTTGTCAATTTAGGTAAAAACGTGGCTCGAAGGGATTTTTTTCCCTCTACACCCACTATGTGCACTTTTGCTGTAACTATTTTATAATATTTGTTATTACTCATAGTGATTTATATATGTATGACATATTGCAAATTGCTTATTTGTATTGTTATATATGTTCTAAGATAAACGTACTCACTATTGAAATATGTAGATTTGTATTGCTACATAATTTTTTAGGAACGTTGCCAAGTTTTTGTGGTTTTTTATATTCGTTATGTACCTACAGATTTAATAAATATTTTCATTTTGTTTTCATAGTTTTGCTTTTTTGAAATGTAACGACAATATTTGAGGCCTTTCAAACAACAATGGTATAAGTCCATTTTTGCTTAAAATGAGATAAGAAAGGATTTGCGTCCATCCAGTTTCGTGTTGGCCAATAGTAACGTGGTGCTATCCTGCAACAACTTATTACACTATGGTCATATACCATTATATGGTGGCCATACCAGTGTTGTAGGCAACAAGGCAACTCCAGAGGATGCTTCCATGGATTTAACTCAAAAATTTCATTTCTGTGACTTATACCACTGTTGTTTTCAATGCCTCGCATATTAAAATGTATAAAGTGGGAAAATATATACCCAATCAAATCAAATGTGCATAATTTTGTTAGCGCAATATAATCTTTGCTTATGGGCTAGTGCATTAACGTTGAGCGGCCGTGTGCTATTAAACCTAATCAGTCAAATATATTAATATTTAGTTTTAAGAACTCTTACTCAGAGATCTCATAAAGATCGCACTGCTCACTGTAGTCCGGGGTTTGGTTCCCTAGGCCTTAAGAGGTTCGGATTCCTCGGAAAACAGTAGGTCCCGGCGCAGCATGACCATTGTAGTCTTTGTAAAACTGCACTTTAGTAAAACCACAAACAAACGATATCGAGTTTGCCATTTTTTGGCGAATTTTGAATGGTTTGTTTTCATACGAATGTCGAAGAATGAAAGGTGTCATTATTGTGAATGTTGGGTCAGTTGATTTATATAGTATGCGAAGTCAGAAAAAAAACTTTGAAAGTTTAATCTCTATGGCGGAGTTTAAACGAAATTATGAAAAATGGATGCTTGTTGATGTGTGGTGCAAGGAGGCGACATTGTTGGGGCTGAACTGTAGTGAGATAGTTTTCGTGGAAAGAAAGCTATCAAAATTTTTCAGACATTAACATAGGTTGTTGTACAGGACTACACGTATAATCATGAAGATGAGAATACAAAGAAAACAGAAATTTGCTGCATAATTGTTGTAGCTGTCATGCTTACATCTGCTAACTGTGTAGCTATATGATACACTAGTGGCATAGCATTAAAAAATTATGGGGGGGTGGTGTTTAAATAGCTTTAGAGAGGATGATGTGATGCAGTGTTAACAAGGAGAGTGTATCTTGATATATAATGGGGGAGGGGCTCAAGACCCTTCCTGTATTACGTCATTGATTGGTGGCTATAGATGAGGACGCCTGCATTGTTGTAGGTGCTTTTGCTAGCTATTAGCTTTAAAAGTTTTGCAATATGGTAATTACAGTGTTGTATGTTGTTCTGAATGATGTGCTGTTAATCATTAGCATGCCCCTATAATACATTCTAAATTATAGTTTTATCCATGGTTATATGGTGACTGAGATTCAGAACCCTCGTTAAACTGCAGATCCACTTAAGTACACGTCTTGGCAGCATTATGAGCTTACTCTGAAATTTCTTTCACCATACTTTGTGTATGTGTAATAACGAAGATATTTTTATTCTGCAGTGGATTGAAAATGGTCGTTGATGATAATATATATATATATATATATATATATACAGGGTAGTATATATATTGTCATCTACAAATAATACGATACATATAATAAACATAATATATACAGGGTGGTGAATTCTGACAAAATGAGAGGTGGGTGATAGTACACATCAAGACAATATTTGCAGTGTAACCTAAGGCTGCATCACAGTCATAGTGCTGTAAAAGTCAAGTTTGGAAAATGTCCATCATGCAAAGGAAGGTACAACTAGTGCATGAGAAGCACAAGATGTGATGTCCTAATCGTCTATGCATTTCATCAGCTCACCTGATTTGCATCCTGTGCTTTTCATGCACCAGTTGTAGATACTTTTGCATGCTGGACGTTTTTTGAACTTAATCTTTTCTGATATTATGAGTGGGATGCGGTCGTAGGTTCCATTGCAACTATTCTTTGTTTTGATGTGTACCATCACCCTTCTTATTTTGTCGGTAGAGTTCAGGACCACCCTGCATATGTAAAAAGTATTTATTGTCTTCATTCTACTAAGGTGTCTTCTGAAAGTGAGCTCGCTTTATCTTATGACTGAAGTCTAACCACCGAATAAACATAATATTTTGTGAGAGGCCCTGTGGTTATGCAGTGATGACCCATTTGCTTACCGTATCGTTATCCTGATTTTCACTCTTAAGAATGTTAGAAAAAGGACAGATTATCAACTAATTGCCTACCATAGTCTGAGAGTTGGTACCCTATTACTCAAGAGCTTTAGGATCTTCAGAAAACTATAGATTCGAGCTTAGCATGACTCTTGCTGTCTTTGCATCATAAAATTCACAAACATACAGCTTTTGTGGCATTTTTACGGTTATGTGCCACCAGCGGTGCCGAGAGCCAAATGTGGCTCCCAACTTTGGCCAAGTAGTTCACTTCAACCAGCTCTCTTGACCCATTCCCTGGGCGTGCCCCACATAGCATAGGTTCTTGCCAGCACGGGTCCCTAGACTTCATCCAAGCCCGCGGGCTGCAGCCCCTGCTGCCCTCCCCTCTCATTGGCTCTTTATGACACCTAGACAACTGCTAGGTTTTAGGATTATAGTGCTTTTCCAAATTCAACTGTTTGGTCCCACCTTAGTGTGAATGTGGTTTTTCCCTTTTTAACAGCAAAGTGCTAAATATTATGTAATGTATTTAAAAAATAAATGTATCTGTTTTGTAGGGATTTTTTCGGCGGAGTCAGTCCAGTGTCGTGAACTACCAGTGTCCAAGGCAAAAGAATTGCGTTGTTGATCGTGTTAACAGAAACCGGTGTCAATACTGTCGCCTTCAAAAGTGCATAGCTCTTGGAATGTCTCGGGATGGTGAGACTAAATTTTTATTCAAGAAAAACAATGTCAGATTTATATATGATATCTAGCAAGGGTGGGTATGCATGAGGTCAATGAGAGCCGCATTCCAATTTATCGTATATTATAAAGAGCCACACCATGATTACATAGTATTAAGTACACAAATTTAATTAATATGGTTACATATTGTATACAAGCCTTAAGTGCTTTCAAAACTTAGTAATAACTCCTAGAAGGACCTATCGACACAACCGAAGATGTACTTTTGAAGCAATTACGTATGGCTTTTACTGTTCATTAACCGATTGACTTCCCTAGTTAGTCAATTTAACAAGATTCATAAAAAAACTTCTGGAAAAAAAAAGGATTTAAATTTTCGACGGGAGCAGCATTTAATTTAATGAAGAGTCGCATTTGCCCACCCCTAATATATAGCATACCAACACAAGAACATGGTTATTCCAATGTGGTTTAAAAAGTAGTTATTTTTTGCATATCGTTGATGATTATGCAAGTTGAAACTTTGTGTTCTTGTATGTGGAATAAAGAATAGGGAGTGCTCAAGTATTTACATAAGCAATATTTCGGCCAGTTCAACCCCCTCCCTGGTAAGCAAAAATTAACATTGTCTAACATAGGAAAATAAGCACAATGGTGCTTACGCAATACTTGGATGCTTCCATAGATCAATGATGAACATGCAAGATAATTTAACACAGCATTATGCAGATAAGGTTTATAAGTAAAAATCACATTATAAGTGTAAAGTTCAGTTGAAAAGTTCATTTTGATGTATGCTTCAAACTTGGCCATCTTTCATCAGGAATATGATGAAGTCTGTTTGAAATGTATGTCGAAACAAACTTTTCAACTTTACTGTATGCTTTTAACCAGCGGTGTAGTGTGGGTTGCCAGCACCCAGGGCAAATTAAGTATTGCGCCTGCTAAAACCCGTTAGCACTCCCTTTCACCAGTACAATATTGAAATTTGTGCCTGTGGCATCCCCCCACCATGATACACCACTGCTTATAACACTGATTCTTACTTATCATAATGAACATGTTATCTGGACACTAAAAGTTAACCTTAGGCAAAAGGATCAATGAATTCGAAAAATGTGTTTAAACACAAAGAATAGCAATTTACCATTGATAATAGGAGAATTTAATGGGACTTTTTCAATGGTGAACCGATAATGAAATTAATACCATCATATGCATTCACCAACTGAAAAAACCCAGTCATGAATGGTGACTGTGTTTGTCAAGCCTTGCATATAATAATAATAATATAGAATTGTGCTGAAACGATATATTGAAAGTAAACTTGCATTCGCTTTAATCTAACCATGTTTTGAATTTTTGTAGCTGTGAAGTTTGGTCGAATGTCTAAAAAGCAGCGAGAAAAGGTAGAAGATGAAGTAAGGTTTCATAAGGCACTGCTAGTCCGTCCACAGACTTCGACACCTTCACAACAGCCAACGCCACAGCCTACTGAGACTTCACCCGATAGTTCAGTTTTTGATCACCAACAACAGCCGTCCTCGTCGTCCAGTCAACACATCCCATACGTCAACAACAACTCGTAAGTATACTACCTGGTGGAATAAAAGTGAAAACAAAAAATCTTTCTTTATAACTTTTTAAAACTTCTAGGTTCAAAAGTTTTTTTTCTTTAAATGTAAGTAAATGAGAAGTTCACGATAATGAAATTTGTATTGAGTTGCAACGTTTTGTCCATATTATTAATAAAATATTTTGACCCATTTTAAAAGTAATTCTGACTTATCATGCCATTTTCTATATCCTGATTAAATTCCGCATGGGCTGTATGAAGCAGAATTCTCTAAGAATGAGAAAAGGAGAGCTATAACGACAGGAATGCTACTAGGATGTACATACAAGACAACTAGGCTAAGAAGTTTTGCTTTATTTATATTGATTATAACCTGTAATTAAACTGTACTTGTATTTCTGTGCATGTTTTTTTTGTTTTTTGTTTTGTTTTTTGTTTCAAAGGAGCTAACAATTAGCTGAGTTTGTTTAGGTAAAATCATAGTTGTGATAAAAATAACTGTTCTTTACTCTGTTAGGTATTAAAAAGTTTGTGTTATTAAATAGTGTGTGTTCTTTTGCTAAGTGTAAGGTTTGTTTTAAACACACTGTTCTTACTCCAGTTACAGCTATAATGGTGATCTTGGTGCGTTCTCATCCAATGGTTATGCATACACGCCACAGGCAATCCAGTTTGATCTTGGTAGCACAGATTTTGTCGACAGTACAACTTTCGATCAGACTCAACAGCTAGAACCTATTGTTGACACTAACAGCCTCCTAATAACAGTAGTTCCACCGGGTCCTATCACTAACGGAGCCCATCTTGGTAAGGCAGTTTTTCCTGAGAAATTAATGCATTGTGAATTATCTTTAAGAATTGTGCTTGTTTGAGAAAGTCTCTTTGTCTCAGAATTTAGCATTCTGCAAGTCCCAACATCATGATCTTTGTTGTCCTTGTATTGTAAAACATTAATAGACAACTTTAGCATAAACTTTGCACAAATAGTCCAATATTAAACTCGTAATATTTTTATGAACGTGTACGTGCACTTTCTATTATGTATTTGCGGCTACTATAAATTAATTTAGCTATAGGATGGTTTTAATGATAAATTCAAATAATTTAAAATACCAATCAATTAATTAAAATTATCAATTTTATTGTCCATAAATTGACTTCCCTCATATGTTCATACGTGCATTATGGTGCGATAACTTAATTTTTCAAATTAGCGGCTATAAATTAGTACAATGATTGCTACAATAACATTTTGATATGATTATACACATACTAGGAAAAAGTAATATCCTTGTCCTGTAGACTGCTTCTGATAGTCTAGGGGTTTAATTTAGAAGGAAGAAAACTAGTTTGTTTTGTTCTTTAGCATTGAGTTCCACAAACAGTACAGTCTATTTTTTTAAGGTCACATTAAACTCTACATCTCATCTTCCAGATAGCCTTATGAGGACTTAACTAGCAAAATTTTATCACTCATCCGAGGTATGGGAAAAATTCCACAGAATCTTTGCTTATTAATTATAATAGCCAATTAATCTGATGTTGAAAGTGAAAATTGCAATTCAATTAAATTATGATGCAATCTGATTGTCTTTCCTTTTAAAATGTGTTAATTTGATTTTTTCACCATATTTAATGTATGTAAAATTTTCCAAACTGCCTGATGGTTGTATATCTTAAGTATATGGAGGTGAAATGTATGCTCAGACGATGGTAATTGGTATTCTTTTGTTTATGTGATAAAGTTCTAGTTTTTGTTGTATTGCCTTTTAGATCTATTAACAAAGACATTGACCGAAGCACATGTCCGAACTTGCTTATACACCACAGATCAAATTGGTGAAATCATCAGGAAGCCGCATGATGTGGCATCCATTTTATGTTATAAAAGCATGGTTTGTGTCTGTTCGTTGCCTTTTTTACTTAAAATTTATAGAAACACTGTATTCAGTACTTGTAGTTCAAAGTGATATAGAAGCCATTACCAACTATTATGCAGTCCCTATAAATGGGGCCGGATTAAAGTTTTGTGGGGGCCCTATTCAATTTTTTTCTAGGCCCCTTGTGGCTGAAGACAAACCTATGTAATTATTTCTTTTAAGGAAAAGAGGAACTTTTCTGATATCAGTCTTTTCGTGAACTAAGATTTATTTAAAACAAAATATGCATATGTACTTCCGAAACAAATAAACAATATTATATGAAACTTCCATTTATAATACACAGATTATAAAATTTGTATTAAAAATCCCTTGTCTCTATTTTTTCAGCAAAGTTAACGATTACTTTCTCATAATTATGTTACGTTTCTCTTAATTATGTGATCTAGAGCAACGTTTTTTATGCAGAATACAGCTAGATAACTTGATCTTGACCGACTTGAGAAATTTTGTAAATAATTGTTTACTAATCACCACACTGAAAATGATCTTTCTGTTGTATTTGAAGTGGCATTTGGTTTTCACCGTGCTGATCCTCTAAAACAGCGGGCTTCTAGATATATATCTTGTATGCCTCTGTTATAATCCAACCTTGCCCATAATATAGACTCGTTAATTTTACTCAGTTTCATGACTGCAAATTTCTAATTGTTCTTTCAGAATTTATTTTTTATGGTTTATAATCCATGTGAATGAAGTTTTCTACTGTGCCTACTGTATATAAATTCAGTGTGTTTTATTTTTATGATGCCAGGGCAGCAAAGGTAGGGAGCAAAAGAGGGCAGCAAAGCCGTAGGGATCTAACATACCTGGAAAACGTGGAATTGTCAGGAATTTGATATCGTCATTGAACATCAGAGAAAAACACTTTTATTTTGTTCAAACCTGGAAGAATCAGGGAAAATCTTAATTCCTGTTTGAATAACTAAATATCTCACAACCGTGAAGCTATTTGTTTGACAACCAGGTCTACATAACTGGGTCCCCCACAATTAGTAGGAATTTTGCTAGAAAATCAGGGAAACCTGAAAAAGTCAAAGAATTTTTTTTTGAGTGTAAATGGGCACCTGTGCTGTGCCAAGTATATATGTATTCAGGCAAATCTGATTTGCGACATTAGTTTTGACTTCAATTCTTGATGGAAAAGACTTGTTCTCAATCATGAGTATTGAGTTACCTTTTCTAGAAAATTTTTATAGATACATGATGTCATAGAAATCTATAATATAATGAATAATCTAAAATCTATATGAATAGCTGGATTGGTTAAATAAAAAGAACTATATACATATATATATATTTTTTAATTTAAAAGGAGCATGAGCAATTGTGGCTAGATTGCGCCCAAAAGTTGACCAATGTTATTCAGCAAATTATCGAGTTCGCCAAGATGGTTCCTGGTTTCATGAAGTTATCTCAAGACGACCAAATCGTTCTTTTGAAAGCTGGTAAGTGTGAACATGCTTTTTAATGCAGTGTACTGTTTGCTAAAGTGTATAACATCCATTGTTTAGTTTAATCATGGAACTTGATTGTACACAAATTTGTAGGAATTTTAATCTTACTTAACTTAAGAAGAAAGCATAAAAACTATTTAAAAATGACTTGTAAAAATTTCACTTCATGCAATTCTTTTCAGAAAGATTAATTAGTGTTCAAAAGATATTTTTTGTTTTTGTCAAATCAAATTGCCACTTAACATTGCCATCCCTGCAGAAACTTTTAAATTATTTTTAGTATTAAAGAATTTGATCTTTCTAAGGTTTATTAATGTTACAACAATTTTGACAAATTTTTTTGGAGTATATGCATTTCACAAAATATTTGACTGAAAATGTTTAAATCGTTGAAATTTTTAGATGGTTCATATGTTGAAAAATATTATTTTTGTATACTATTTCTAAACTGCATGAGATGGAAGTTAGTTTTTTTTAATTTATCATCAGCTGTATTACGAGGTGGCTTCTTTAATGGCCGTCGCCACCATGCAACTTATAAATAGTAACACTAGAAGGGTTACTTAATATACTTTATTACTTTGATAGTCTTTTCTAGGGACCACATAGTTTCCAATTTACCCAGCTTCCTCTACTCCTTTTCTCCAAAAATGAAAAAAGCTCTAGTTTGAGCTATAATTAATACGTGGGTGGCAAAAATTATTGTATAATAAATTCCCCCACGAAAACTCACAAAAATCTCGCCCCGGAGGCTTTCTTGTGTTGACCATATTTGGCAATTGTGTTATCCCTGCGGAGGGTAATAATACCTTAACACCTTTACATACGGAGAAAGAGAGCGTTGTTTCCTGTCCTCATTCGTCTAGCGGTCCAAGACACTCCGGGCTAAACGGAGGGACCCTGGTTCGAATCCAGGATGGGGAAAGCGTCTCTTTTTCTCCAAAACGAATAAAGCTCTAGTTTGAGCTGTAATTAATACGTGGGTGGCAAAAATTATTGTATAAAAACTCTACAAGCAGTTATTAAGTTTCCTGATCATTAATTTATTATCATTAGATACTGCATTAATGGTATAAATATTTAGACATTGGGATCACCAAATTTACGCAGGGAGTGGCTTATAAAAAGGGTCTCTTAAGAGGTTAAACTTGCATTATCTTTTGGTGCACCTGTCAAATAAGCACAATTAAAATAAGGGACGTCCCCTAAAAAGAACCATGCTTAGGGCCATTTTACATCACAGAAGATTGAAACATCCGGGCGCTGCCCACGATGAAATGTGATGTCGATTGTATGGATGAATTAGTTCTAGCCTCACTGTCTTTAACATGTGGATTCCAGGTACGGAAATGGAATACAAATAGGATACTTATCGTGATTGCATCGCCTACGCCGATCAGATTGGCATCCCTCGGTAGTTCATTTCTTTCAGGTCGCTGTCACTTAAAGTTTTCACCTCTTGTATTACGCATACATTGCCTTTTCAAGGACAACCCAATCTGCACGTCTGTTCACTCAACGTTTACTTTTAAGAGTCTATGCTATCATCTTTTTCCCGACATCCCTGTTACTTGGGTGGAAGCTGGCCACATGAAAAATCTAACGTCCACTTCTGGGACTCGTTTCCAAACTCATGCACTTTACAAACGTGGTCTTTTGGCAGATGTAGAATGGTTCTCACAATGGATATTTCATCGAACCAAAATTATCACGAAAGAGATGTCCTTTAGAAGTAGATAACTTTGTTGACACACCTTTTCAAGGTGGGGGATCAACGCACACGAACAGATCATCTCGTGACTGAGAAGTACCCAACCTTTAGTACAGTGGATCACATCTCGTTTCTTCATCTTTGCCTCATGATTGTAAACAACATCGATGAAGGTAGACAAGAAAGGATTAATTAAGCTTATAATTAATAATTAATCTGCATATCGCAACAGCTGTATAGATTGCTGTTTATAAATACAACTGGGGGGGGGTTTCTCTCTCTATATCTGGAATTTAGATATAGTAATACTCTTTATATATTAAGACATGTACTAGTTATAAAAGGCTATAGTTTCCCTTAAGTTGGAATGAATTCTAGCCATTATGCTTTCTTGCTATTACAATGTGATGGAATGACCATAAGAAGGCGGTAATCGAGCCACAAGTAGCCCGCTGGCAATCTTGTTATGTACAATTTCGAAATTTTAAACTTAAAATTTTATTTTTTAATGCTATTTCAGGTAGCTTTGAACTGAGTGTTTTAAGAATGAGCAGGTATTTGGACCCAGTGACTGGTTATGTGATGTATGGGGAAAGCATGATACCCGCTGATGCTTTCAGCACGCCAGGTGCGAGAAATATTTATTTCTATTTCTATTACACATCACGATGTTTGTTTTGAAATTTAAATTTTTATTGGTTTTTCAGACACATCTGAGATGAAGGTGGTGAGCAACACATTCGAGGTGGCAAAAAGCATAGCAGAAATGAAGTTATCGGATTCGGAGCTCGGCTTGTATTCTGCTTTGGTGTTGTTGTCACCAGGTAATTCCTTGACTGATAATTAAGGCCACTGAAAAATTCTTAAAGTCACGCAAGAAAAAAGTAAAAACATATACGACAAACAGAATCTAGAAATTTATAACAAATTGTAATTGTCACAAAAAGGAACATGGAATACATTTGCTGCAAAGCAAAATTTGTAAAAAATAACCATAAGACTCATCTCTCTGTTTTTGCCAGATTGTAACGTGTAAACTTGAATGGGTTTCTGGGTGAATTTCAATTAATTTCGTCCCGTGTATTCACCTTTTCTCAATGACCTTTATCAATCTGTCATTGAAGAACTAAGTTGGATTAAAGTTCAGATTCCATTGAAATCGTTTCAACATTTTTCTGGGATTTCTCAAAAGTTCCAATATTTTTTTTTTTTCTGGAATTGGTGAGGGTATTAGCAGTTCTGACTAAAATTCCCCCAAAGCTTTTCCATCGGATTGAGATCCACACTGTGCAAAGTCCATTCGAAACCGGTTTCACCGTTCGTTAAAAACCACGATTTTATTGACTGAAAACTGGAAAATACTGGAGTTATCTTCCTGGAAAATGCAGTTTCCAAATGTAATGAGTGGTACATTTTTACAATGAATTTTCTTACAATATATTTGGGTGCTTTTCTGCAACCATTTTAGCATCAATAAACATGAACGGCATTATTCTATTGCTTGCAAATGCCTCCCATACTATTACGGATTCACCATCAAATTAGAAATTTGAGAAGTAGGGCTTTTTATTATAAATATATCATTGCAGTATTTTGTGAAATCACCCGGTCTTTCCTCCAGATTAGTAATTTTTTATTGGCAAATACGGTATTCATTTAGTGCTGAACAGAATGCGTTTCTTCTTACATTATCATAGAGTGAGCTTATGCTTTTTTTTGTTAGAGGCAGTGAGGTTTAAATTTTTTTTATTATATATTTAGATTTTAGTTGCATACAGCTCTTCTTGTGCACAGCAAGCTTTATGTATGAACAATTTTGGATAAGGTATATTTTTGATGCATTCAAATCGATAAATGGCTATTTTTTGGCTCATGGGACTAGGCCTACATTAATGTAATTCGGATTTTACATAACTTGTAGGCTTTAAAAAAAAGTTTACCAATGTTTTAGACCATCTTACAGTTTTAGCAACAATTGCACCAGACATTTTATACTCTGTCAATTGAAGAACACCATGATGGCTCTATGTCAGATAGCTATGTCTTTCTGGGCATTGTTATAAACACTACTAACAAACCTGTGATGAGCATAAGCGTAACTACGAAATTTTTCTGGGGGGGAGCATGGCCCCCATAAAAGCTTACTGGTTTTCTCATTGATATTTCTAAAAAAAGTGTTGATAATTCTTATTCCCAGAAAAATATATAGATATTCGCCTATATCACTCTATCGGAATATCGATACACCTACTACTTCTAAACATCCCTAATTTAACAAAAAAAAATATTTAATTATTTTTTATTGAACTATACGATGGAACATATAACTTTTCCATTTTCGTAATAGAGTTGTGATTTATTCATTAGCATACTAGCGTATGGCAGAAATCAATATTTATATAAATTCATTAAATATTCAGAAAGAAAAGAACGATTACAGGCACCGTAGGCATACTGTTCGTTCATGGAAGAAAGTTGGATGGAACAGTTAGAAATAACAGGAGGTGACGTCACAAACGGGTTAGTTCACTACAACAGAGGAGGACTACAATTTCAGAACTGGTTTTTGGTGAACGTTTGTCGGCGCCAAAATCGAGTTCTGAAATTGGAGTCCTCCTCTACTGTAATGGGATAGGCCGTTTGTGACGTCACCTCCCGTTATTTCTAACTATTCCATCGGACTTCTTTCAATGAACGAAGAGTAACTATGGCATTTTTTGTGTTGTGAGAGGGGGGGGAGCATGACCTTTTTTTATGAGAATAAATTATAAAGGCCTATTGAGTTTTAGCCTCCTATATAATTTTAATTCCAAGCATGGGTGTATGCGGAGGGAGGTGGGGGGAAGCTGCTCCCTAAATCAAGCAAATAAAAATACTGAACTAAAAGTGGCATTAAAATTTAAATTGTAGTAAAATGGTGTTCTGCCCATAATACAAATCCCGGCTACGTCTATTATTCACGGCTTTAAAACATTTCGTTAAAACAATTTGGTGTTGATTAATGCACTACTGGGTAACGCAGTGTTATAATAGTTAATGTAAATATTGTAATTATGGGAACTTTAATCAATATTCTAGCCGGTAATTTGAACTTAGCTATTGAAAAATACGGAATAGATCCATCTGCGATCATCATTCGTGTAATACATGAACAATTACATGAAAGTGGGAGATCATTACCTGCATTTGGAGAAATTATAGTAAATAGAATAATTTTTGAGAATGAGAAGTAACGTTAGATTTTAAGAATGATGATAGCATAAATGGCAACAGCAATATAGATTATATTTCTGACGATAATAACAGTTCTGTAATTCACACTTTTAATAACAACCGTTTATATTATACATCTGACAATAAATTTATCGGAGAAAATTGTACTTTGGAAGAAATGAGAAACATTGCGAGCTTTTACAGTTCCTGCAGAAGAAAGAAACCTCAACAGAATCAAAGACGATGTCGAAAAGCAGTGGATTATGAAATAAGTCATTTTAAAAAATATATTGGGGAATTTGGGACAAATAGAAAGAAATATAAATTAATTCAATGTACACTATTAGAAAAATTCAAACACGCTGTGTAAGTGTATATTCGTATATGATGCAGACTAAAAGAGATGCGCTTATCATAAAGAAAAGGGTTTAAACATTAGGAACTGTATGATTTCAAAGAGTTTTATATACAGAATAAAAATATGAGTATATATTCTCGTAAAGTTACGAAACATACAACCTTAGCTAAAAAATTAAAATAAAGAAGCCGTAGAAAACACAGCAACTAAATTCGTGTTAACATCACGTAATGCATTTGCACATTGCTCAAAGAGCCAAATATTTAATGCTGATCAGAGTGGTTTTGCATATTTCATACCAAATAACAGAACATTATCTCACAAAGATGAAAAAAAAATTTAGTTTCGTCCGCGTAATCTGTGACCCACTCATACACTTTTATATGCCCTTACTTATCAATGGATGGAAAATTGAAAGGCGAATTGTTACATTTGCAGGAATCCACTGGATCCTGTAAGTCTCAAGTTTGACGTCACACATGTTTCGTGCCACTAATGTTTACAAAACATACACAAAATCTTGTAAAATGAGTACAGAAATCATGAATGAAGGGTTTTTAAATTGCTTCTTTCTACTTTAAGACCCCCCACACACTACCACCTTGTGTCATATTGGATTCTTGGATTAGATCCACTGACTCATCTACATATAGTGACTTTCAGAACAATTGCATGAAACTTCAAATTCCAACCACAACAACACTAATTCAACCTTTCCGCATTTATTTTTTCCGGAAGTACAAACTTCTCGTAAAAAAATTTTAAACTATGCCGTTCTAAATGATGTCGCAATAAAGTTAATGGAACGTAATGAAATAATAAAAATGCATTCATTGGTTTATAATCATATTCATTCCGAGAAATAATATACCTCTAGTCAGCTTGCAATTGAATCGATCATTTTGAAAAGGGGTTATATTTCATTGTTTTCCTATGGAGTTGACCCCTTTTCAAAATGACCGATTCAATTATACTGCCTTTGCTGTTCATTATTTCATGTTTTAGCCACATCATTCCAAGTTGATTGTGAGGAACTTGGTTTTAATGAACGTAGAGATTTTTTCTTTTCTAAAATATACCCATTGCGATCAAAATTGTTCCATGCATTTTACGTTTTTTTACCATTTTCATGAATTATGATATTTAGCATTTGAACATTATAAAATTCTTACCTCAATCTTTCTTTCGTAAACATAGTCAAACACTCTATTGTTTGATATTTGCGGCTTTTTTCTTCTTGAAAGTAGTAAGATGTATGGTATAATTTTAGTTTACATTTTTTAAAATTATGTATGCTATAATTTGTAGGTACAGCAGAAATTTTTTATGGGAAAACTGAGGGAAAGGGGTATTTTCTTTGTATTGTACTTTTAAGTTCTATACTGCCGATTATTTTAAAAAAGTTTTTAGATTTTAAATATTGATTTGTTTACTTGACCTTCCAGGCAGAGAGAGGATCCATTGCATCCTCTGTATCTATGTATCTATACCACCGACTGTTATCAGTGGTTTTTTTTTCCTCCAAATGGATTTTATGTGTAATAAAATTTGTTAGTAGTCAATAATTTCACCAGTAGTCAGCAACTTCATTAGATATTGTAACGCGTCAATTTTAGCTTTACTAGAACTTTGCTAAATGTAAGGTGTATACTGCAATAAATTATTTTTGCATTAACATTCATCGCAAAATTTTATTGATTTCCGAAAAACTTGCTCATTGCGCCAAACACCACCATATTAAAAATGACTCCCCTATTTTACTACTTGTCGCATAGCTTGGAAGTAACGCAAGAAAGTTACATTTCAGTTCAATTATCGAAATCTTAAAAATTTATAAAAATTTGAAAATTTAGTTTTGCAGATTGATTCTTTCGATTTCTGTCATTACTCATATAAACCTTTCATGTGACATACAGAGGTACGAAACAGTGCGAGTGGAAGCACGCGCGAAAAACCAGTTATGAAAGACGCTCTTTCCCCAACTGCAATGAAACAACCCATCTGTGATGTCAGCTCCCTTGAATTCTCACTGTACTACTCGCCAATTTTCCGCGAACGGACTATTTTTACAACGTCAAAAATGTTAATACATAATATAAATGTGACAAAATACTCTATAATAAAATATTAGTATTGTCCCTTATTTACTTCTAAATAATACTATATATATAATTTAATAATGTATATATATTTTTTATAATAATAATAACCAAAAAATTATAGAACCAAAATCTTCTGTACTCATGAAGGGGGAGAGGAGGTCAGGCATATGCTTATTTTTTCTGACAACGGGTAGGGGGAGTATAAAATAGCCAGAAATATATTTACGTAAGACTTGAACGGCCCTTAACTTAAGTGCATATGTGAATAGAATGTATAGCTTTGGAATGCAAACGCTTTGGTCTGCAATGAACAAGCAGTCCTTTAGTTTTTTTCGCTCGCGAAAAACCAGTTATGAAATGATGCCCTTCCCTCTACTGCAATGAAACAAGCCATCTATGACTGCAGCTCCCTTGATTTCTAACGATACTACCTGCCAATTTTCCGTGAAAGGACTATAGGCCTGAAATCGTAGATTTTTAATCATTTCGTCTTTTATTTGACACACGACTAATCTCTGCTTTTTGCACAAGAGATTTAGACTTACGGTCTTCAAGTGGCAAATCTGATAAAAGTTTTTTTGTTCACTTGGCATCAGAGTGTGAATTTCGCAATCAGACTCTGTTTTATTGTTTCATACCTGTCCATAGTCAGGGGATTTAATATTACATCGGATATTCGAGCCAATACATCGTCATTCAAAGATGCATCGAAGGCATGAAATGTAGTCTCATCCCATGAAATTCTGGAGAATTGGAACGACGATTCGATTTGGCTAAAATAAAGCTGGGCACTCTTTGGCCAAAATTCCAGAATTCGTAAACCCATGGGTCCAACTTGCGGTGTACCAATGGGTGCTATTTACGATGCATCATCTGCTTCGATTAGATCAGTCAGTTAGCTTTCTGGTGGGACTGGCCCTCCCCGGCCTCACCTAGTTATGCTCATGGTGATGAGTGATATGTTTGTTTTATTACTCAAGTTGCTTATACCAATCTCTGTTTCAATTGGTACAATTTGCACATTCCTCAGAAATACTTGCGACTTTATACTTTTTCCAACAGACAAATTTGAAAAACCAAAACAGCTTTGTAGTGGCACGGTGTGGTAATGCATTCACCTAGTGCACCGTGAACTCGGGTTCGACTCCCAATGAGGCAAAGAACACTTACTCAGAGATCTCATAAAGATCGCACTGCTCACTGTAGTCCGGGGTTTGGTTCCCTAGGCCTTAAGAGGTTCGGATTCCTCGGAAAACTGTAGATCCAAAGGTTCGGATTCCTCGTCAGTTAAGTCCTGGCACTGCATGACCATAGTCTTTAATCCGTGAAACCACAAACAAACAAACAAATTCCTTCACAATAATACTTCTCTTTTATGGACAAGTTTTTCTGCTGGGTGAGCATCCGCTAATGAGGGATTTTACTATACTTTAATGTGAATGTAGATTAATTGGACTTCTTTGGAGGTAGATCTTTTATCCAGGATTCATGTGGTCCTTAACCCTTTGCACTCCAGTGAACCCATTGGTGGGGGGGGGCATTCACTATATAGCTTTGAATTCCTTTGGCTAAATAACCCAGAATGCAAAGGGTTAAAGGTTATTAAATTTCACGTAACGAAATGTGTACGGACCCTGTTATCTTTATAATGAAACATACATAAATGGCATCTATTGAAGTGTGCACAATTTCTTTACAGGGATTCTTCATGCAGTGCTTATTTTCATAGCTTCGTTTCTTCCTCTCCTACCCCATTGAAAAATTTTGTCACACCTCTTTCTAGATTATGTCATGCACTATTTATTTCATATGATTGCATTTGATGTTTTCCAGCTTATAAAGTATCCACCCACTTATTGGAATTTTTCACCAACATCTCATCCCTTCAGGTGTGGTTATGTTCCGGAATTTCCGTAAATTCTGTAAATTTCAACTTGCCTCTTCCGGGATTTCTTTTTAAAAATTACAAAATTTTCGTTGTGTTTTCTATATTTTTTTTTATATTCCTTTGAAATCAGTGTCCTTACCAAAAATATTATGTAACTTTTCAGGGAATTTTTTGGTATGTTCAGAGAATCTGGTTTAGACTTACAATCACCTGTGCATTCTTTGAGAGCACCAGTATTCGATAAAACTTGTAAAAATTGTCGGTACAATTTATCTCAGGATAGATAGAAATGTGTTACTTTGAACATTTCAAAGAGGGGAAAACGATAGTGTGGAAATTTAATGGATGACAAATGTAAACACTGCAAAATAGAACAAAAAATTGATTTAAAAAAATTAAGATAAAGACGGCGGAAAATTGAATTAAGAGAAGAGTAATGGTGTCAGCTTATGGGTTAATATTACCAACTTGGCGGATTTCTGGAACTTGGGGGAAAATGATGCTCAGTAATACACCAGTCACAAAAACGTTTCTACATAATCCACAAATGTATAATTTCATTGATAGAGGAAAGCATACTTTTTTGTATTCATTATTGCAGTGACTCAAAATATCCTGTTTACTTCTTTCCAAGTGTTTGGTTTACATCATTTTAATATGATTCTTCTGTAATAAAATCCACAATTTATATCCCATTTTATTCAACATTAATACTATCTTTATAGTGACAGTAACGTTCAAAGGTGCTTTGACTCCCGACAGTGAGAAAAAGCGCTTACACTGACTGGCAAACTACTTACTGAATTTTGGAGGTTCATATTTTTGTCCCCAAGAGGTTTAGATTCCTTAGAAATACGCAAGTCCACTGTCCTTCATTGACAGAGTGGTGACGCATTTATCCATCATGACATTAACATCATTTATCCATCGTGACATTAACACCATTTATCCATCGTGACATTAACACCATTTATCCTTCATGACATAACACAGGGTCAATTCTCAATGGTATTTATTGTAGAACACATGCCAGTTTCTGTCTATCATGGTCGGGGGTTTGATTTTCACGACAATAGATTCAAATTCCTTGGACATGTTGTAGGTTCCAATACAGCATGTCCTTTGCTGGCCTTATATCATAAAAATACAAACAAGTATTCACCATAGCATAGGTCTTGTTTGAACTCTTTGCATCTTTCAAGTGAAGGATATTTATCGAGTGTCATGTCAGAGAACCAATGTCTGTGCAGATGCTTTGAACATGCTGGGCTTCTTTATTCTTTAATTCATAGAAAGCTCAGTCGTATAAATATATCATGTCTCAGGGGTAGTGTCAAGCCCTTCATTCCAGTTAATCTATTGTTCAGTCAGTCAATCAATCACCGATCAATTTCTTCAGTTCTGTGGGCCTTGATCCATTATAAAGGATGGCAAGGTGAACACAAAATATATAACAACACGTATAATCTGAGCTAATTGCATAATGCAAAAGAAGTATAACAGAAACTCATTAAGAAGTTTCTGTAAGTGATGAAGCGAAAATCTAAGCTTTTTAATTTTGCACTCAAATTACATAGTTATACACGGGCGTGTAGTAGAATGGATAAGCAACCAAATTACTCATTTATTCGACATAAAGGGTTATTTGAATATTTCCTAATATTAAGAGGATAGATTGACTCCACTTTCTTAATGAAGTTTAAGAACTTACCTCTGTGCCTAAATTTAGTTTAATCAAAATTTGTGAATAGTCTAAATAAT
>QLNU02014802.1:831801-856624 GCA_006491805.2 Dysdera silvatica | reverse complement strand
GCTCCTTGTACCTTCGGTTTTTTCACTTTTAGAACCATAAATAGAGATAAATGTACATTTGTACAGTATATTATGATGTCCTTGGCAGTAGCTATCTTGTAAATGCATATTTTAACTATTGTGGTCATGATTTGTCAAAACGAAATGATGCGTTGTTTTGTATAGTATGGTGTATATATCCGTATGAATGTGGATGTTTAGGGATGCTTTGAGGTCACCGTAAACATTGTCTAATCTGAACTGGTATCCACATGCTAAATTTTATCAGGTAAAGGGAAGAGGGATTCTAACATTTATGTTGAAATCTTTCCTATAGTGATTTTGAATCCTGGTATTGTACAACTCACAGGGAATAAAAGAAAAAGTTCAAAGGAATTTTTTTTATATAAAAATGTGTTCTTTAACCCATGTAAATGAGGGTTCGAAATTAGCGGGTGCACTGTGCACATGAAATTTTATCCATGCATGTAAATTTTTAATTTGGGTGCACATAGTGCACCTAACTATTCAAAACTATGGCTATATTTTTCAAGAACAGTGACCTAGAGACTAATTTTATATAATTTTCTCAATGTATCTGCGTTTGCTTTGAATTTTTTTTTATTACATACGAATGTTCAATTATTTTTTTAGCTTAATATATGCTTAAATCAATTGCCACGCTTACATTTCACCTGTTTTTAATGTTGAGGTTTACTTCCTATTCTGTTAATTATTTGTACACTTAACTAGTATTTAGTGCACCTAAGCCACAAGACTTTGGTGCACTTGTGCACCTGATTTAAAAAGTTAATTTCGATCTCTGATGTAAATTAGTTGTGTGTTTCGTTCATCATGGCTGTAGGAGTTAATGCACAGAGCTGGGTTTAGTTCTCAATAAGCATGGTTGTTCACATAGGCGAGAAGTTATATTGTGGCTTGGACTCAGGGGTGGATTTAGAAGTCATTCAGGGTAGGGTGGATCAAAGGTTTGATTTTTTTTTTGGAAATGCCACCTCATTGGACTTTTACTTTGTATCTTGTCAATGTTAATTTTTCATTCAAGGTGGGGGTGATTGCCCTCAGCTCCCCGAAATTCATGCCTGCCTATGCTCCCCCCCCCCAATAATTTAAAATAAATTGGAATTTTACTTACATTGTAATATATATATACACAACAGGGGTGTCATTGCGCACTTATAAAACTGTTTCCAAGGACCTGTTATGTTTAAGAATGTGGGTATTTTTTGGAAAATGTGGTTCCCAAAAAACAAAACACTTTTTTCCCTTATTGAAACATTTATTGTAGTAAGTTTTCCAACATAACACTATAAAATTATTACGTGTTAAATTTCTCGTAATGAAAAGAATGATTTTGTGGTCCCTGGTGAGACCCAAACCCATTGCCTCTTGATTGCTGGTCAAGTTATCTACTAACTAAGCTGCAGGCATCAATCCCTCATTAGGTTATGGGTTCGGATCCCACCAGGTGCCAGAAAAACTGTTCTTTTCTTTACGAGTAATTTAACCTCTATTATTGCCACATCATCGGCTAATGTTAATAAATTGCTGATTTAATATTTCATATTATATTTGCAAATAAAGGGAAAATTAAAATACTGAATTTTAATCGGGAACAAATTATGGCTTTGGACCACCAGAGCGACTCTTTAAGAAAATGCCATTTGCTGTGTCAATTATATTTTTTGACAACAGGGTGTTAGAGGCTCGAGCCTCCGAGCCATTTAAAAATTTGATTTGCCCTAACCTGCTGTACACTTACTTTCAAAAGTTCTACAGTCATATTTTAAAATAAGATATTTTTTGTTTATTACTAATTGTCAACAGTATCGATTTTATAGTGTTTTGGTATCTTGTACATTCACTAAAATTCTCGCCAGCTTTGAGGAAGGTAATAATTTTTCTCAGCCCCCCCCTGGAAGTATTTGTATGGGCACCCATGCATCGGGTGTATTCCGCATATTTTACGTGCTATAACCTGTCAATGTACTCATATGTATAATATGTACAAAGAAAGGCCTTGGATAAAGGAAAACTAGTGACGATTGTTAAGGAGGCCCAGGTCTTACAAATACTGTAATATTGAAGAAGATGTGTACTTGGGCACTCCCAATTATTTTGAAAACTACTGATCACCCATAAGCTTATCCTCGACACAAAGGTCATGTTAAGTCATCTGTCTCATCTGTTATGACCTGAGTACAGTACTCATATGAACAAAATGGAAACATGCAAATTATTTCGTTTTTTTTTTTTTTTATTTCCAGTTAGCAGCAAAGTAAGATTTTTTTTTTTAAACAGTAACAGTCACCACCACCACTTACGCAGGCCACATATAATTGAATACCAAATGTTTTAGAATGTAATCTATTAGAACTAAAATTATTTCCATGAGATCAACATTTACTCCTACCCCCACTTTAGTTTATAATCTTCATGAGTCGTCCCTGGGTAATAAAAAAGGCTGAGCAATCGTAACATGAAAATCGGTGCCCAAACAAGGAAAAGGTTACAGTGAAATTTATTATTCTTTACAAATGTCCCTTTTTCCTTGTCGAAGGATTTTCGAAGACCCGTTGTTAGTAAGTGGAATACATAAGCTTTGACAGATTTGTTTTGGCGTAAGTAATGAAGCAAATACATACTAGTGACTAGTCTAGTCTACCATTTTCGTTAAAAAAACAGAGTATATATATACACTTTACATGAAGTGAAACTTGTCTATAATTATACTCTAGGGACTTGCAAATGACACCATTATAGGCAGTTTATCGTTATAAACGAGGTTGAAACTAAATTGATGCAGTCCATATCTTTCATGACAGAGGAAGATGATATAGACACGGTAACGTTACATACAACTCTTACCGTAGTATTATTCTTATAATACTTTTTTTTTTTGTAAATTGTGTGCGGTCGACACTAGTGTACTAGCACATTTAAGCAGCTGTGTGTTTGTTTCTCTCGGATAATCCAAATATTCTGCTTTATCGAATACTATTTGCTGGAACCATCACTATGCGTTTAAGCGGGACCGACTGACTTGAATACAAGACATTTAACCATACAATAGATAACGATGTCGAAAGATGACATTGACAACTGTTTCGATTAGACATGTCAACCTTCACTGATACTTTAACTCGTTCCGGATAATGATCGATACCTTTCATCCAAATAGCTGTCGACCTTATCACTCCCTATGTTGTCCCGCCCTATACCAAATAGCGTTCCCGCTTCTTTTTAAACTTACTGCTCACACTATCTCATGTACTCATACCGGGGGTTGGATACGCATGAGGTCAATGAGAGCCGCATTCCAATTTATCATATATTATGAAGAGCCACACCATCGTCACATAGTATTAAATACACAAATTTAATTAATATGGTTACATATTGTACCAAAGTCTTAAGTGCTATGTAAATTATACATATGAGAAAATATAATTAAGAGAAAGAAAATACAAAATAATTATTTCAAAATTTAATAATAACTCCTAGAAGGACCTATCGATGCAACCGAAGGTCTACTTTTGAAGCGATTACGTACAACTTCTACTTTTTATTTACCGATTCATTTTCTTAGTCAGTTTAACAAGATTCGTAAAAAAACTTACGAAATTTTCGACTTTTATTTATTTCAACGACAAATTCGGCTCGATAGTACAATAAAATCAAAGTCAACTCATACTATTAGAGGGTATCTCGCCAGGGCAGCACCGGGAAAAAAGTGAATTTGACAAGGCCGGTGCCGCCCCTGTGAGATGATAGTGTTACATTCTTGAATTACATAAAACCACAATACGTGAACAAAAAATACAACTGTAGGCATAGCCAAATCAAACTCTTTCTACAAAAACTTAGCACCGCAAAAAAAAAAAAAGTAAAAAGAAAAAAATTACATAATATTAATGGCTTGTTTTAATTTCTGACCCACATAGGACAACATAGATACGGCACACTAAGAATGATTGATTGATTGTTTGGCTTTTTTATGGCGCAAGAGCATCTGGGCTATACTGCGCCAAGACACACACTAAGAAACATGTTTTCATTGAATGTAAATGTTTTCTATTGTATAATGTGAGTGATATAATATTGGAAGCAAGGTCGGTTATGGCGCGAGTGTTTAGGAACAACACATTACCAGAGCGCACGTTGAAAAACTCGGACATTTCTCTTGAAAACAGTTAAGGAGCGGATGTTTGTAAACTCTGCTGGGAGAGCATTCCGCAAGGTTGGAGCAGAGTATCCCAGTCGTCGTTTTTAAAGTTCAATACGGGCCCTAATCGGGATTAAGTTGAAGCATTTAGAGGTAGGAAATCTATATGTAGGAGTTTTTAATGGAATGAGTTCAGTGTATAGGTTGGAATTTATTCTGTTAAACATAATTAGAAGAATTTTTAACGTGTATATTTCATTAACATTTATCAGTTTATGATTTCGTCGAATATCTACATTGCCTGAAAGCGGCATAGAGTTGTAAATGAAATTTAAATATTTGCTTTGCAATTTTACAAGGCGATTGTGTTAGAAAAAAGAATCAGATGCCCAAATAGGTGTACAGTAATGTAAGTGAGATTCAATTAAGGTATGGTATAAGTGGATAAGTATTTTTGATGGTGGTATATATTTAATTTTGTTTATTATCCCGATATTTCTGCTAATCTTAAGGCAAATGATTTTTATATGCCTTCCAGCTGAAAGTTGGTTGCCTTTACAGTCAGAATCCTGCTTCATCGGCAGGCGAGATCCGTTCGTTGTTACCAAATAATACGTCATGAATATGATTATGCACAAAATTAACATAGCTTACACCAACGTGTATGAAATACGTACCAAGATATGTTTGAAAATAGCATCGCAGCATTGGCTTGGACCAGGCGCCGACAGGATAAGGAAAATCTCGCGCGGGGGCAGAGGCAAAAGCCTTAAAAATGGAAATTGCCTGCCCCACCTTTTGGTACACTTTTTTTCAGAAAATCAAATATGAGGGGGGGGGGCAATGGCCCTCCTTTACCTATACTTGCCAGCGCCGATGGCTTGAGCTGGAAAATAATTACACTTGGTCTTGGCTTGGAAAGTATTACGCATATTAAGAAATATCACCTCAGAAGCGTGAAGACCCATTAAAAAAAAGTTATTTTTTTCTAACTTCAATATTATCTAATTACATGATTCATCCAAAATATGGAAAATATGCGCACAAAGGCGGAATTTAAAGGAATATGTAAATGCATAGAAATCCGGGCCCTACTGATTATTATAATTCCAAAGTTGGTTCCAAACAAAGGCCGTAACAGGTTCGGATTCCTCAGGAAACCATAGATCCCACCGCAACATGATCTTTAATAGTAATAATAATACTTTGTTCCTTGCTTTATACAGCGGGAGATTTTAAAAGCAATTTGGTTGGAAAGTGGAAAGAGAGAGCAGTAGCGATGCTAGTCCCGGGGCTCTCTTTCCAGTAGTAAGAGCAAGGGATGGCTTGTATTCTGTAAGAGCAACAAAATTTTATTCGCATGTAAAAATCAGCATTGGTTTAAAAAGGTTGTGCGCATACTGGAATATCGCATAACAGAATTTATGAGAACAGTCTTGATTCAAAGATACAACTGAGGAAACTGAAGAGTAATCCAAAGGTGGAGTCTCCGGGAGCTGCAGTGTGAGGGTGCTTTTTTGTTTTAGCAGAACCTGGAGAACTGGAAAAAAGAAAAGAATAAATACTGTAGACAAATTTCGCTTGTCAGCTGCAGATGCTCTTGTGGAGGGAATCAAAGAGGAAAAGTAGATAAAGAGAAAGATGGGAAAAAAAAATGGATAGGGCAGAGGGGTGGGGGCTTCGGTCCCTGTCTCCCTTCTCTTTTCATTTTTTCCATTTCTTATTGCTCTTCTTTGCTATTCTTGCGCTGTAAAATCCACTAGAAATGTATTTCTCCTTGGATATCAATGAGAGATGAGTGCTACCCGATAACTGGTTTAAAATTTAAAAGGATATATAAATGGCTATTTCTCTGTTTTTTCAACATTTCATGCTCAACAGAATATTGCTTTTGTTTCAGTTGTTAAAACCAGTTTATCTAAGAAAACAATTGTTCGTCGCAATGGAAACATGGCGTCAAGGAATTTCACCCCCACCCGTTAGAGAATATCTCACATTTTCAGAGGGTTTATGTTTTTTAAACTTGCGTGTTTAATGAATCGAGAGCACTAAATCTCACACTGGGAAGAGGATTTTCTCTCTCTTAAAGTATTACAATAAAATAAATTATTGCCGCTTTTTAAAAATGGCCTTCCAAAATCACACCAATGACTTTCTAAAACTACAATCTGATACCGACTTTCGATCGCGGCCTCGCATATGGCATCATAGAAAATGTAAATTAGGTGTGTTTATGTGACAACATGGTCAGTGATTTCTCAGAAGTAAAGGCGTGAAAAAAATTTTTTTTTGAGAATAAATATGTAAAAACTTGTGAATTGTATGCATTTATAAGGGAGGGGTTATGGGGCTCCAAACCTATATACATATTTGTATATACAAAGTAATATATATATAATATACAATATTTGTGATTAATTCGGGGGGTTATGACCTTTATCAGCAATCCCCTGCACATGTCTGTATAGGAGTTGTAATTAGATTTAGTGGTCTTCGTTTTTCTGACTTAAATGTGAAAAACAGAAGATTTACACACATTTTTTGGTTTCGTCTTGATGAAGGCATATTTGTCGTGGGGGTGGGGTGAAAGAGGGGAAAGATTATTATAAACAATTATATGATGTAAACAATTTAATGGTTTGTCCATTTATAGCAAGAATATGTGAATACACGTGGGCCTATATATTGTCATTCTGGTCCCAGGATCGAAAATTATATTGCGCAGATATGGCCAAAGATGTGCATTTCATGCATTTTGAAAATTAACAATAGGAAATAAGACTAAGCAAAACGTTAAAAAAAAAACCCTTGTTACTTAAGCGTTACTTAATTTATATACCCTGCGGTGGCGCAGTGTGGTAACGCGTTCTCCTATTGCGCGGCTAATCCGGGTTCGACTCCCAGCAGTGCAAAAAGAACGCTTACTCAGAGATCTCATAAAGATCGCACTGCTCACTGTAGTCCGGGGTTTGGTTCCCTAGGCCTTAAGAGGTTCGGATTCCTCGGAAAACAGTAGGTCCCGGCGCAGCATGACCACTGTAGTCTTTGAGCCGTAAAACCACAAACAATACTATTGCAATAATATACAATTACATAGAAGGGCTGCCTTCAAACTTAATTTGGAGGAATCGATGAACAAGTGCCATTCTGATGAATTATGAGTTTGACCGAATGCTAAGAATAAATTGCCTACATTGTTACAATATACTATATCGTCACTAATTGAAAAAAAAACAAAAAAAACTTTCAAAATCAGCTTATCTCTATCTAATGATGTGATTTTACATTTTTATTTAAAAGCTTCCAACCTTGTAACCGAGACCTTAATATTTCTGCTTGCATTTTTTAGAGATTTAGATCGCTTACCAAATTATTCAGTTCATCTTGAGTGATGAGATGAGGTAGGTGATAACATTAAGATGTAAGATATTATTACCCTTCACAGGGATAACACAATTGCCAAATAATGGTCAACACAGAAAAGCCTCCGGGGCGAGATTTTTGTGAGTTTTTCGCGGGGAAATTTATTATACAATAATTTTTGCCACCCACGTATATTTAGCTCAAACTAGAGCTTTTTTTTTGTTTTTGACAGCGCCTCTTTTTTTCCAAAAACAAAACAAAACCAAAAAAGCTCTAGCTTGAGCTAAATATACGTGGGTGGCAAACATTATTGTATGATAACATTAAACGCACGAAGTCAGGATCAATATTTTTGTCAGCTGCTTGTTCATTGTCTTCATCATCACTGCTGAGTGTCCAGATTGCTGGTGGAGTAGGTATAGGAAGACTACTATTATGTGGTACTGGTCGTAAAGAAGAGTCTAAATTTGAATGGTTATTTTGTCTTGATTTGGAAGAGATGCCTTGCACATCTGTAAAACAAAAATAGGAGTCTGTAATCTGATCTTTCCATTCCCTTCAAATTACGGAAACGGCAAATGGCATTGATGGTTGTGAACCTCCGAGCCACTTCCGTAATTTTCTTGAGCATGAATTGCAACATATTTTAGGAGCCCAAGCCTTATCTTGGTCTCCCACTTTGCAACCAAAATACAGTTTATACGCCTTCCTCACAGAGCATGTGAATTTATATCTTTGTAATTTCAAAGTCATTTCAACACAGACATAACGGAACCTATCACAACTGTTTGCATATTTTCTAGACATTTTTGAAGTAGTATTTGCCAAATCAGGGCTAACTAAATGAAAAGAATTGCAAAGACAAGATATATTTACCAAAAATCACGCCTTAATAACATGGGCGGATTTACCATTTTGCCGCCCCCAGACTATTATTGTCGCCAGAAGGCTACTTTTGCTGCCTCTTCCTACCCGTCCGCACCTTCCCTCCAATCAGTGGTAGGAACATAAAAATTGTTACATTCAATATACGCCAAAAAATTTTGTATTGACAGTAAAAATATTGAAAAACAAACTCATAAATTGAAACATAAACATTAAACAATATTAACTTATATTGAAGTATTATCTCTTCTTGGTATATAATAAATCAAATTCAATTTTATTGAAATAAATTTTAATTTTAACAAAAAAATAAAAGCACATCGAATACTGGTATTTAAATGGAAAGCATGATGTCTATCTTTCTTCTCGGCAGAACCTCTGATTATATCATATGGTATTGATTTTGTTATATCAGACTTAATACACAAAATTTTGCCGCCCCAGTCTATAGCCTAGTATAGCCTATTGGGAAATAGGCACTGTTTAATAATGGAAACATTCCCAAACGAAGAAACCAGATTGAAGGAAAATCCAAACTGGCATTTGAGTCAAAATGCTAGGAGAGTGAACTACTCCTTAAGGCAAGTGCTGTCATCTACTGGCAGAATAATTTAAATATTACATCATTCCAGTGGCTAATCCAGAAATCTTGCAAAGTGGGGCGACGCTTCTGTAATTTTTTTCTATTTGTAACCAAGTTTCTGGAACTATTTCATTTTCCATGCATAATAAGGGCTCACGAAGAGGGCTGGGACCCTCCCCTTAGATCCTCCTGTGCATCATTAGCTTTAAGAAAGTAATAAATTTATGATAAAATAAAAAAAATATTAGCCGAAAATTTCTTTTTAAAGTATCCCTGATACAGCATAAAATTTCATTTTTCGGATGACATGAATGCCATTCAAAACAAAATGGTTGGTGGCTGGAAAAGCTGATGTCAGGGTTGAGATCTGCATCTAAAAAAACATAAGAAAAGGTAGTTTTAACGAAGAGGATAAAATACATGTTGTGCAGTGTTATTACGAGTCGTTTTAAAGACTCAAACAAAAAACAATGACATCTATTTAAGTACATGTTAAATATTTATTATTCTATCTTACATAAGGTACAGAAAGAGATACGCAATTAATTGTAACATCCTCTATATTTGTTGATTAGTTGTTTAGGCTTAATTGCTGAGCTCACTTCCAAATCAGTCGTCTGCAATGTCCAGGTATTTGTGGAGTTCTCTTGGCAATGCCAGTGCGTAGACACCATAAGGCAAACGGCAAAAGCTGTTCAATCGCTTCCTAATTTCACATCGACACAGGTGAAGGAGGTTGGAGGGATGGTAGTAACGCGAAGCCAGCGTTGGAATTATGTTTTCGGTAGAGAGCCAGCAGATGAAACTCCGACTTGGAACTGTCCCAGACAGTCTGCCATTATCAAACGTCATGAGTGAAAATTCCAAGGCCGAGAATTCAATCTGAAGTAGGTGAGTATATTAGTTAGCATTAAAATTAGAGATATCATTAATTTAATGAGAGAAGAACATTACGCAGCAGACTAAATAGTAGGTTGTACAGACATGATTAGTTTTTGGATTTACAGCACCTTTGGATGTGCACAACTGGTGCATCATAATTTTCTTTAAAAGCAATGAAATGCAATATTGGCTGCGAGGAATGGAAGAATTATGAAAGAGATGAACTAACCAGTAGGGTGGGTTAAAAAAACGAAATTACTGTTATCGAAAACCCCTAGTGCGGAAAAGTTGTAAGTGACCACCACTAAGAATTGTGTGAAATATTTTTCGAATCGGTTGATATCTCTGGCCAGAGGGTCAAAATTTTGAAATTTCACTAAAAACATGAAATTTTCGAGTATTCGTAGAAAATATCCGAATTGTTCACATCGAAAAGCCCTAGTACGAAAAAGATATTAATAACTATGTGTATGTAGCATAATTCCAATCCGTACATTTATTCGGCTCTGACCAAAGCCTTGATATTTCGAAATTTTACATAAAAAACTCAAAAAGCAGTGCAATGATTACTTAATATATAACATATTATTGCACTGCATTTTGCGCTTGTTATTATTTATTTAATATATTATTGTTATAATAGTTACTAGTTAATTACCAGGTAATTAATTTTAGTGCTTTTCCTCCACTCCTTCGCATTTCCAAGCAATCTAGCCACCCTATCGCCTACCCGTGCTTTTACCACCCTCTGTTCTCAGAACGATCGTTTATTTGTAGTGTTATGGCTCAAGGACAACAATGCATATGAGATATCATGCTGCGCCGGGACCTACTGTTTTCCGAGGAATCCGGACCTCTTAAGGCCTGGGGAACCAAACCCCGGACTACAGTGAGCAGTGCGATCTTTATGAGACCTCTGAGTATACTTAGAATGAATTCGCTCGCCTTTGCTACTCCTACCCAACCCCTGCTTGCATCCCAAAAACTCTTCAAACTCAAGTTGACGCGCCTGTCTGTAGAGTAATACTATTCCAACTCTCTTTTCCCCCGTTATTGCCGTAAGCCTTGTGTTATGTGGATGTGTAAGCTCTCATGCTAATTCTCCCTTGCTAATATATTCGTATTCGATAGCGTAGCGGCTAGTTTTCGGGACTGAATAACTGGATACTACAGTGAATAGTTGATATAGTGCTACCAAGCAAAAAATGATGACAAAGCCGAAATCTTCAACTTCAAAGCCGTCTGTGCGAAAGAATTTTGTTTATCCCATTTTTGGACTTCCGAAAAATCTGTGTGAAAGTTAACTTCCGACAAATGAAGATGTCATAAAGTGTTGTTTGAAAGAGAGACGTAAGATTATTTTGGAGACTGACAGCAAAGAAGAACCTAGATTCTCAAGTATTGAAGGAGCCGTGACTGGGAAAATTGAAAGGTTTTACCATAAAGCGTCTATTCCGTCAGTTTCTCAGCAGCGCGTACGTATTATGTTGTTCTCATATCACAAAAAGTATATTGACATAATAATACTAGTAGACGGGTCACTAAAAGTCGAACAGTGGAAGAAACATAGGGTTGAAAATTTCATGCAGGAAGCAAGTACAACCCTTTTTGATATAGCTTCTTGAAAGTGCTCAGATATCAGTAACTGCATTTGATCTTCAGGGAATAAAGTTCTAGCCAAAGGCCGACTACTCCTTGCCGATCAGAGATCAACCACGCTGTGCTACATAGGTTCCGTTGATCTTATCGAAACACAGAAGATCCAAAAGCGAATCAATGGGAAATTATAAGAGTCTGCTCTTTCCTGAAAAGAGATGGTTTCTTGCGTCTTTAGCTGGACTGACAACGACAACCCAGGTGAAACAGAAACAGAAGCAGTTGCTGACGAAGAAACATATGATTTGTATGGCCCAAGTACAAGTAAGTCCATTTCACCTTCTTCTCATATGCGACTATACCACTTCACGCAACTACACTTACTAGTCAGAGATATGGTGTGTCTGATAGAGCAACTGCTGCAAACACATCAGAGCTCAGAGGAACTGCCGAGTCTCGTTGAAGTCAACGCCAACGCCTGGGATTTCTCCCAATTTCTCTGCAACACACACATAGCCTGTTGAATCGGCAGTGAAATTAGTAACTGAGGCATCTGTTCACGTGTGTGGGCACGATAATAGGGATGGCTACATTCGATCAACCCTATTTTCCAGAAAAATATCATACTTTGATCAAAAATCCAACTTCAACATTGACATCAACCTGTTTTCGAGACTCCTTGCACACTGAATGATCGTGAGACGATCATAACACTATTAAGTGACTCCATTATTAAATATTAATCCATTATCTAGTATTATCACTATTGATCCAATATTCATGAATTATTTCACATTTTAAGAAAATTCTTGTCAACATTTTATTTTCAAGAATAAAAATTTTGTAGTGGGGAATCAGTACGTTCGAAAAGCATATTTTCAACGACAAATGTTTAAATACTTCTATTACTTTATCTTTTTAATATAGCTTCAAATTCTTTGATGTTTGCAAGAATATATTCCAAGTAATTCAATCTCAGTAAGATATTTGGTCTCCTTCATATCTTTTATCGCCTTGAGTCGGAATTATATCGTAGAAAATAAAATGAAATGTTCCGGATACTTGGCTAAAAATGGGAATCGGAAATAAATTGTTCCCTACTTGAATGATTTCTGGATCCGCCATTGCTGTTTAGTATATATAGGGTGTTTATAATTAAAGTTCCACTTTGAAATGGCCATAAAATGAAAACTACTGGACCAAATGTTATCAAACTTGGTAATAACTTACAAGTGGTCATGGGATTTTATTTTCCGCAAAAAATTATATATATATATATATATATAAAGTTCAAAAATCACCCCCCAGCGGGAATGACGCTGTATGAAATATTGTTAAACGAAATAAAAAAAATGAAGACATCGGTTTAAAACGTTTTTAATCGTTTCTAAAACGAAACTCTTTGTGGGGTTATGCAAATTGTTTATGGTGATAACATAAACAATTTGGCGGAATTGAAAGATGCGATACACCGACATGTCCGCAACATTCCTCCTGATATGCTAAGAGCTGCTGTTGAGAACGCAGTAATGCGATTTAACTTGCTTTCAGAAAATGGTGGACGCCACATTCAACATGCTTTGTAACACGTTTTAGAAACGATTAAAAACGTTTTAAAACGATGTCTTCATGTCTTATTTCGTTTAACAATATTGCATACAGTGCCATTCCTGCTGGTGGTGATTTTTTAACTTTTATTTCTATTTTTATTTTATTTATTTATGTTTTTGCGGAACGTAAAATCCCATTACCCTCCTATAAGCTATCAACAATTTGATAACGTTTGGTCCAATAGTTTTCATTTTATGGCCATTTCAAAGTGGAACTTTAATTATAAAGACCCTGTACCTTGAATAAATGAATGGTTAATGATCGTTTGGATTTGCTGGGAAAAGGCATATACACTGGTGTGCAAAAATTAAGGACGAGATGGAAAAAGTAACATAACAGCGGAACGAACAGGCAGAACTGACCGAAAGACCAATCAGGAGACTGCCTAGGGTCCTACACGGTAGGGCATTTGCGTATACGCATCATGATGTAATGTGGGCGTGTGGGTAGGGTATAAAGCACGAGGGCGGTGCTCGAGCAGCATTTCAGTGGAAACTATTGCACAGTGTATATCGGTTTGAACGACGGCAAGTTGCTGTAGCAGTGCGAGATATTCAACAGACAGCCCCGTAGACAACATTTGGATGATTTTACTCGAGGTCGAATCATTGGAAAGTTGGAAGAAGGTCAAAGTGTGACGAGTGTAGCCGAGGAGTTCGTAATCGCACACAGCATCGTGTCACGAGCATGGACGGCATTTCGAACGACAGGAACAGCTGTCCGAAGGTTTAGTGGTGGTTGTCCACGAGCAACCATGGCAAGGGAGGACCGGTATCTTGTTCTACAGGCGAGGAGAGATCGACGGCTGACAGCGGGTGAAATCACAAGCCACATGTAACGCATTACTGTTATCGCATTTTACCATGACTAGGAAACTGCACACAGGTGGTTTATTCGCTCGGCGACTGGTGCAGTGTGTGCCATTGCCGTCTACTCATCGGGGACGGCGTTTTCCGTGGTGCTAAAAACACAAGGCATGGGGAGCTCAACAAAGGAGTCGAGTGCTGTTTACGGATGATAGTCGATTTAGTCTCATTAGCGATTCTGGATGTCTATACATCTGGAGAGAGAGCGGGGAATACGCAATCACCGTTCCAACATCCTCGAAAGAAACCAGTTTGGAGGTGGCGGAGTTATCGTTTGGGGAGGCATAATGCTTGATGGCCGTACGAAGTTCCACATTTTCCAAGAGGGTTCAGTCACTGGTGACCGCTATTGTATCGAAGTTCTCCTGCCTTATACCCATATTTTCCGGGGTGCTGTGGGCCCAGAATTCCTCATCATGGATGACAACGCTACACCTCATTGTACAGCTGCTGTCGCTGAGCTGTCAGAGAGTGAAGATATTCATCGTATGGAATGGCCCGCACGGTCTCCGGACCTGAATCTAATAGAACACGTGTGGAATGTTCTCGGGAGATGCCTGGCAGCACGTTACGATCCACCATCAACGATTTCTCAGCTGGATTTGGCGCTACAAGAGGAATGGGCTATGATGCCTCAAGAGCTTGTCAACAACCTCTTACTGAACATGAACAGATGGTGTACATCCTGCATCGCAGTCAGGGGTAATCATATCCCCTACTGAAAACTGTTTTTCTTGCCTGCCGCCTGTCACATGGACGTTTCTGTCTTCTGTCCTCCTGTGCTGAAAGCCCACTTTTGAATAAAAGTCCTTTGTATCCTTTGGATTCCTTTCTTGGTCAGTATCGTCCACATTTTCCTTAATCTTACATCTTGGAAATGTTACGGTATGCTTTGTACCCATTTGAAACACTGAGGTGCGATGTTATAATGGAAAAAAACTGTCCCGTCCTTAATTTTTGCACACCAGTGTAGTTTAAACCAATTCTTTGTTGTTTGTTCTGTCCGATTTCCAGTGCAAGTTTATTTAGGGTTGCCTAAGGCAGGAGTCTTCGACCCGCGCCAACTCATGAAAAAATACAAATTGTTTCACACAAAAACAACGTCCTGGCTCGACATCCGAAGTCTGAAATATATGTATTTTATTCTGTTGGTATTTTCATATTTCGTAATAAATATTTTAAAACACTAGAGAACTAAAGTAACACTCTATTTTTCCCTAAGTCATGTTTTACTTTAGTTTTCTAGCGTATATGGGAATTAGGTTTAGTTTTATTGATTTGCAGTGCAACAGTGATTTAAAAAAAATTCATCTTAGGACTCATCAAATTCTATTCTAAATATGCTGATATGAACATCTTCCCCACTATCTGACTGCATGCTCTGAAAATGTCAGTGTCATGGAGAACTTACATCTGTACACAGGCTGACTTAGAAAGTTCATAAGGGGGTGGGTTACAAGGTTTACAGTGGGAGAAGGGGTTACAGAGCTATAACTTCATATATTTATATGTATATATACAAAATTTTATTGCAGTGGGAATTACAATTTCTATCAACCCCTTCCCTGCTTACACCAATGCATCTGTAAACAACTGTTTTCAAAAATGAAGTTGATAAAATGAAAAGTTAGGACCAGAATAACTGACGTCCACCTTGGAAACACTCTTAGGGTTGCAATATTAAAAATAAGACCTGATATTGATAGGATTGTTAAAAATAAGCAGTGCCAAAAATCTCGCTAAAAGGTTTGATTTCGCTTTACATATTAATAACTAAAAGTATTGTAAATGTTTTTTGCTTCCATGAGTATTTTACATTGTAATATATATATATTGAGTCCCAAAGGCGGATACAGAAAATATTTTTGGGTGGGCATGCAAAACTAATATAGGGACTTAAGGAAAAACTATCAACAAAGGCTGATCCGGGGGGCAGGGACGCACCCCTTGAGCCGCCTTTGTTCAGTCCTAATATTGCTGATACAGTAGTGCGGCCCGCGGGCCTACAAGAATAAGCAAAATTGGCCCTTGGACTGAAAAAGGTTGAAGATCCCTGTCTTAAGGAATAGGTAATTGGAAGTTCCTCATTCCGCGTTTAACCAAAGGAAGACATTTTCTCAGGAAATTTTACCTTTTCTTAGTCCCTTCATTATCATTTAGTTGCAACTGTGTTAAAAGCCATTGCTGTGTGTGTTTGCAGTGAAGAAAATATAAGTAGTACCTGACGTATAACTCTTAAGAGTATTTTTAAACAAAGGATGACGTCATTCATGGTGTTACTAGCTAGCATTGTAGTCGACTGTGGCAAGTTTTGCATATCATGACCAAAGCATGTCCAAAGTATGCGCAGATGGTGTCGTATAAGAAGAGAAACATCCCATTGGTCATCATCATTGGTTTGAAATGATGATGAATGTGTGGAGCTACAATTGCTTAATTTCGCTCCAAACCTCAACACTAACCGTAGAGCCTTCGGTCTGTTACACAGGCAGGATACAATGACCGGTGCCACGGGCATAGGAAACAGCAACCTGACGTCCACAAATGGCCGTCCATCGAATTTCAATTTGGCGATGAAAGCGTGGTGTACAAAGTATAATAGTACGGAGTATTGCTTCTATATCAAAGAGAACGAGAAACCCATTAAAACACCATAAAATACACCAACCTCCTCTAAAGCATTAAGTACATTAAGTACAAGTAAGGTCATTATAAAAAAAAATATCGTTGCATAATTGGTGTTGTGAACGGGATCCGAACCCGAGTTATTGCAGTCATAACGCAATATACTAACTGTTATACGACTGCAGCCAAACTAATAATTAATCATTACCCGCTCAGTGTTTAATGCGTAACGCCGTAGTGAAACCTATTAAAGTGCTGTATAAAAAGTAATAATGGAAAGTTCAAGATTATATACAGTTGCAGAAATAGTTATTGGAGTAGTGCAGGAATTAATCCATTCGAAATAATAGTTATTATTCTTTAAATGTTAAGAATATTTCATTAATACAAGCCAATAGATACATTTAATTCGAATACATAGTGAAAAAAATTTAGTACGCCTTATTTTTGGTAGAGTATTCGTAGTACGTGTGCACACGTCAATGGTAAATTGAAGACTGATTTGATTTTAGAATTAGGAAAACAATTACACACACTGTTGCCAAATATAAAATGTGATATTATAATTATACAAAATATATGTTGCCAGATGCGGAAAGTGGAATTATGTACCTTTGGAAAACACCGTATAAAAATGAAGCAATTTGGCAGTTCGCCAATTTTAGAAATTGAACTTATTTTAAGTTTGCTTTCCTTGTGTTTCTAAGTGGCAACAGTTAAGAAAGCCTGCGAAGTGAACTAGCATTTCTATTGTGGGAGACCATATAGTAGTCATGAAGAACAATAGAAGAAAATTAGAATTCAAGACAAATTTTTACATTGCCTTTTTCCCCCTTTAAAAAAAATACACTGAGTAGAAAAGAAATGGAAATGTATGTTGTGACGATAACGGAGGAATATTTAAGTGTTAGTTTTGGCCAGTTAATGACGAGAGATCGTAGTTTATAACATCTATTTTCTGCAACTGTCAAAGAATGACTAATTATTTTTGACACCTACGTTATTAACTTAAACTAGAGCTCTATATACAGAGAAAAAGAAGTGGTACTTCCCTGACCTCGGGTTGAACTGTGGACCTTCTGTTGGAACCGAGTACCTTAAAGGTTCAGCCAGGGGGTGGACTGGGTCCTCTCAAAGGGCGCATACCTTGGATTATCGAAGGGCGCGTGTCCTGTAACCCACGAGGCAGGTCTGTAGCCAAGTCGGGGCCATCAGTGACGTGGCCCCAATTGCCCCATGCTTGTGCCTCATTTGCCCCATCCAGCTATTTACATATAAATAGAACAATCTGTAGGTGCCCTTTGACCCATGTGCCCTCTGACCCGCACTAGTTGCCTCTTCATCCTGGTTACAGGCCTGCCATGAGGGCGCACCGCCCAGGGGGTCGGTTGGCCGACGGCCCAGCCCGCCCCATGTCTCATAAAACTGTCCAAGAACATTTTTCCATAAAGCCTACCCAAATTGCGAAGACCGTTCAACTTTATGGACGATCAGCAAAACTGATTTGCTTACGGGAAAAGGCATTCGATTGGAGCAGTATAAGAAGATACTCTTAACGTGGAAGATGACCTTAACGTAATAATCTTAACGTGTAGAAGATAATCTTAAACGTGGTTTAGAAGATGGGATTCACTAGGTGCGAGTCAAATGTTAAGGCTTAAAAACAAAGGTGGGTCAAATAAAAAAAGGCGAAGATTTCAGAAATGCTGAGAAAAATGAAAAGAATTTTTCCATCCTTCAAAGGATGTGAGTAATAAAGAATCTGAAGAATAGATATTGTTCACAATGGACATATTTGTTAAAATGGTCGACATAGCGGCGTGTAATCCTAGGCAGTTTGCCATTTGCAAGAGTAATGCGTTTCATAAAAATCTTCACTCATCTACGCTTTCGTAGCATATACATTATGATAATTATGCTTTCGTATATAGTGCCTAACACAAATCGTAATAGATCTAATTTTTTGGTATTTCACTTTTGAATGCAACATAATGACTGTAGATAATAAAATTCTAAAAATTAATTAAAGATCCGTTATCGAGTCTAACTTCGATTTAACGATACCTGACAACGATTTCCTCGATTTAACGAATCTTTTTATTGGTACGGACCGCATTGCAGAGAGAAACATGGCATTGCTGAGAAAAGCATTGCATTGTAGAGAAAAACATCACATTGCATTGTAAAACATCGCACCTCAAAGAAAAACATCATGAAACAGAAAAAAAGGCATTAGCGTAATGCTTTGAAGCATTTTCCAGAATTACAGCATATCGTCATTGAACGGAAATATTCTTCAATTAAAACGACGTTATCAAGAGAATTTGCTGTATTTGCAAACCCAAAGCATTTGACATTTCATGATGCGGTAATTATGGTCGACAGACTTTCTTAATTCAACCTCGAAAAGTTTAAATTTTCTACTCAACGAGATTTCAATCGAAATTGCAAATAGCGATGATCATCCAAAACTTGGCACCAGCATCTTACTTACACTAGCAACTTACATTAACATCAGCATCTTACATTAGTATCAGCATCTTATTTAAACTAGCAACATACTTACATTAGCATCCGCATCTTACTTACAATAGCAACGTACATTAGCATCAGCATTCGACTCATACTAGCAACTCGCATTAGAATCAACAGAACTTACCATCTCTGAAGTTCGCGTCCGCCATTTCCAGTATCCGACCAGCCTCTCCCCTGTTTCTATAGCTTGCAGATAGAGCCCAGAGAAGTGTCCGTCACAAGCATAAATATTACAAAGAATATACGCCACCATTTCCGTATCATCCACCCAATCCCAATAACACATCTTGGCCATACTGTAGTAGACATGTTGCTTGATGTTGCTTATTCCTCCCTGAGTTTCATCTTCACGGTGTCCCGGATTACCGAACGTTACGTTCCATCTCCGGAAGCATCGCCAGAGGCTCAGAATAAGAGGCTCGTTGTTGTGTTGGTCACTAGGATCCCAATTGAGAATCCGGATCAATCGTGACAACACTTGGGATCGTGTCGTTTTATCATCTTCATCCAAAAGAGTTCCTTCGGAGCGAAGTTCTTGAAAATCATGGTAGGTTTCGGGGACACGGGACATGGAAATTTAAATTTCAAGTTAATTAAACAGGATGAATTTTGCCGAGTCTGATTATGATTTACTATTTAGAGCTATTTAATTTAGACTAAATTTGGAGTCACTCGCTTTTTTGAACTATTTAAAATTGTTTAAATTGGACGTGGATGAACATTGCCTTTCTCTTAATTGTTGAAAGCAATTGTTGAATAAGGGTACTTTTTTTTTCATTGTACTCTATTTAAAAGAAGATATTCTGTCGCCGTTACATTGTCGCCTTCAGATTTTAATATTTGTCTTAGTTCCAGATTTATATGACTGTTTCTTTTTGCCTTTTTCTTTTTCAACAACACGCTTTTACTTCAATAATTTTAAGACAAGAAAGTAACTGTTATCATTATAATTTCTTTAGCAGGTGAAAAAATAATACTGTAAAAGTTTTTCCCATTACATGAGAATTTATTTATCATTGAATTTGTTAAGCAAAGTTACGAAATATTCGAACGAATCCAATCGTAATTGTATCAGAACATTTATTTTAATATCTAATCCTGTAAATTTGCACAAAAAAACCTCACTGCATGAGGACTGTTGTCGTTGCATGAAAAGCAATTGCTTTCTCGATGTTTATATTTCTTTGAAAATGCGTGAAAACAACTTTTTAATATAGAAATCGTCGAGGCGAAAAATTGCTTCAGAATCCTATTTGAGATTTTTTTTGCATGTAAAATGAAATATCCATAAGATTTACAGGAAATCTTGTTTGTGTATTGACTCAATGCAGTTCTACAGCGCAAATATGTACCATGCCGACCCCATCCATTTTCAACCTTTTCCTCGCTCTGACAGTTTTTCTAAACGTTACGATTTTCTCAGTAGCGTCAAACAATTGTAATCAAACATGCAATTTTCAAAAGGAACAGTAAATTTACTTTTAGTTGGTAGCCGCATTTACTGGAATCTCTCCAGCTTTAATGTCTGTTTTTTAGATGTCTGATCTTGATTTAATGATCCATGGAATGATGTTTATTGCAGCCCTTGGAAGGTGGATGACTGAATAGAAACATTAAAATGTCGTGTAAATTTCGCTCTACAAAATAAAATTCTAGGGTCTTATAAGAAAGGGTTGCTTTTCCCTTTATTTGATTGGCTTATAACAAATGATTCCAGCATATTGGGGATTCGACAACCTTTGCAACGAATCATTCGAATTCACTTCTTCCTTTATTTCACCTGTCACAGGAGTTTTTTTTAAATTTAATTTGCGAAGGTCTGTGACTTGTCTAAAGCATTTGAATGAAGATGTAAGTTTCTTTTCAATGGAGTTCCAGTGCATGAAGTTGAGCTACAAATTTGGGCTCTTGATGTTACGAAAAAAATAAATTTTCCAAATTTTATAGTATCCAATGGCTTTTTGGCGTCTTTCAAAAAGAAATTTGGTAAAGTTGGACTAAAAATTACTAAACTCGTTATGAAAGTAAAATTACAAAATGACGAACAAATAGAAAATGCAGCCATTGCATTTCCACTTCAAGCCTATGAAAAAATGCAAGATTATTCGCACACTTGTATTTTTAATAGCGATCAAACAGGCTTTGCTAAAGGATTGACACCATTATGTACCCTTTCGCCAAAATGCGTTCAACACACTTACGGTGTTATTCAGGATAGTAATGCAGTTTCACATTCGTATACTGTATAACCCGTCGTCGTAATAAATGGTACAGTCTTACCAAAATTTTTTACTCATACGCTAAGAAAAAACAAGTACCTTTGGCTCTCGTGTTCGCAGAAATTATTCAGCCAACCACCAAACGTAGTACTTACATGCACAAAAAGTGGGAAATCTTCCACAGATATTTATGAATCATTTCTAAAAGAAATAATAAAACCCCAATCAATACAACGGAATGGGGTAATTTTATTAGATTGCTGGACAGAATAGACAAACGAGGAGGGGAAAAATTAATTTTGGAGATAAATCATCACTTGAATTATTATATATATACCTGCAAGCACCACTGCACTAATTCAACCTTGCGATGTGTATTTTTTCAGGCAGTGGAAATATTTCACAAAAACTGTCACACAATGTATTGTACTTCATAATTTTAATGACATTAATTTACACGAAAGAAATACCATAACAAAATTACATTCATTAATCATTAATACACAACCAATTATCAGCTCCAACGTTCAGTGACGTGATTAAATATGCTTGGTATAAGAGCACATAACCAGTTCTCAAACCAAACACATTTCGTAATGTCAAACAAGTGTATTTCACTTTTTCCAAAAATTCATGTTACACATTAAATTGTGAAAATCCCTCATTTATTAGTTGCAGTCATTGTTCAAACCTAATTTGTTTTTTGCAGTTTTTTTTTTGTTCATTTTCGTGCGCATTTTTAATTTTTAATACAGCCAAGTAGGTATATTTTTAATAAGTCCAAGTAAGCATGTTTTTAATAAAGCCAAGTACTTATATTATTTTTTTTAAAGCGAAATAAACGTTTTTTATATAACTAAAACGTGACATCTATCCACTAATGATAATAAAGTTCTAAATATTTTTGCAAATACATGCATAAATTCTTACGAATCAAAATCGATAATATTTTTATCATGAATGAAGGATTGTTTATTAATTCTAGTTTGGTGACATCACTTCAAAAATATCTCACCATTCCTGCTGTTAATAAAAAGCTTATCAAGTAAAATTTGCTGAAAATAACCTTTTCTCGCCAAATTTGATGAGGCTATAACTCCCCTCCATGAGGGATTTAAGTAAAATTTTTTTAGTTTCTTATTGAAACGTTTATACTTTATTATAAAACTAAAATGAAGCACATTTTCGATTCTCACTTTGTGTATTCTCCTTGTTAGTTCAGTAAGATTTATAGTAAAAACCAAAAGCAGGAAACGGCATTTTTCTTACTACACATATGGCCGCACGCACTAGTAACTAAAGCTTCTATTTGTTTCTCTTTGACATATAAAAGAAAAGTATTTCTGAATCACACGGTGTGTGGTTCCTTTGTTTAGTTTTAGCTTCCAGCATAAAGTAATCTTTGAAAGGAGACACTGATTTGTGGAAGTGACCTTAGAACCACAGTCAGCCTTCACTGTCGGAAATGGAAGTCTATATAATGAAGGAGAACTTAACTAACAGTCCTTAGAGACATAATCTAGGTGGCGCTGAATTTAACCTCTCGCCTTAACGCGCTTCCAATAATGTAGATTCTAATTAGTGAGCTAAATTACAAATAAAGTAAATTGATTTCATATAAAATCATGAAATAACCGGTGGTAAATTAATTGTACATTATAAATATTTTGTTTAACAATTCATTAATTAATATATCCACATTAATTAATGAATCTATATTACACACATCTATAGCCATTAGTTAACATATCCACATTAATTAATGAATGTGTATTATATATATCTATATTCATTAATTAATATATCGGATAATTCATTAATGAAACGTATCCTTTGTTTAAATAATATATATACCATCAGACTCGATTATAACCAGTTATGGATGGATCTATGGGGGAGCTGAGGAAATGTCCCCTCCCAAATCCATAAAAATGCCGTGGAAATCGATCATAACGAGCGCCGATTATAGAGATCAACCGCATATAAAGACGGAATTTTTACAAAAAGTTTGATTTCCCATTTTATTTATTTTTTAAATTGCTCGTTAAATCCGGGGTCCAAAAAAGGCTTGTTCACTAAAAGCAGTTAAACTGTCTTGCGCTTAATCATTATGCTAAACAAAATCCGTATTTTCCTGGTTATATCCGTAAACTCGCTAAATGCGTAACTGTTATAATTGGGTCTTACTGTATTTTGCATCCCACAAAAATCTCTCTCTGGATCCTTCCCTAATTATAAGAGATGTCAAGGGATAGGAAGATTTTCTTCGCCGTAATCGTTATTCGATAAAAACCGTAACCGTTATTCGATCAAAAATCATACCTGTGAAACCGCTGTTGTTAATTTGCATAAGTTATATATCAACATACAGTAGATTATCATTATAACGAACTCCACGAGATCGTTAAATCATTCCGTTATAAAGAGAATTTTGTTATAACGTTATTCACATTAAATTAAGAATATTACATAATGTATTCACGTACATATAATACGTAAAGCATTTCTCATCCGATAAAAATAAATCTGCAGAAAATCCGTGATTTTTGTTTGTGCCAGTGAATTCGTGGCTGAAGGTGATAAAACTAGTAACAGGTGAAGGTGATAAAACAGGTAAAAATACTTGTAATGAATGTTAAAAATGTAGATAAAGTTGACATCGGGTATGCCATACTTTTTGGTCAAATCGCTTTTTTCGTAATCCTCTATCGATCACAGAAATTATGGCAACCTTTTTTTTTCCCTTCAAAGAAAACTGCTGTCGTTTCACCTTAGCCATACCACTACAAAACAAAAAACAAAAAATCGCAACTAACGTCGGACACAGACAACATTAGAATGAACTATGAACATCACCGTCAATGTCACTTGCTAGCCCTTTGCCTACCAGTTGTTTGTCATAAATGCTATCGTGTGTGTGTGTGTGGGGGATGGTGGGAAGAATGGGAAAGAGGAAACGGAACAAGGGACGGAAAAAGTCGGCTCAAATATCATTTACCCCTTTGTCGTTATTCTATCCCCCTCCCAAAAAAACAAACAATTGACACTTCTTGTATTTTGAATTCTCTGCATTCTAAGAGCCCCCCCCCCCCCATTTTTTTAAACAAAATTTTCTTTATAATAGTATTTCCAAAAAATTAGTTCATTAAAGCCGAAATTTTAATATACTGTTTTAATAGTGTTTAATACGGGAATTGGTCTTGGTTTCGTAATAACGGATTTCTCGTTATATCCATATTCGTTATAACGAGGGCCTACTGTGTGATAATAATATAATATAGTAAAGATGAAACGACACACTGCTCAAAATATTAAATAAAATTAAACACATTAACACAGTTAAAATAAATACGATGGTTTATAGCTATTTCGGAAGCGCGTTTAGGCTTCCTTCTTCAGAACCCTAGTTACACTAATGTGGCACACGTGCTAGAAAAACTATCGATGCCAAATTGCTAGTCCAAAATTAGTTCGGGTAAACCAGTTGTGGGTC
>QLNU02014802.1:801723-820646 GCA_006491805.2 Dysdera silvatica | reverse complement strand
TGAACAATTTTAATAATCAATGTAGCCACCATTACTTCGTATTAGATTAAATACGCGGTCGTTCATTGAAAGCACAAGATTTTTGAAAGGTTTCTGGTTCAAAAGTAAACCACGCTTCTTCTATAGCCTTTTTAAGTTCTAAAACGGGCGGATATTGCTTTCCATTGGCATACACAATATTCGTTAGTATGCCCCATACGTTTTCGATGGGATTACAGTCAAGACTAAGAGCAGGCCAATCGAGAACTAATATTTTTAGCACTCATCCATTCTTTCGTTGACCTGGATGTGTGGATGGACGCATTATCTTGTTGGAAAACCCAGTTTCGTCCACATAAAAGTTCGCCAAAGGTAATAGGTGACTTTCAAGAGTTGCCTGGTATGCCTTGGAATCTTGTTTTCCATTCAAAAACGCCAAAGAAGTCTGTTCATTGAAGCTAAAGGCTCCCCAAACCATGACTGAACCTCCTCCTTGACGTCTGCTGAACCGACTTAAAGGGCGTTTTCGAAGATCGTGCCAGTAGTGCGAAAGGCCATCGGGACCATCTAAGTTCCACTTTTTCATCACTAAATAACACCTGCAGCCATTCGTCACTGTATGATATGTGCTGCCTTGTCCATTGTAGTCGTGTTTGTTTATGATGTAATTGCAAGCAGGGCTTGCGGCGCATTTTTGCATATCTCAAATGCCTGCATTCTACAATCCTTCTACGTATGGTTTCTTTTGACACTCGCATTGCTAACGTGTTTTTTATTTGATTTGCAGACAGGTTTTCATTTGAAGCCAATCTTCGTATTTGTCTATCATCCCGAATGCTGGTCACTCGAGGCCTCCCAGATCGTGATTTTTGTTGATACTGATCACCCCGGGATAACACTCGATAAATGCCTCGCTTTGAACGGTTCAATGCAACAGAAATTTGAGTAACAGATTTATCTTTAGTTTTCAGCCTCCAAATCTTCAAAATCTCGTCATTCGTAAATTGCTTTGACTTCGGCATCGTTCTAAGCATCCTAAATTATTTCAGGCCTTATATAACAACTCTGGGAAACGCCCCTTCGATCACTTGGGAACTTCGCGCCGTTAATCTGCATAAATCTGACATATGTGCCTAAACATTTGTGGCATGCAGATTCCAATATTACGGTGTTGGGATATTTTGTTTCAATACTTTTGGTAATCTTTTAAGTTGCATAATTTATTATTGGTTCTAGGATTATTTAGATACAATATCGGCGAAGTTCAATGCAAATTCTCGCTTTTATTTATAATTTGCCTCTGTGTCTAAACTTTTGTGCAGGCCTGTATATTTGTAATATGTAATAATGTACTTATTCATGTAATTTATTTTTACTACAATTCAGTGAAAAGTTTTTGATCGTCTGTAAACTTTGAGTCGATGGTTTAAATAGTCAAGTTTGGTTAGAACTTAATCTGGATCTAAACTATATAAAATGAATTTAATCATTACAATATTCAAGAGGCTAGATTTTAAAATCTATTCCAATTTTCAATAAAAATCTCGCGTACAACACGCAACGACTAACAAAATGTAAAGGTTAGTAAATATATATATATATTAAATCGAAATACAAAAAAAATTAATATTTCGTGAACTCAAAACCAATTCGTGCTAAATCAAACAACAATATCAATCAACGTTTATTGGCGTAGTGATACCAACGCCGATGGTATGGCGTGATTAGATGGTGAAACGTTCGAAAGAAAATAAATATTTCTGCCTTCGGTGGGACCTGAACCCACGACCTTCCACTTGCCGGGCGGAGGCTCTACCCACTGAGCTACGAAGGACAATATATAATCTCTTTACGAACGTATATATATTGTTGCCAGTTATTTCGCAGAATGGTGTAGTACATAGACTACTATTTAAACCAAATTGCAAAGAGACTGGTATTAAATTGATCGAAATGCCCGTTGCAGCATATGTATTTATATAAATCGAACACTACGCAGATTAAATCAAACAACAATATCAATCAACGTTTATTGGCGTAGTGATACCAGCGCCGATGTTATGGCGTGATTAGATGGTGAAACGTTCGAAAGAAAATAAATATTTCTGCGTTCGGTGGGACCTGAATCCACTACCTTCCGCCAATAAACGTTGATTTATATTGTTGTTTAATTTAATCTGCGTAGTGTTCGATTTATATAAATACATATGCTGCAATGGGCATTTCGATCAATTTAATACCGGTCCTTTCTTAATTTGGTTTAAAAAGTAGTCCATGTACTACACCATTCTGCGAAATAACTGGCATCAGTAAATAGTCTTTATATACGTTCGTAAAGAGATTAGATATTGTCGTTCGTAGCTCAGTGGGTAGAGCCTCCTCCCGGCAAGTGGAAGGTCGTGGGTTCAGGTCCCACCGAACGCAGAAATATTTATTTTCTTTCGAACGTTTCACCATCTAATCACGCCATAACATCGGCGCTGGTATCACTACGCCAATAAACGTTGATTAATATTGTTGTTTAATTTAATCTGCGTAGTGTTCGATTTATATAAATACAATTCATGCTAGTTTAGAAAAATAACGTGCAAAATCATATTCGCACAAATAAGAAAAACTGCATTTTAATTAAGTGTAACGCAAATGAAATTAACTGAATGATTAGAAACTTCATAAGACGTATCAACTGTGCTATTTTGCAATTATTACATGCGCTACTTTGCATGTGCCACATGTGTTAACATATAAACTTGTATAGACTACATATATATTAATATGAACTACAGTCTTAAAGACAAATACTTATATAAATATATAGGTGCTTTAACCAATAAACCAATTTTAAACGCCATAAGAATGTTGTCGCGTATATATTAACTTTATGTAGCACTTACTAACTGGTATAGTCATACTATTTGTAAAATAACACAAATAAACAAATGATAAAATAAATAATGAAATAACAACACATAATGAAATAAATAAATAAATAATGAAATAAATAACAAATAATGAAATAAATAAATAAATAATGAAATAACAATAAATAAATAATGAAAATAACAACAAATAATGAAATAAATAAATAAATAAATAAATAAATAAATAAATAAATAAATAAATAACAAATAATGAAATAACAACAAATAATGAAATAAATAACAACAACAACAAACAAATGTCAAACAACCAAACAACAAATAAATAATGAAATAAATAAATAAAAATTCATAATTATTTGGAGTTTTCATAATTATTGATGGGGCCCAAGCAGATATTATCTACATTTATACATTACAATATATGTACTATTCCAATTAATTTCAAATTATTGGGGGGCCCTGGGTCCCATGGGCCCATTAAACACTTTACGCCTATGGGTGTAGTACTAATTGTTGTAGCATTTACAGATGTGGTATTAAATTACTGAATTCGGCTACCCTGGTTTCCTTTGCCTCTTATATACGGCGACACACATTAAAATTGCGCCTGCTCCAGATTATTCTACTTCTTAAAGTGCATAAAATTGTTTAAATCATCGAAGTACTTCAAAGTGAATGACAAGGGCATTTCTATTAATATATGCAGGTATAAAAAGTATTTCAAAAGTATCCCGTATTTTAAGAATGTCTGAATCGAGCAGCTCTCGGAGGTTTAATTGGTGAAGACTTATGATGACGAAGAGGTACCGCATTTGGCTGCGAGAAAACAATCTGAATTCGATCCCAGCAGATATCCAGTGCTTACCAGTTTTTTACAACAGATTCGTAATCCAAAGACTTGATTTCGCAGATACAAGAGGTCCGGAATCCTCACAAAACTGCAGGTCCTGGTACGGCATTAACTTGGGCGCCCTTGCGCCATAAGCTTAATTGTACTTGCATCATAAGCTTAACTGTACTTGAATCATAAGCTTAACTATCCTTGCCCCATAAAGCAAATAAAAAATAAATAGCAACTACTGATAACAAGCGTTCACTGATGCAGCACTAGTTAATTCCCCTTATACAGCATGATTTCAAGAGATTATGGTAATGATGAATAGTACCACAGGCGTACGTAGAAAGTTTGTAAGGGGGTTATAGGCTTAATGGGGGGTTACAGAGCTACAACTCACATATTCCTATGTTAAATATACAAAATTTCATTGCAATGGGGGTTACAACCCCTATCAACACCCCCTGCGTACGCCAATGATTAGTACAATGGTATGGTGAGTGGCACGATCACTGGCATAGGCAGGGGGTGTTGATGGGTTTCTTTTTTTTTCTGAATCTGAAATTCTGAGAAAATGCGTGAAACAACCCCTGCCACCCAAGGCTGGATGCAGGCAAGGGGCATGCGCCTCACTGAGAATAATGAATTTACACTAAAAATGATTATTTTCAAGTGAAAAAATACTTAAAACTAAACCTACGAACAAGGCTGCAGGGGAGGGAGATTCAAATTTTTTTACAAAATAACGAATAAAAATATGTCGTCTTTATCGTAAAGAAGAAATACATATAAATAGACCAGTTGTACAGAAAAGGGAGAGAATGAGGGGCTCAGAGAGCTCAAGGTCCCCCCCATTGAATATTAAAACACATTATTTTTTTAAGTTCGCATCACATAGTCTTTTTTTTTGAAGCCACCTGAGCACCTCCCTAGGAGTTTCGAATTGTTACTCCACTGAAATACATCATACAAAAATAAATAAGAAAATACTTATTTTGCCTTCAGACATCATTGTAAATTCTTACTTGTAGTTTTTCCATCAAAATTAAATTATCCAGAATCCCCCTCCACACACACTTTTTAAGGTTGGTGATTTCTATATTTTTTCTTCCTTTAATGTATTTTTCAAATTAATGGTCTGCAAAACGAGACCTTGCGGTCATAATTTTGATAATTCAAGGTTTGAGGTTTTACTCGCTGTTTACAAAGTTTGAAGAAAAGTAAATACATATATGCATCTTTGGGGTCCTTTTACAAATGTTGTTTTGGGAGTGGGGGGGGGACTGTCCCCCAAGATCTCCCCCTTCTGGATACGGGCATGCTTACAGGTGAAATTTTCAAGTTTCCTGCCCTCCCTGAAATTTTGTTCTTCATCCGCCCTTTTCCCCTCCCCCAATATCCAAAAAATCGTCGTGAAATAAACTAAATTTATTTATAAAAATATCGTTATGATATCTTATAAATTAGATCCCGGAAATTCATGCAAAATGCTATAGATGTCTTATTTTGCCTATTTTTAATTTTTTTTAGTAAAATGCCTTTTTTGAAGTTTTTTGCCATAAATTCTTATTTCGGTTTGTATTTGTGTTTTATGCTCATTTACTTTGTATTTTTATATACTTTTTGGAATTCCTATACATATATACAGTAATATCCTTCTTAACGGACACCCTCAAATACGAGTACTCAATTTTTACCCTCAGATACCCCCACTCCCCAGGTAAAACTCATTCACAGTCATATGTTTCAGATGCAGACCCCTATATGAAAAAAGCTGGAAGTTTTGTTTCCCCATGTGCTTCATTTAATATGACTTGCTCATGCATCGCATAGGATTGCAGGACAAGTGAGAGGTCTCTATCCTGAAGTAGATATTTTCATTTTCAACGTTAAAAATATATTCGTGAAAGCTTTTTCGAGAATTCAAGCGTTCAAGGAAATGGCATTGGACGTTCCGTTAGCTCCGCAACCCTCACAAGATAGAGAATTTAGATATCAGCAGTCTCATACTATTGTTTACATTTGGAGAAAATTGCCGAAATTGTCAACAGTTTTTCGGATGAAGAAGTAGTAGCCATCACGGGCGCCCATATGAGTACTTCTAGGGAGTGGCTGAGAAAAATTATTACTTTCTTCTCAAGACTGTCAAACATTTTAGTGAATGTACAAGATACTAAAATGCTACAAAAATAATTGATACTGCTTGGCAATTAGTAATGAGCTAAAAAGTATCTTACTTTAAAATGTGACTGTAAATTTTTTTTTAAAGTAATGCATAGCAGAATCGGGCAAGTCAAATTTTGAACGACTAGGGGGCTCGAGCCCCCCCCCCTCCTGCCTAATTATATGGGCTCCCATGGTAGCTATAAAAAGAAGAAAATTTTTATTTTGCAGCTCCGAAGTGGAAAATGAATTGGTAATCATTTCGACACATTTTGGAAAGCTTCCAGAATCTATTGAATGCCTATAAAAAAGAAATATCCTTTTGTTATAGTCATTAGAAGTTGTACGCAATACTGGTTCTTGCGTTAGGATCAGGTATGTCGTCCTCGCACTCCACCCCAACATTAGCAAAAATTGCAATAAATTTATGGCATTCGTTTTTTCGTTATTTGCTGAAAACCTTAAATGACGACAGTGGAGTAGCCATGGGGTGCATTTAGGTGTTTACAAATCCCCTTTTGAGATTTAATTTAGGATTTTTTGATACCTGTAAGTTTATGAATATTTTCTTTTATTCAATCTTACATCAACATTACAGATTAGGGAAGTGAAAATCATCATGGAGTAATTATTTTCCTCCACCTCCCTCACCTCCGTCCACCCCATGTTTAAAATTTTGAATGACAACCCCTACCTTGGATATATTGTTTTAAATAGCGTTAAAAGCGTTATTGTTGTACTGAAGAAAAATTGAAATTGACTAGTGCTTTCGTGAGAAAGAGGAAAAATAACATTATTATTTTCACCTATTCAAATTTGCTAGGGAACACACTGTCACTTACTCTTGGAATGAAAGATGAAAGTACTTTCACTAGCATCTTTGAATAGGTAAAAATTATGATTTTATTTTAGTTCTTACTAACGAATGCATTCAGCGATTTCAAGGTTTTTCCAATCCACCAACAGCACTTTAGAAAATATACACCGCAAAATAGGTGTTACTATTCGAAATTTTAAACTTAGAATTTGGAAGTCGTCAAGCATTACTGTATGATGACCTTGCACTTCCCTCTTGGTGGATGTTGTACCATTTGCGTACATCCCAGATGCGTACAAGTCAAAATTTGTCCCAGATGCGTACAAGATGAGAAAATGAGCTCATAGTTTTGGCTACCAATTTGGCCGCCATTTGGCGTCACACAAATATGATTTCTTATTTCTATACTGTACCTTTATGTAAATCAAAATTTTCACAATTATTTTCCGTCAGAATTTTATCCAGGCTTCGGATTGGCAGCTTATTGCTATTTAAAATTTACATAGATAGTACAGTCGAACCTCGTTAAGACGAGCACGCTTAAGACGAATTACTTTTAATACGAACAGTTTTCTGAAGTCCCGTCAGATTGTATAGCATACTACCCTTTCCGGATAAGACGAATTACTGTTAATAGGAACAGATTTTCTGTTCCCCTTGGTGTTCGTCTTAACGAGGTTCGACTGTATGCAGTATATTATACATTTATAAGGAAAAATTACGATGCAAATTAAAGAATCCGTCTTGTTAAAATTGTCAAAAGGAACGTCGAATAGGTCAGAACTGACTGTAAGTTAGCACCAGGTGCGGACTGGGTCGCCAGCCACCCAGCCCCAGAGCTGGTGCTGCGCCCTCATGGGCGATATGACATGCACTCTCATGGGCTATAGGACTTGCGCCCTCATGGGCGATAGGACTTGCGCCCTCATGGGCTATAGGACTCGCGCCCTCCGATAATCCAAAGTATAGGTCCTTTGAAAGGACCTAGTCCGCTCCTGGTTGGCACATTAAGCTAAAAGTTAAGAAAGATTTCCCGCATTTTTTAAATTTTAACGTTTAAAAAATATCAAGAAGAATTCCGAATCATAATTATGTTCTGCAGAAGATGTTTTGCTTGTTTTTTTTTTGAATAGGTATTCAAAAAAACAGTTGAAATAGAGATATATTTCACTAAGTAAAACAGGTGCTAAATCGCCAAGTTCTCATTTTATTAAAACAGATTTACTTCATCCCTATTGTGCTTTTCTCCCCACCTCCCCTTTGTACGCAAGTGGGGCAGTTTTTGACTTGTACACATCTGGCATGTATGCAAATGGGCTATAACCCCCGCCCCCTTTGAAAATAAACTTGACGTGTGCAACCATATTTCAAAGACTCCAATTTGACTAACTGTAAATCCGTCCTTTTTGTTTTCACAGCGCCACTGTGTATACATTATGTACATTACTCTGATATGCACTTTTTGTTTATGCATAACTTTTAATGCATATCATTGTCTTTTTCAAAATGCACTTTGTCATTTATTTGATGTAATTATACCTTTTGTTGGATTGTATTATATAATTCAGAGTCTCCGAGAGCTAACGCGGGCCCCTAAGCTCATTTCGATCGGCCCCGTGACCCCTTCCCTGCGCCGGGCCCTCCACAGCATAGGACCTTGCCAGCGCGGACCCAACTAGACCATCTGGGTCGCCGGTCTGCAGCTCTCGTTGGCTCTGTATATAGCTCTCTTTTCTGCATGGCAGCGTTTTCATTGACATGTTATTATTTCAACTTTCAAGTGGAACATTTTTAATAACGTTACAACCACAACTATATTTTCTTTATTTTAATTTCGCAAGCTCAAGGAAATTTTTGGCCCTCTACGCTCATTATCAACGACATAAATTAAAGGGACTGTCTACACCATCACTATTAGCATAATAAATACGAAATTTATTAAGGAGCATTGTATGCGAAAATGAAACTGGAAATGCAACTAGAATATTAATTTTATGGTAAAGTGAACGTCATCAAGCAGAAGCACATTTAAATTAAACACTGCTTTGTTGTTGTCTGTTATCCCTGTAAAGAGTTGTTAAAAACAGGACCTTAACCAGAAATTTTTTTGTGGAGGCAAGAATTTTTTACAGCCTCGCTAATGAATAAGTATTGGTAGTAAAAATATGTCGGGATTTGGGGCGGGCCCTTGTGACCACCCACTGGTTACGGTTCTGGTCAACAAAAAGCTGTTTTTCACTGGTATACTGTCCCCCCAATATTTTTATGCCGTCGGCACCCATGACGTGAAGTAAGAGGAGATAGATCGAACCTATCTCCTCTTTATTATATCCTCCACATTATATGAACCCATCTAAAATTTTCTTGCAAGTAAAATTTTCCATTACAAATATTAAAAAAAATCTGTGATATTAATTTTTATTTCAATAACACCGCCTTCTTTTACTCTATTTTTAAGACAGCAGAGGGAATATGATTTAGATTTTTATCGCCAGTTTTTAGACTTTAAATTTATTCAGTTGCCGCTTTTTAATTGATTTATATGTCTTTTTCCATAATTTTAAGTGTTTTTTTCTGATGATTATTTTTAACCTTTTAGGTGCCGTTTTCTGATGCCTATTTTTAACTTTTTAGGTGCCTTTTTGCCTACCTTGTCTTGCCATTTCCAGTGCTTAAACTTCCGGTCTCTACTTATAATAATGTACATAAGGTAATCATAAATGTCGCCCCTTCCCTATCCTCCGAGATTTTTCGTTGCATTTGAGGGGGCGGAACGACAAAATTTTATTTATTTCTGCTAAAACGGTGGGAAGGGGCATGTTCGTAACTAGCTCTTATGTTTAGGTGGGTAAAACTTTTCCGGGGGGGGGGATGCTGACCAACATACCCCAATGCTTAGCAGAAATTTTCTAGGAGATCAGCCTCCTAGTTACGAGAATGGAGGGGGCGCCTCGTTCCCCAAATCCGGGATTGGATGTAACACGTAAATCGAACACATTAATCATTGTCTTTCAACTGTCTGAAGTGTCACCTTTCGGCGCATTTTGAACGATTTCAGTTACAAATTTAATTACAATTTTTTATTCTGTAAAAAAACAAAACAAAAATAATTATCGTACAAACTCAATGTAATGATTTTTTTTTTCTTAAATGTATTTTTAAGGATTATACGGATTTTTGTTTGACTCTGTATATGTATCATTACAGAAGTTTGGCAACATTATTTCCTTCCTTACATATTTATTTTGATACATTACATATCACAACATAATTACATTTATCTATATCATTAATTTCGTTTTCCATACATTGTACAGATTCGAAATTTGCAGATCGCCACATCTATGGGGTGAGGGGAATTATTAGCCAGGAAAAGTCTAGCTTTACTTCTGTACGTTGACGGCAGATGGCAGCACCGCAAATTTTACCTTGCCTTCAATGGCCTTCAGACAACCCCACAAGAAGGCCTTGAACCTGAACCTGGCGCAAACGTTCGATGACCTCAATACTCGTTTGCCTTCTTATTCTTATTCCTAGTTTTAAATTTGATCGGGACATCGGGTGTTACATATAATTAATCTTCGTTTGTTTACGTCCAACAAGATCACATAAAAACACATACAAAAGAACTAACCCCTTTTCAAACTTTTTTCTTGCTTCTACAATTTTCCTCAAATTTTTGCTTGTTTCGCAAACCGATTTTTTTAAGCTCGAGGATGCGGAATGCCATTTAACCGAGTCGTTTAAGTATAACATTAATGAAGCCATTTACTAAAATTAAGAAGAAAGGAAGATGGCAGACATTGGGCAAGGAAAACAAGCCATATGTAAATATATATACACGGCAAGCGAAATTAGTTCTTGGACTCCACTGGTAGAAAAACTTGGGCCGTAGCCAGGGGTGCAGGCGAGGAGGGGTGTAAAATCGGCCGAAATAATTCACAGGGGGAGAATATGTCCGTTGTTAGGGGGCGAAATGTCGACGATTTTGCCAGGAGCGCGAAATCATCTTGCTACGGTACTGAGAAAAACAGATATTTTTGATTCATTATAAAAGCTATGCTATAGCTGTATTTATAGAGTTATTTATAGCTATGTTGTTACTAGTATAACTAGTTATAGTCATATTATTTTAAGGCTGTTTATTAATAAAAAATGAACATATATAAGTTAATTAAATAATGCGCTAAAAAACACAATTAGCGCACAGCTGTAACAATTTAATATAGGGATTATATATTTAAACGTTTTTCGCTAGCTTTCAGCCAACTTCCAGAGCAGCATTCATGACGGTAAGCTTCTGGTTTCAAAATATATAACGTTACACAAAAACCTCTCTTAACAACCACCTCTATTCAGCGACCACCTCCCTTAATGATCACTTTTTTGGGAAAAGGCTTCCTTCCCTCATAATCCCATTGCCAAATTTACCTCCGTTCAAAGATCACCTCTAAGTGACCACCTTTTCAAGGAACCCATGGTGGTCGCCTTAGGGAGGTTTTACTATGTAATGTTTTCTAGGTTTCGCGACTATGTCAAAAAGAAGTGAGAGTTTTTAAAGTAATTACAACGAAAATTTCAAGTTTGTGAACAACAAGCACAAACAAATAAACAAAACAGTATACAGTAAAACTTCTCTTAACGACCACCTCTATTCAGATACTACCTCTCTTAACGATCACTTTTTTTTGAAACGATTTTCCTCTCCCCCATAGACCAAATTTTTAATTTACCTGCATCCACAGATCACCTCTCTGAGCGACTGCTTTTCCACAGAACCGAAAGTGGTCGCCTTAGAGAGGTTTTACTGTATACAATTACTTTTTCCCATTAACGACGTTCAAAGGACGGAGAAGAAAAAGTCGTTAAACACAAAATGCCGTTATTCTAAATGGATAATGAAGTAATTTCCAGGTCCGCTGCTTCGCAAAATAATTTCCGGACCGCTACTCTATAAAGTAATTTCCGGGACTAAATAATACCGCCATTAAAAAGAACAGACTTAATTAGAGCGCATTATTGAAGAATTACTGTAGATAGTAAACACAATAGTAAGATGAGAAGTCTTAAAGAAGGGGTATGTCACAGAAATGAATAATCCGTCACATGCATGAGGCAAGCAAAAATGACAAAAGCTGGGAAAGGAAAATCAAAACACGAACACTGAAATTCGTATTGCCAATGATATTGAAAGCCCATAGTGTTTTAATGCACCAATATATGTAAAAACCATTGAGAATTCGGAGTGATATTTTTGACACGCATGTTTTTTAACTCAAATAAGATCTTTTTATGTGCAGAAAAAAAAAAAAGATACCGGCCCGGAGTTGAACTAGGTACCCACCGTATGAACCGGTGTGTCTTAACCTGTTCGGCCACTAAGGTACAGGAAAGGTGTTCTTTTTCTTCGTATACAGAAAACCTCTCTAAGGCGACCGCCGTCGGTTCAGTGAAAAAAGCGGTAGCTTAGAGGGGTGGTCTCCGAATGGTGGTAAATTTAGAATTGGGTCGGGGGGGGGGAGGAGAAGAAATCCTTTTTCAGAAAAGGTGGTCGTTAAGGGAGATGGTCTCTGAATAGCGGTGGTCGTAAGAAAGGTTTTGCTGTATAAGGTTCTACGAGAGATATTATTACCCTTTTTAGGATTAACACAATTGCCGAATGGTTAAGATACGAAACTACCAGCACATATTTTTTGTTTGTAATTACAGCAAAACCTCTCTTAATGACCACCTCTATTTAGAGACCACGCCCTTAACGACCACCTCTATTCAAAGACCCCCCTCTCTTAATGACAATTTTTTCGGGAAACGAATCTCCTCCCCCATAGACATAATACTAAATTTACCTCCATACAGAGACAACCTCTCTGAGCGACCACTTTTTCACGGAACCAACAGTGGTCGTCTTGAGGAGGTTTCATTGTATGTTGAGAATTATCTTCAGATAACCGTAATTCCTATTAAATTCCAGTATATGAATAATTCAATAAATTGAGTGGCTTTTTAGAATTTTATGAAACATTGGTTCAATAAAAATTTTATTTGTTGAGCATACTTTCGAGCAAAACAAAAGAAGGAAAAAAGAAAAAGAAAAAAGTGCTGGAATTTTTAATCTGTCTATTTATTTTTTATTTGTTAAAGTTTGGAAACTGTTAAGTATCTTTCTTCATACTTCGAAGAAACAAAAGCAGTAATAAAAAAAGTTTCAAAGCAGTTACAAAGAGGCTTGCATATATTAGATCTTTCCTCCAGGAATTCGTCTAAAATTTTCTGTTCGTTATCAATTATATCTATAAATGGATATCATTACTCCTGATGAAGGACTGCTGCTGATGCGTCCGAAAGCTTGAGTGATCTTTTTCATTGCTATTTTACCAGTGTTTAACCTTTTGTATGTTTATATATCTATAAATCACTGTGTTTGAAAGGGGAACCCTTACTAGGTTTCGGTCGAAATTTTTTGCGAATATTTTTTTTTAACATATACTCAACTTTTGTGCACTAAACCAGTTACTGCGAAAAATCGTTAAAAAGCAAAGAAGTAGTTGGTTCATCTGAAACTACCTATACTCCCTCAATACACACACTAATACTCACGTAAATTAAAAAAAAATATTTTTTTTTTAAATAATACCTACTTTTAAGTAGAAGTATTTTTGTTTACAAGTTCTGCTTGTAAAAAAATATTGCTTAAGTTAAAAAAAATCTAGGGTGACCATTTTAAAAAATTAATTTGTTTTAAAAGCAAATAATATTTTTTTATTCTTTGCAAATTGCAGATTTAAACCAAATGCTTGCATACACAACATTTATCGTTTTTTTCTTCCTTATTCAACAACCTTCTGTTCCACAGAAACAAATGAAACGAAATTTCATTTGTTTTCTAAGTATACCCTGAATGACTCTTTCCAGATGACCAACTTTGCTTGTTTTTTTTTTTAATTCGATTCCGTAAAATATAAATAAATTTGTAGTTCATTTATCCAATTCTTTCAGCATGAAATCTGATTTGGATTATCTATTAAGCATGTACTTGTGCCGTCATGAACAGGGCTTGTACAAACTTTCAGGCGCACTATGTCAACATTCTATGAGTGTATATATGTATCTCAGGAGAGACAAAATTTGAACCCTAAAAAATTGGAGTATGCACTTTCTTCTCACTACCAATAAAATTTCATGCCTTTGGTTGAAATGCGCGCCCAGGATTTGTGCGCCTCAAGTAACTGCATATGTCACTTTTGACAACCAGGCGAGACAAAATTTGAGCCCCAAAGTCAAAGTAAATCCTCTGTCTCACTTCTTCTGGTGTTAGAGTCCTTGTAAAATATGCAGCTTCTCAACCATGTTCGTATTTAGAAGATGGGATCTTAGGGACTTGTTCCTTTCCGAAACTAAATTTTTAATGGGACTTGGCTACGGCCTTGCATGCTGTGATTGTACTAATACAAGCCGTCAAAATTTTTGAATTCCCTCTCCTGAAATTAAAACTTGTCTAGGGTCTTGTTTTCAACGATTGCCGCCTACTTCCCTCTGCCTAAAGATTTTCTTCGCTATTATCTTACTCCCATTCTCCTTAGGCCTTTATCGATCAGTACCGTAGAAAAGGGGGGACTCAGAGGGGCACAAGCCCCTCCACTGGACACCAAAACGCATTTTCTCCAACGTCGCATTGCACGATTTTCTATAGAACTACTTGAGCCCTCACATAATTTTCGAACTGCTACGCCACTCTCCTCGATTCCATCCAATCATCTTTCCCTTGAGCATCCCATGGTTTTTTTTTCTTACTGGTTGGTTTTTATAACCTTCTTAACTCTATTCTAACTTCCCCCCAACCAATCATCTTTTCCTTGAAAATCTCAGGCTTTTTCTTTTTCATTGTTTGGTTTTCATAACCTTCTTAACTTTATTCCAGCTTCACCCAACCAATCATCTTTCTCTTGAGAATCCCACGGATTTTCTTTCTTATTGGTTGGTTTTCGTAACCTTCTTAATTCTATCCTAGCTTCACCTATTCTTCCTGTATGTCTGTGCCATCGAGAGAGAAGTAACTTTTCCCCTTTTATTCTTTCTGTCGCAAGCCTTATGTCTTTATATAGCTGGTCTTTCCCCCTTGCCTTTTCTAATTTTCCATTCGCTATTTTTATCGACTTCCCCGCATATTTTCCGAAGTCTGTTCTTTCCAATATTCTCAGCAATTCTTTTTCTCAAGCTGTCAACACCCATGTCTCGTCCTCATATAAAATTACAGATTTTTCTATTGTTTTCGAGATAGTCACAAGATTTTTTAGTCTTCGTGGGACTTTCTTCAGACTTGAGAGACTTTTAGACTTTCCATTTCCTTCTTTCTGTCGCAAGCTCTACGTCTTTATATAGCTATTATTTTCCTTGTTTTCCTAATTTTTCATTCGCTATTTTCATTGACTTCCCCGCATGTTTTCCGAAGTCTTTTCTTTCCAATATTCTCAGCAATTCTTTTTCTCAAGCTGTCAACACCCATGTCTCGGCTTCGTATAAAATTACAGATTTTTCTATTGTTTTCTAGATAGTCACAATATTTTTTAGTCTCCCTGGGACATTCTACAAACTTGATATTTTCTCGAAAGCAAAGTAGCAACTGTTCTCTGCTCTTATTCTTTATACTAATCTCATTGTCTTCGATTACAATTACTGCTAAGTATTGTAATGGCTGTACTCGTACAAAAGCTACTATCTTTTTCTTTTTCCCCGTTTCATAACGAACAAATTTTCGCGTATTTCGCTGTTCGTGTTTTTATGGCGCAAGGACAACAAGGGTTATGTTGCGCCCAGAGCTACAGCAGCCTAAATCTCTGACGCCATGGGAATTAAATTAGGTTACGGTGTGTAAGAAAATACCACTCAGAGTTAAACCAGTGTCCATGGCAGGATTGGCGTATGCTTTATGTATGTGCGTTGCAGGAATCCAAATCTCTTCAGGCATGTGAAACTAACCCTGAGACCACGGTAAGTAGAAAGTCGTAAATTTTTTTTCGATCAACGCAAGTTAAGTGGTCTCGTTTCTCTTGTGCTATCGCGAAGCCGCACATTTGGTTGGAATGCTCTTCAAGGATCTTTGCATTCTATGCAACTGTATGCACTTCTAGGCTTCTTGTGTTTTAAATAATCCTTTCACCTTACGAAATAAGTGATCCTTGATATAATTAATGTTTTCTGAACATTTCATTAATTCAATAGTTACGATATTTATACTCGCATGTCACTTTCTAAAGTTTTGACGCCTTATGGTTCAAACTAGAGCTCAAGTTTGAATTATAGTTATTTGACCGTGGGTGTCAAAAATCAATAATTTCAATAATCCCCTTCACGAAAAACGACAAAACACTGTCCCGGAGACCTTTTGTTAACTAAGCACTTCCTTTGTCAATCGTATTATCAACGAGCCGGGTAATAACACCACGAAATAAAAATCAAATTTCATTCAGGAAAAAAACAAAAGCATTAATCCATTTAATTTTGTTATATAGTCATTGAAAATTATTATATTTATTTGTTTATATGGACAAATGAAAATATGTCTCTTTCAATTAAAAAAAGCAACTTTTCCGCATTTTTTCAGTAAATAATCATAAATATTAAAAACAATTAGTTGTATCTTTTTAATTTTCTACAAGTGGAGGAGTTCAGTACTTTCTTAAATGTAATCTGTTTTTCAATTAGCTGTTGTATTATTTCCCCCTTTCCGTTAAAGCATAGATTGAAGAATGCTTTGTCCGTGAATAATTTTCTAATTTTACTTTTAGGTGGTAACGGAAGTTATATGATTTCTTCTGTTTTCTTCTGCTGTAGCAGAAATATCACCTATTATTTTTCAATTGTGATTTTTTCTTTTTGGATGAAAGCTGATTCAGTTTTTTTTCGAATCAATTTGAAAAATGTTCATTTTCATTTTCTTTTATTATTTTGTTTCGAATTTCAATTCTTGTTCATCGGGGCCACGGTTCTATGGGTTAAAAACTTATAGCTGCATATAATATGCGAAAATCGATGTTATTCGGTTCGTTGGATATAGGTTTCTTAGAGTGGCTGTTTTGAAAATTCGTTCTTTAAAATACGCATGTGTCATCTGGAAAGAAAATTTCATTTTGTTATGTGTTCAATATTCATTGTACATTTTACGCTTACGTTACATATTCCTACGAATTCTTATATTACCATCACACTTAAAAGAATAATGTAGTGCAAACTAGTTTATGTATCAGCCATTTTCAATTGGTGGTATTTAAAAAGAAGGAAAAAGGTAACGTAGTATAAAAAGCCTTTTTACATGACGTCAAACCCTTCCGCCCCGAACGTTAAATTATTAATGTTTAATATGTGAATAAAATAAGAGTATTGAAAAATGCTACTCTAAAAATACTACTGTTCTATATCCTGCTAAAATATTACTCTAAAGAATACTACTTTTAAGGGTACTTCTATATATTGCTAAAATACCACTGAAATCATTACTATAAAATATCACTCTAAAAATATTAATCGAAAAATACTACTCTGTTATTTATTGTAAAATACTATTTTAAAAGACGTTAAATTATTTATAGCATTGGTGTACTCGAAATTTCATAAAGGGAGGGATTACGGGCTTCCAAAGGGAGATAACAAAGCTGCAATTCCATAGATTTACATGCATACATATAAAATTGCACCGAAATGGGGGTTATGACCCTATTCACCATCCCTGGGTACGCCACTGATTTAGGTCAAAGGGATATCCTTAGGCAGTTAAAAAAGGGTGTGGAGAAATTATTTATTGCGACTAAGTGATTGTCTAATTTACCACTTTCTATGGTTCATAGTAGAATTTATTTTTAGCCCATAGTAGACGGAGAAGAAGAATATCGGCAACGAACCAGCGCCCTCTGTGTTATCATCTTAGGGCTATGACTGCGGGTCTACTGAACACAGCTCGAAATACTATGCACTGGGTACGGTACAAATCTTAGAAAATCGGAGGATCAAATTAAATTCTGATGGTTGTATTATTTATCAGTATTGATATAAAGAGTCTAATATTCATTTTATTACATGCGATATACAGGGTGTTCCATTTAACTTGACAAATCGAAATGTATCGAAAACTACGCACCAGATAAAAAAAGTAAAAATTATTATTGATATTAATTAATAATATTATATATAATATAATATTATTAATATTAATTAATTATAAATTGCACGTTGAATTAAAAAATATCATGTTTATTGCTATGAAGGCTGGATAGGTAGATATAGAGAGATGGAAGGGGGTGAGATAGTAATTGCACAAAACTTTCTCAAGAGTACGGAAGTTTTAATGAAAGGCTGAAGCGCGTAAGAATAGTAACAGTACAGTGGTCAAGGGGGGTGAATTAGGAAGGGTGGCTGCCATAGGCGGCATTGTAATCCCAGACAGGACGCTCAGACAGCGTAGAAATCTGTAAGAAAATAACCAGCTATCGCGTATTTCAGCCAATGTGATGGGAGCTAGCTGCGAGAGTATCAATGCCCAAGGTGAACCCATTAATTTCTGCAATTTTTAAATTTCCTTGGAGAGACTGCATAAGAAACAAATATCGGGAATTAATTAAATATATTTTACAAAACCGCAGTAGATTTTGTCAACCTGCCTTTAGAGGAATACTATAATAGTTTTTTTTTCTTTTTTGGGAATTAGGACGCGTAACTGTAGCCTCACTGATTATTAGAGTTTTAGCTTTTTCTGATACCAAAGGTATGTCATTTGCAAACCACTGCCGGTGGATAAGTGCGGAGTATGCAGCCAACAGCCCGCGGTTTTCACATTCCTGGGTTGTTTTGAACTAAAAGGTCCAATAAGAGGGAAAGACGAATTAAAAAAGAAAAAGGAAAAAGTCTTCCAAAGGTGCAATCGACCCAGCGGCTGTAACAACAACATCCAGCAAATAGTTCAACTTCTAGTGAGGTAGCTCGTAGCCTAACCGGTCTACCACTCAACCATGGACTTTCACGTGACAGGGGGAAAGAAAGAAGAAGGAAGATTAAAAAGTGAACAAGGAGTGATTCTTCTTCTTCTTTTTCATCTTCTTCTTCTGATTCTTTTTTTTCTGGAAGGTGGAGGCAAGGGGAGGGTGGTGGTCGACAGGGGATCGAACCTAGGTACGTAAGGGGAGGACCAACCTTCTTGCCGGCCAGATTCAGTCAAAACGAGTCTCATCTGTTCAGTACTAGAAAGTGAAAGTGGAGG
>QLNU02014802.1:772480-789164 GCA_006491805.2 Dysdera silvatica | reverse complement strand
GCAGAAACAAGATTTACAGAAAAGTTGTTGAGAGGGGTGGTAGCACCACTTCAACACACTGAAAGTAAGCACTGACACCAAATCTAAAAATCAGCACATAGTTTGCATTTTTCGTTCACATTCGGACATGGGTTGCATTTTACAAAGATACCTCTAATCATCTGAAAAATTTGGAAAGGCTGATTAAATAGAAAAATAATCAGAAAAATGTGCTGTTGAAGTGCATCATGATAATGACATGAGAAGCATGTTCTTAATTTTAATATCAGTATAATCCCATAAGGATTACAGTTTATTTTGGCAATTCAGTGGCATTGATAAAATCGCTGCTGGGCAGAGGTTCTTCAGGATAAATGTAACTTCCAATGCCGGATGCCAAGATGAGCACCCTCTTATTATGAACAAGAACTCCAACTGGTTATTGACCACACTGATTTTACGAAATTCTAGAATTCATATGAAACAAGTTTAGGAACATACCATTATCAACACGAGCTCTTTGTGGGGTGGTTGATTATTTTTATTTCATCCTCCCCGGACTTTTAAAAAATTAATTAAAAATGTTCAGAAATACATTTTTAAAATAAAAAAATAATCGCTTTTTTTAATTCATAGATTAGCTTTAAAAGTGTCTCTATATTAAAGTTTACTGGTTCTTTAAAATAAAGAATTCATGCCAAAATGTCGACACCTCCTTCTACAAACATTTTATATATCAATGTTTCCAACATCTCACATTTAGTTTAGAAGTCGGTTCAGGTATAACAAGAACACAAATTTTCTAAGTATGCAATTTCAAAGGACAAATATAAACCACAAAATTATATCTTCTTGATAAATCCATATCATCTAGTCAAAGAAATGAGATTCAACTAGTTATGTAGTTGCCTTTAGCTGATTTTGCAAAGCAGTTTAAGAAATTTAACGTGTTGCCAATTAAAAGGAGAATAAAATGTTATTTGGCATCAAACTTCTTCTTCAAGTGCCTTGTCCGATTTGGAGGTTTGCGACCAATGTGGACCATAGTTCCCTCTCCCTATGTTCGCATAGATAATTCTTCTATACTCAGTATAATCTAAGCCTTTAGATAGTCCAGTCAATCCTTTTTACGCCTCCAAGTCTCTTTTCCATAGTGTTAGTTTGTATTTTCTATCTTCCACAACATTGTCCACGTCTGGGATTGCAGCGTCGCCTTCGGCGGACACCTTTCCCAACTCATCATCTTGCTTAAATTTATTCTTTTTTCGTTTTCACAACATTGTCCACAATATGGGTATGAACGTCTTGATTGAAAATCTTGTCAATCCAGTGTCAAAGGTACTTCGTTGTAATTTTAAGCATCCATTTCCAGTATTGAAGTAATATACGAGAAACTATACGAGTATAATTATTTCACCAATATTTCCTGCAACTCAAAAGAAGAACATGAAATTCATGTTTAGAAGTAATTTGATAAAACGAAAGATAGTTGAGAAAATATATATCAGATAGGCAATATCAAAATTTGAAGATACAGTCAACTAACACTATTTGATAAAAATAGTAAAGCTTTCTCCAAGAGTAAAGATGAAATTTAAAAAAACTGAGATCCAAAATTTTTCTTGTAAAGTTTTGCTTTATAAAATGGCAACATAAATCGTTATGATGCATCGCAACTTTCTAACACTCAATGATAAATTTTCACCATAACTATCATTTAACTAATTTTTAAATAGCAATTCTACTACGGTCACTCTCTAAAAAGTTAGTTAAACGGAAGACATGCCTCAAGAAATGCTATGTACGTCGTTATCGACATTGTTTGGGGTAGTTTGCTTAGTTAAAATTAATTGTGATTAGTTAAATAAAATTAAATTAGGAAAGCACATGCTTACTGAAAATTGATAATTGATTATTGATTGGTAGAAAAAGACCCTCTATTTCTACCTATGGATGTCTTGCAATAATCATCAGTCCAAGAGCGATCAACGAAGCAAGGCCTTCTGTCTCATTTCTTTTTCTGTTCATTAAAGCATGCATGAAGTAATGCAAAATAAAGACAAGTTAGGTCATCCGTAAGCATCACATTTGGCCCGATAATCAGACCGTCTATCGGATAATGCGACCTATTATTTTTCTTTCGAGTCAGTCTGAAAAGATGTGAGGATTCTTCTTTAATTGGTGATTAAAAATATATGCGAAATTAAGGTACTGGAAAAGGTTGAACTTCGTTACCTTAATCGTAAATGTATTTAGCACATAAATGCTATCTGTTGAAGTATAAAATGGAGCATTTGCGCCTTATCAATGGTCATGGTTATTTTATTTGATATACGTATGAAGATGAGAGCATCATCTCCTGGGTCGCGGTGGTCTAATTGGCATGGTGCTTTAGTTCATATGAAGACCCTGGACGGTTCCATTCTACCCCGGAACGATGCTTCTTTTGTTAATGTTGCGATATTCTGAACCTTGCCATGGTGGATCATATATAGCTCTAGTTGGAGCTTAAATTACACTGTCTATCAAATCATCTTTCATCGATGGTTATTATATGACTCAATTTTCGGTATTATGTTGTATGATAAATGATACGGTACATAGTCACTAAATCTGTGAGCTCAAACAATAGAAATACATGTTCACATTTGCGGGCTTCCTTCATTGTTGCCACTAAGGATTCCAAGAATGCAAACTTAAGTTCAATTTCTAAAATTGATAAAATGTCAAATTGTTTCCTTTCATGTTATGTTTTTCCAAATGTACATAATTTCACTTTTCGTACCTGGCAATATATATTGTATAGCTATAATTTCACTCTTTATATTTGGCAAGAGTAATTGATTCCGCATCCGAAAATCAAATACATCAATTTACCATCGACGTACGCACACGTATCACGAAAGCTCCAAAAAAAATTTACTAAATTTCTCTAACGCTGTATTGAATTAATTAATTTTCTAGTAGGTATTAATGAATTATTCTAAGCATTTAAAGCAGTTGTTCCTAACCTTTTCAAACCGCAACCCACTTTCATAGTAACCAAAGATCCGCGAACCCCCACAATTATTTGTGACCCCAAAACACATTAAATATACAATTATAATAATTATATATATATTACATTAATTATGTATATTATATTAATTATACATATTGCATTAGTTATGTACAGTGGTCCCATTTTTATTACATTTATTACAGTTTTATTACATTATGTACAGTGATTCCATTTTTATTACATTATGTAGAGTGGAGTCCATTTTCGAATTGCCCCTCCCCCCTTAACATTCAAATTTCCCAACGTCGGGCGTGGGCCCCACGTTGGGAAACACTGATTTAAAGTATTAATAAATATGATTTTCAACTGGATGAATTACTGCACTCCTTCAATAATCATATCCTCAAAGCCATGAATCTAGTAAGTGGAAAAAACAAATCACAATTTCAAATTAATGTAATTCAAATATTATTTTGGGTGCAGTAGAGCCCAGATGCTCTTGCGCCTTAAGAATTCAAGCAAAAAAAGATCAAATATTATTTTGACGTATTAGGAGGAAAACTTCTTAATGGGAAGGCATAGAATAATCTCAGCTCTGGGAAAATTCCGTATCAGATTAAATTCCTAAAGCAACTGGTTCCAGAAACAATTAACTAATTCCTAACAACTAATTCCTAAAACTAACATCCTATCCTTGAGGCCTAGTTTTTTAAATTTAGTTATTAAATTTCAAACTTTTTTCCGAAGAAACGTAATTTGCTGAATAGAAGGGTAATTATCTTATGGCCATTTGAAGTTTGTGATATTCTATCCCGCGCAATGTTAGACATGAGGAATTTCCTCCCCCCACGGGCACCGTTAGCGGGGGGGGGGAAATCTACATCTCCTCCCAATGTTGGTATTAGGGTTCCATGTCCCCCTCCAATTTCAAACAAAATGCCTTCTACTGGTATATTGTCCCCCCGCCCCCAATATTTTTATGTCGTCGGCGCTCATGCCTCCCCACCAAGAAAAAAGGGATACTCACATGGAAATATGATATAATCAATAAGTAGATGCCCCCTGATCATACCTCTGGGTTTTTCCAACACACCCTGAGGAAACGTCTAATGATAAATTTCGCTTCCTGGGGATGCAGGAGCTATTCAAGCAGAATTCCATTATTGCGTGTGGCTATTCACCATGTGAGGTTAATTGGTCTTAAATGCTGCGGATTTGAGATAGAAGGCCTCACGCTCACATTGAAAACCAAATAAGATGGTATGGTGGATAACCGAAGGTTGACCACCATGGAATGCCCACCTGAAGAAATACCACACTCTTGATGCAACAAGGACTGGAAAAGTAGTGCTTTTATCCAAGTATTTAATAGTATAGAATTTTTGGTTTTGTTCTCTTGTCCTCTTTGCCCCACACTCCTTCTAACTTTTTCTTTTTCCTTAAATCTAAACCAGTCACGATTTAAAAGCTCTGTGTTGAAAGAACACTACAACAGCTTTTCGAGGGGTAAAAAGAGGGGGGGGGAGAAGAACCAGTCAAAAAGTGTCGGTGGCACTAGGAACTGTGCTCTTCAGGCATACCGATGTACTTTAGATGCCTTATAGCTTTTATAACGGAAATATGCAGAAGCACATATACACCTATACGCATTATATATACACACACCTATAAGCAGGGTACATATACAGTTATACACCTATATACAGAATACATATAGACCTATATTATATATATATATATACAGTGGCGTAGCTAGGTATTTTGCCGCCCACCCAACTTGAAATTTTTCAATGGAACTCTATTCATCATCATCTGAAGAAGATGGAAACCATTCCATTGAAAAGTTCCAAGTTAAATAAAATATTTGAATTTTGTCTACCGCAAATTTAAATTTAAGTTATAAGAAATATGACATCACACGCAAAAGGTCCATTGACCAAATACTTCGTTGAAATTTTAGAAGGACGGCTAAAAACGGATTTCTTGGTACTTACACTACACTTTTTAGCAGCCCTGAGCGGCCGCCCAATTCGCCCACACGGCCCTGATTGTTGGCAAATAGGTAACGAATAATTTTTTTAAAAAATTATATTACCTTTAAATTAAAATTCACAAAAATCATGTCTTGCTTACGGTCACTGATAACTAAAATTTTATCAGTTATGATATCATATGAACTATATCATTTTAGTTATGTTATAATTCTAGGATTAATCAAACTGGGAACGATGAATGATATTTATTTTATGAATAATGGTGTAATTTTTTACAAAATACTCTCTTAAACTCGCCCGAATAAATATTATTCACGCTGTTCATTATTCCAGTGACGACGGATCGTTTTAGATGATGTTCGATCCGAAATATAGAATACATTTACAATATTTTTGACGCTATATATGTTACTAGTAACAAATTAATCCTTAATTTCGAAAATTTTCAGTAATTTAAATTGATTTATGAACTTTTAAATTTGGTATAACATGGTATACGTGATTATAAATTGATGCATTTCAAGTTCAGGATGCATGCAATATTTTTGTATTCAGCTCTTTTCCAACTAACATTTCTACAAGAATATTTTTTATATTTAAAAAAATTACAATTATTATACAATTTTTACAATGCTCAAAATGAAAATCAAATCTATAAAATACAAATTTTCATAATACTCTGTATTGTCCGAAGACGGAACATCACTTACGCCCGGCAATTTCATATTTTTTACAGAAAACTAACGCAAAAGAACAATGCTGGAGACACGACTGATATATTTAGTGTTGTAAACCAGAATTTCTAGAATGAAATCGATTCAGCAGTGTCATCTAATATTAAATAAAAGTGGAATGAAACCCTTATATGATTTTTCAAATACATGGGGAAATAGCGCGATACGTCTTGAAGATGTGGAAAAGAAAAACATTCTATACGATTTCAGTGTACACCGTGGTATGGAATTTAAAAAAAAAAAAGAAGCAAATTGACAACTCGCGGAGATTACAGTAACTAGCGACAGATGGTTAAAGCTTATTAAATAATGTCCCAATTATCATATAAATTATTTAATAATTAAACCCTTCCCAATTAGTCCACTTAAAGGCAATACCTACGAATTTGAAGTAGAAGATTAAGATTTAGATTTAATACATCGTTTCCGAATTTTTTTAAAGTATATATCCAGAAACCCTCAAAATACACATATTGGAAAAATCTAGAGCGAAGGTATAAGAAACCTTAGTTAAGGAATATTATACATTATAATAGTGTATAAATTTATTTTAAAAATTAATCTACAAATAATAATAAAGATAATGACATTTTTATTAAAAATTCGTATAAATAATAACAGACTATTAATAAAAATTGAATGTGTCTACCCCTATAAGCTGAATAGACTCGGAACGATATGGGTCTAGCTAGATAAAATCGGAACGATGTAGATCTTGTTGGATAAAATCGGAACGATATAGATCTAGCTGGATAAATTTGGAATGATGTTAATCTAGCTGGATAAAATCAGAATATAGATCTAGCTGCATAAAGTCGGAACGATATAAATCTAGCTGGATAAAATTAGAACGATGTAAATCTAGCTGGATAAAATTAGAACGATGTAAATCTAGCTGGATAAAATCAGAACAATATAGATCTAGCTCAGATGATAACATTTTTAAGTAGATCAGTTGTGACCGTGACTCATCTTATAATGAGTTAACTCTACTGAGTCACTTACTGATTTCTCGCATAACTCTAGTACCTATATAATTCAATTAATGTTAAAATTAGCTGCCGTTTTAAAACGATCAAATGTAAATCGTTCCCGTGGATCGTTTTCAAAAACAAAGTACTTAAACAAATTGACGTATTAGAATGGATTAAACGTCCAAAAACGACAAAATTACACCAAACGTTACTGTATAAAAACTTGTTTGTTATTAACGTTAAAAACGTTTTTGCTGAGATGGAGCCCATCAACACCACCACGGCTTTTAGCAACACCTTTCTCTTACATTTTTACACCAATTTTTTCGCCAAATCCCGTTAATTTAATGCCACATTTTGCCAGTTTTGAAAGAACAATTTCTTCAACGTTAATTAATTTTTGATTGCATTAAATGAAAGACTTTTTTTAGAGTAAAAACTATGAGAAGAAATACTTCATCGTTTTCCAATATCATTTGTTCGCTAGAACCAACTTCCTTTCTTAGAAAATGTATTGTCGGAGTAAATGATGCAGAGCACACGGAATTGATGAAAAGAACTTGTAGCTGAAAATTGCTCTGCATTTGCACAGCTGTAACATCTTGAGCAACGACATTCGAAATATTTTCAGCTGGATACCAAACGGGTTTTTTTGATGTCTCAAATCGACATGCTCAGCGCATTTTAGAGGCTTGAGAAGTTATCTCTTCGCAGGCAAAGAATGGCAACACTGGAATTTAAAAGAGCTTTAAACGGACAAATTGGAGCAATATACATTCTTAGACGGTTAGACATAATGTACGTTTATAAACTAAAAAAAAATATTATGAATATTTTTACGTCAGCCCTTCTATAAATATTTGTTAAGAAACGTAATATACAACGGGCAATTTAAATCACTGAAGAATTATGTTCTGTTAACATAGGCGTAGCTAGGGGGTGGTAACCCCCAAAACCACCTCCTGTATTTATATTTAACATAGGAATATTATGAGTTGTAGCTCTGTAACCCTCCCTCATTGAGCCTATAACTCCCTTATGAATTTTCTGCCTACGCCTATGTCTGTTAATTGTAAAATTTATTACATAATTCTTACTTCATGCTATAAGTATATTTAATAAAGTAAGCCTTTTATAAAAATTTATTAAATTATGAGCTAAATGATAATTATGAACTACTGAGTTGCAATAAAATGTTAAATCATTTTACTTTTCCACAATTCCGAAAATAATATAATAATGATTTAAAATATAAAGTAAGACTTCTTCATTAATCCTTTGTATGCAAAAATGTTTGATTTTTTTTTTTGCTTTATTGATAGCGGAATGATATTGAATATATCACGGTTTTAGAAATGGGGTTTTATTGTTATATATAATTAGTAAATATTAATGAATGTAAATACGAATATAGATGGAATTAATTGCAGGGGAGGAACTGAGCTAACTTTCTAAATGGCAAGATATGCCTTTGACACTTAAATAGCTGCACAGGGCTGTCTTAACGCATTCGGAGAAGCTTGATTTACTTCTGGGACACCTTTTCACTAACTTTTAAATTTCCGAATTTTTTGCAATAAAAATTATATGTATGTATTTATAATCTACACAAACTTTTTCAATTAGGGCCCATTGTTTGAGTCGTGATTCTGGACCTAGGTCCCCACTGATACACCCATTATAGCGACATTATTATTATAAATATTATAATAATTCATTCTATTATTATAATTCATTTGTAGCTTCATTTTCACTTCATCCTTAACAAACTAAATGGAATCAACAGGAAAATAACGAAATCCTGAAGAACGTTTTGATCATTACTTTGAAAATGATGACATTATTTCACTTCATATCACTTGCAGGGCAGAAAATTTTGTCCGTAAAAGTTGGGGAAGTGGGGGGCATTCTGAAGCAGTTGAAATATTGCATTATAATCATTTAAATGCTTCACTTTGCGACTTTTGCATTTTTGAGCACATGAGACAAGTTTAAGGTAAAGAACGTAAGCATTTGTTGAATGTAATAAGTAAATTTACAACAAAACTTTGAATATTATAATTTATTTACCTTGAAAAAAAATAATTTGTAGATCTTTGGTTGGTTTTGTTTGTTTGTTTGGCTTTTTTATGGCGCAAGAGCATCTGGGCTATACTGCGCCAAACATGGTAAAAGTTTGGCGGGTTTTACTCACCAGTCCTCTTCCTTAGAAATCTGTTTTTAATTGCGAGGTCAAATCCACCGTTTTTCCATCGTTACGCTTACAGGAAAATGCAGGGGCAGACTGGGTCCCTTCGAAGGGCGCCTAACTTGAATTATCGGAAGGCCCAAGTCCTATCGCCCATGAAGGCGCAGCGGCCCATGAAGGCGCAGCGGCCCAGTCTGCCCCTGGGAAAATGCCTTTAGTTTTATACTAACACCGCCTGTGTGATAGTCGAATAAATAATAATAATAAATTTGAACTGCGATAATTTTGTGTTGATAATTGTTTATTAGTTTCGCTGAGTGCATCACCATATAATTCATTTATTATCGAAGATTTTATTACGTATTAGTCATTTGAATCTGCGAATCAGAGTCAATTGCCCTTTTTTGTTAACACGAGAGTAATTATCGTTAGCTCTTATCCTGTTTATCCTTAGTTTCTTGTTGTGAGAAATGCCTCTAGTGAAGGCCGAAGTTCAAATGTATTTTGTTCTGTCCGTACAAGGATTCTACTCTAATGGCATAGATCATGAAATCAGTGTCCTCGTCCGTATCCGAAGGTAACCGCTAAGCAAGGGTTTGAAATACATTATTGTAAATCAGTTTTTGTCGAGAAATTTTTATCTGACTGTAAAAGCGGGTTGACCGTGTCTTAGAGGTATCCGTTAAGAGGAGGTTTCACTGTATTTGTAATCTTTCATGATCCCAAAATACTCTTCAGAGCTTTTAGACAGACATGCATAACACGCTATTATTTACTTTGTCTCGTATTATTTCTTGATCAGTGTTTCTTGATCAGTTTCTTGATCAGTTTCTTGATAAGTTTCTTGATCAGTGATTGACATTTCCATACATTCCAATTTTAGGCATGTCATTGGGCATCGGGCCAAAACTTTCGACATTCTCATGGGATTTTGTTCCCATTATCAGCTTTTGTCTTCTTTATTTTTCTTATTTTTTTTCTTGATAATTTCATTCTTCCAACTCCCTGAAGAAGACCACCTTCTCTTTTCATGAATTCTACTCATCATTTAAACCTTCCCATAATCTTCTCTACGACAACCATTGTTTTAATTTTCAATTTTATCTTTTTATTATGCTTCTCGTCAATATTAGATCAAAGATATTCCCAACATGTTTCACGTAATTTCTTCAGAAAATATTTTCCTCTCATAATTCAAGTACCTAACACCTATATCGGCATACTGTACATAAACCAACTACCCGTTTTCTATTGATTTTTTTTCTCTTTACGAAAATCCCAGTCGGTATAAATAAAGACATGTTTGTTAGTAGAAGTTGATTGAGAAGTTGAATGATTGAGAGCGAGATAGACCATCGATAACTAATTGAAATGTTCATTAGCCCACTGTTCATCATCTATTTTGAGAAAACAATTACGGAATGCAAACACCATCTTTTAATTGCAATTTTATGTCAATACCCTTCAAGAGGCTAAGCAATTAAATCTTTAATCTTCTTCATTATCTATAAGAATAATCGAACGTTCAATTTTTCCGAATTTAAAAGGAACTGGTACAATTAAATTCAATTTTTATAAAAACCCCGCTCATGAAATATTACAAAATGAATTGAAGAACTACAATGCTTTAGGCGTAGTGAAAATATTAATAACAACAATCAACGTACGTTTCGAATGGGCGTTGGTCGTCCCTCGTCAGAACGAGGCATTCCTGATGAGGGACGGTTAATGCCCATCCGAAACGTATGTCGACTGTTGCTATTAAAAACTTTTACTGCGCCTAAAACGTTGCACTTCTTCAATTCATTTATACTGCATAGTATTACGTTACTTTACCAATCGTATACTTCCAATTATTAGAACACATCGTATGCATGTGTTGCACTGACACTAATAGAATCATTATTAATCTGTTGCTTCTTTTTTGCATGTTTTAAAGAACATTTCCATTCACACTATGACATTGCAATAACGTTATTAGATTTAAATATATATTTCATCTGAAATAAAGTTGATTGTTTGCCTGATTGATTGCTTGATTGTAACAAAGAATGCCAATCTCTTCAGTCATTAGCTAGTCTATGGTGTTTATAGTCTCCATCGAAATGAAGGATGACCATGCTCAGTTAATAACAACTAATCATAGTCATCCATGATTATTTAATAATAACTATTCATAGTTAGGATTAATGATGATGACGAACTTGCGCGTTTAAAATTATGCTGTTTTGATACGTTGTTAATGATATGTTGTTCTTCATTTAAGGTCACTGCTCTCAGTAGGATGACAGCAGGACAAATCATCCTAAAAAGTAAGTGACATTTAAGCATATACAAGAAAATCGATGTCGTTATTATAAGTAACAACTCAAATTCAGGAAACACGTTTCGGAGAACAATCCATGAGTGACAAAATAATGACTGCCGTGCGGTTGCCTACTCGTCCTTCCGTCGGAGACGGAAAACATAATCGTGGGCTCACTGTGCCATGTTCTTTAAGGCAATTGAATTCTCGCATCGAGGAGCACTGTGCCTCGAGTCTTAACCATGTTTCTGGCTTGGAATTGTGTCGTTGCCCCGATAGGAGTCAATCGTTGAATTTTGGTCGAATCATTTCTCGAGAATCTGAGACGAGGTCATCGGGAAGAGCCCTTGGCATCAATATACTTTTATTACAGTGGCGTACGCAGGGGGTGTTGATGGGGGTTGTAACCCCCCATTGCAAGGAAATTTTGTATATTTAACATAGGAATATGTGAGTTGTAGCTCTGTAATCCTCCTATTGAGCATATAACCCCCTTACGAACTTTCTGCATACGCCTATGTTTTATTATTCAGATGATTGGTAAAACAATGACAAATATGCCATTTTTTTATATCAGCGGAATAACTACTTTTTTAACGGATAATTTTTTTTTTATCCGTGGAAAATTATTTTGATGGGGAACTAACGCATTTTAAAACGGTATAGCAAATTTAAATGGAGACAATATTTCGATATTATTGATTGTGTTAATAAATCTTTCATAAATCTATAAATTAAAGGACTAAGCTTAAAATTTAACAAAATTTATAATTAATTAATTGATATTTAATTTAAACGTGGATTAGTTACTTTTGAAAAGCAAATTTGGTAAAAAAAAAAAAACTTATATGGTCACGCCCCTCTCCCCACTCTTTAAAATATTTTTTAAGCTCATTCATATATAAAAATTGAAATTGGACTTTAAATGTTATTAACAATTATATATACATATGTTTTATATACATACGCAGACTTCCTTATGGTGTATTGTAGATTTTTTTTATTTTTATTAATTTTTCTCTTTTCAATGCAATTTTTGCATTGTTTCAATCGTAGAATGACATTCGTATTCTCTACCAATATTTGCTGAAACGTATCGCGATAAATTATATATTTTTTCTATATATCAAGCTTTGTCGATAGCATGTATACATTGCAGCAATTTTTAATGCTATTTGTTAGCGACAAAGCTATTAGAAAAATTGACAAAATTTTTTTATATAACGTCAATTCGATTTTTGCACACGCCCTCTTTATCCATCCTTAAAAGCTATTAAGTAAACGGATAGAAAAGGATGGAATTCAAAGGATTTTGTTTCCTGGAGCCTCAAAGGAGTGAGATAAAAAAATGATAAAATCCAGCACAGAGGATGTCAATTTTGTAATTTTCTGCCGACTGGGATCAGACGCCGGAGTTTGATGCCCTGATTATAGGCCCAGCTTTCCTTGCTTTTCTGGTTCTTGACATCAAAGGCACTTAGTTCCAAAACATTAATAAAAAAGGTATGAGGGAATGGCTCTCTGCTAACGGCAAGGTTCTAAATTTGGTGTGTCAATAGCTAATGAGAGAAGATACCCATTAAGTGCTCTTTATTTACTCGTCTCGGTTAACTACATAGTTTGTTCGTTTATTTGTACACACATACATGCATACACGCATTATATATATATATATATGTGTGTGTGTGTGTTATTCGACATACATAAATAATGATGACATAATGTTTCTAAAAAATAACCTTGAAACTGGTAGACAGTATTATTTTCCATACAATAACTGTCCATAGATACTTCTGATATGGTTTTTTCCCCTAAACCATTCAGAGCATGTTGAATTGCAAGATCACCTCGGCGACTAACTCAGTATAATCAGTGTATGGAGGCTACACTGTAGTTCGTTTTGTTTACGTAGCCATGTGGTGGGACTACCCCGATTGTTTTCTCGGGAAGAAACTTCGTACGACACATACATACATGCACCCACGCACACACACACACACGCGCGCACACACACGCACGCACACACACACACGCACATACATACATACATACATACATACATACATACATACATACATACATACATACATACATACATACATACATAAGAACTTTATTAACAGAAAAATCCTGTTCCGCCACAAGGCACTACAGGGATGTAATACATAACTGGCATAACATTGCCAAAATATATAAAAGTAAACAACATCAGAAAACACGAACAACCTACTGGACGACACACACACACACACACAAAAAAATCCATAAAACTCTTATAAAATGCACAGATGTTTAATAAAGGTACATAAAAATGCGATAAAAATCACAACTAACAATTAATAAATAAATTAATAAATGATAAAGAGTCACAACTAACTGTCCTCATCAGAATCTTCGACGCCATCACAAAACAAGATGTACGAACCGGCCGTGAAACCCGTGGTCAACATAACTTCGTCCTTAGAAGAAGCGACAAAATTCACAAGCCTCAGGAGACTATCCCTAATATCCCTCAAATAATCATCATAATAATAATCATAAAATAATCTCTATAATTCTCAAATCAGAAGTTAAGTTATTAATTTGAAAATCCTTTATTATAGGATTTCGGCACTCAGATAGCCAGTGAAGAAAGTCGGCTTCACGAAAACCACAAACACATGCACAATTTTTAACGCTAAATCTATTTAGATATCTCGGAGTGTTACCATGGCCAGTGAAAACCTTGTTCAGAAAATGGTTTTTCTCGATTCTATTGAGGCTCACAATAGGAAAAAATTCTGAAGTTATGCGTCCTTTGTTCGTTGTTTCCCAGCCATGTTGCCAATCCATCAAGCTGTTAGTTAGTATTTGATGCTTAAGAGCCTGCCATGCCATTGGTTCTTCATAATCTATATCATCTTTCTTGCTACCTTCCTTCGCCATCCTATCAGCTATTTCATTACCGTTGAAGTTAGCATGACTTTTCACCCAATGCAAGTGAATATTTGTTGACTCAGAGCAAATTTTAACTTGAATTTTGATATCCGTGATTCATTTCAAAGCATCCAACGGATTCTCTAAGGATTTGAGGACACCCTGGTTGTCGATGTAAATATTAACAGTCTCGCCTGCCTCAACGTTCTCACCCATCCAGAGGACAGCCCTATCGAAGGCAAAAAGTTCAATCTGGAAAATCGTTGAGTTATCTGAAAGCCTATAGTTCTCCGAAAATTTTACAGTTCCATCATGGAGCACCACAAAGGCTTCCCCCACTTTTCAGTCTATGACACATCCGTCGGTATAGATTTCCATACCGCTCTCTGTTGGTTTGTCCTTGGTCCACGGAAAATAGAGATGACATTTCTAGGGTTCTGCAAATGGACACTCACCCTTTTCATATCTTCGTATCTTATCTCAGTATTATTATGTCTAATTGTTCTTCGAAGTGTCCTCAATTGGAACATCTTGGCCTCGTTGTTTGCCATTTCTTTTATAGGTAAGACTTCTGCAAGTACACAAAGAGCCTCGGTGCTAGTGGTTCTATAGCATCTTGTTATTCCCAGCATTGAAAGCCTCTGGATCTGTGAGAGGATAACTTGCTTTCTGGAGTTTTTTCCATCGCACTCCCACCAAATGCCCACGGCATATTGTGCTATCCTCCCAATTATAGCCTTATAAATCCCTTTCAAGATGAGCCCAGAGAGTCCCCATGTAGCCCCGCTCATATTTTTCAATCGCTGGTTAATCGCCTGGCACTTGTTCTTCTGTGCCCGTAAATGTGGTAGCCAGCTTAATTTGTTATCGATTATCACTCCAAGGTATTTTAATTCCCTGTTCATCTTGATTGCTTTCCCTCAAAAAACGATTCGGAGGTGGGTGACCATCTGTCTTTTCCGGATGTGTTCCCTGAATTTCGGAAAGAAAATCACCCGTGCTTTCTCTTCACTAAATTCAAGTTTTGTCTTTTCACAATTTTTTGGCAATTCCTATCAAAAGCTGTATGATCCAATTGAAATTGTTTCCCAAACCTCTTATTCGCCATTTTACAATTAATAGAATTTACACTATTGGTCCCACAATCTTTCGTTAAATGATCGCTCCCACCACATGTGGCACAAATCTCAGCATCTATGCAGCCAGCATGGAAGTGTCCATAACCCTTACACTTAAAACATTGAATTGGTTTAAGAAATTCCTTTACTTTGCATCTCATCCAATTAATGTTAATTTTATCCAATTTTTTCATTCTGATAAAACTTTCCGGGTCGACTGGCAACACCCAGTAGCTAAAATCTTTGTTTCTTATGCAGAACAATACTTTGACTTCCGCCATATCCACTAAGGACGAATTTTGATCTCTAATAATTTGAACCAATTTATCTCTTTCCACATATTTTTATACATCATAAACAATTATTTTAGGGTTATATTTCCTTGGTGTTACAACCAGATATTTATCTCCCATTTTCTCCTCAAGCTTATTTTTCAGTTTGTCTCGATCAGCGCTCTCTCTACACTTTATAATTATTCCTCCCTTATTAATTCTTCTTGCCTGGACTCAAATCTTTAGTTCGGCCGGATCAACCAGTCCCATTAACTCGTCCTTACTCTGTTCTGACGATTGGCCTTCCTCCTTCGGATAGATCAATAGGGGCAATTCTTTTTCTTGTCTTTTGTTATCCTTTATTTCATAAGTTGGACCCACAGATGTGTGTTGTCGGCAGCCCTGCATCCTAATCATATCAAAAACTTTTCTTCTTTCTTCCAATTTCCCCTCCAAGACTGCTATTTTCATTTTTAGATCATTATTCGGTTCCACTGGGAATCCATTTATTTTATCTTGTTCCCGAACACAGCTCGCTTGCATGAGTTGAGAAATCTCGTCGTTCTGTTCACCAATTACTTTGATCAACCTCCTACACAGTTCTTGAATTCTGACAGTATTTGCCACTCCTATGACCTTTTTTTCGATTCCAGTGTTTTGTTTATTTCGCCAATAGTTTTGTCTGCAGTCCAGGCTGGAAAGCTGTGATCCCCAAGAGATGCCATATCTATGATCGGGAGATCTTTTCCATTTTCTACACATTCATTAAAATTATTGTTTTCCATCTAGTATTTTCCTCAATTGACAAGCCAAAATCGACAGCACATCCAGCCGATTAAAAACTCTCAGGCCAAGGAAAATCCCGCTCCAGTGCAATATATTTAGTGAGGAGGGAAATGTGGCCAGCACAGATGGTTCCGCATTACAAAAGAGTCCAGGCCTCGCGGAATAAGTCAGGCTCGAGTAACCAGTAACGCATACAAAATGGCTGTATTTTTTTTAAACTCTACTGTTTACTTTCGAAATCCATAAAGCTCATTTTTTTGTATTTAATCTAAACTCGTCGCACTCCGGTAACGAAGTTTCAGCAGTTAGAATATCGTAATTTTAAAACCCTTACTAGTCCGCTACAATTCGATTATTTTCTATAAACATGACATCAAAACAACACTACCATTTCAATAGTTCGACGAAAATACACCA
>QLNU02014802.1:725824-757051 GCA_006491805.2 Dysdera silvatica | reverse complement strand
CTTATTAATAAAACGACATTAAAATTCTTATTAATTAAAAAAACTAATTAATCTACAATCATCAGAATTAATGACAAATTCGAGTACACGGTCCATTTGTTTCTATAAAAAATTTCGAGACTTTTTTTTATTTGAATTGAAAGTTGATGCAAAAATGAAGGACCACCTGGGACGAATATGCAAAACAAGAAGAGTATTTAGGATTGGGTTCTGTGATTGCCCTATTACAGATAGCAATCAATGTCGAATGACAGTTGGACGACCAAAAATTTGCTGAAAGAACAAAAACCTGGACTACCATACAATGGCCTCATTTTTCTTTTACTTGGAAAGAGGTTTCCAAATAAAAATGTTATTAACTATACGAAGAATGGTTTTCCCTACTTCTACAGTTTCTCATTTCAAATGACCATCAAATAATTGAGAAAAAGGAAGAGGCCATTAGCGTAGGCAGGGGTTGATGGGTATCATATCCCTCATTAAGTTTCGATGGCCTAAAATTATAATAGTGTGCATATAATATACATATACTAACTCTGTTTATACGTAAAATTGCGGTTTTGTATCTTTTACTCATAAATTTTTTGTATACGCTGTTGGAAGAAAATGTGCACAACAAATTCGAAAAAATGAATCTATTTTGATGTACAGAATATGCAAAATTAATTTATCTTTTATTTCTTTATAAAAACAATTGCAAAAGTTCCAGACATCTAAATGTAACAAATGTAATCAAATTACTAAATGACGAAAATTAAACACACAAAATCATCACCTTTAAAAGAGAGGCGTTCGGGGCTTTCTATAGAATTATTGGTCAAATCTCAATCCAATTTGGTATACATGCTCCTCAGAGCGTGCAATTTTCGATTTATGAAAAAAAAATTCAAAATTCCGCCTCTGGAGTAACATCCGGCTTTTCTTTCTTCTTAATTTGTACGCAACGTAGGTTACCCAGCGAATTCCGGATTTATGAAGGAGCTAAGAGACAAAGTGCAATGACTTCACTTAAATTTAGATGTGCACGATTAAGAAAGCAGATCTAGAACACAGAAATGGAGATTGAATTATAGATTTAGTTCCACGTGTATCCCCCATCTCTATATGTTCTAAAACCTGCATTCACTAAACAATGCACCTAATGGGTTTGTCTTACGTTTCGAAAAATTCTGACGTATAAACTGTTTACTTGGGAACAGTGAGTTAATGTCTTCTAATAATTTTTCTGCCGATGAGTTTTAACAAAGGAATTTGAGAACGTGCCACCGTTTACAGAAGGATTGACAGAACGCATAAAACTGGGCTGAATCCAACGTTTTCTTTAAAAAGAGAGTATGAATCTAATAATGATAATTGATGTCATAAAACTCCAACACGCCGTTGTACATGATGAGTGTAATGAAGTTTGCTGCTAACACGTAGGTTTTCATCAAATCCCAAGTTCAGCAGCCATGATTGTCCACAGCACCATTCAAATAAAAAGAAGTTTCGTTTTCCCCAAGACCCACACATCATCAACCGCTATTTACGCTATGAAGTAAGGCAAATAAATGCCTTCCGCTTGTCATTGCCACTAGAAACTAAAGTTTAATTAGTTTCTGACCGTCCTAGTTTCATGGTGAAAATTCCAGCTTCTTTAAAACGCGAACTAATTTTCGTAAGATTAGTAGTTATAACCAAAGGACCACTTCGTAACCCTTTTGACCTTTGAAATGCCTTAAGTGCAGTACGAGTATTGCTACTTACTACTTTGATAGAAGTGTTTAGCGAATAATGTATGAACATCTAGACTCTTCACCTTTTAAAGAATTGCGAAAAGTGTTTTGCGCGCTCTTTATATACCCGAACTTCGTTCAACAACTTACAAATATACAAATTAAGGAGAAAGCAACGCCAAATTTTACCCTATCGGCTAAATCAATTTTATTTTAGTAAGCTGGAACCGCATACTTCAGAGAGTTTGTTATTGCCGTTTTGGTTTTATATTGAAAGACTACAGTGGTCAAGGGCTGCGGCCAGGGACCAATGGCTAACTGGAGGAATCCGAACCTCTTAAGGCCTAGGGAACCAAACCCCGGACTACAGTGAGCAGTGCGATCTTTATGAGATCTCTGAGTAAGCGTTCTTTTTGCACTGCTGGGAGTCGAACCCGGATTAGCGGCGCACTAGGAGAACGCGTTACCACACTGCGCCACCGCAGGGCCTCAGAGAGTTTGTATACAGGGTTCCTAGGAAAGTCTGAATGAGGTCAATAACTTTTGAACCAAGATAGTTCTTGCAACGAAAGTTTGGTGTTGTAAAATGACTGCGCACTGTTAGATGAGATGAATAGCAGCGTGCCTGGTGGCGAATTGAGGAAGTTAAAAATTTTATTTCGAAAAATAATGAAGACAGCGAAATATTTTCAATTAGAAAGTTGTAGAGCATTCCTTAGTTAGTTAGAAAAGATACACGTCTTATATACAATATGTTCATGTACTGCCAAAGAGTGAGGTGGTCCGAAAGTTTCAATGCATCACTTTCAATTGATACTTTCTGGTGTTTTAGAAGTTGAGTTGAAATTCTTACAGAAAAGAAACCATGCACTTTCAAATGATTTCTTTCCTATAAGAATTCAACGTTCAAAGCTATCAACGTTACGTTTGTCTTTGCAGTTTAACACATGTCTGATTAATTATTAGTAAATTGCCCAGTGACTCATCACACAGCCATTTATACAGTCATTCACGCTCTGAGCAGTGTAATTAAAGTCGAACACAGGGAAATGAACGCCAAGACACTGTCAGAATACTGATGCAACATGACCGATCGAAAAAGAATTGTGAAAGCGATAACACTCTGCACTTTAACTTTCCACGGCAGCTCAAGAAAAAAGTCTGGCATTCTGTGAACCCAGCAGACTAGTTCTATTCATTGCAATGTCCTGCTTGGTTCCTATCTCGCCAATTCATCTCGTTTGAGGTCATTTACACAGTCTCTTTTGGTCACTTGCTACTCGATCATGGACTACGATGCTCACTGTTACTTGTTGTAGCCAGTTTGCATTTTAATGTGTCCAGAGCGTTCTCGTTCAATGTATGACCAGTAGAAAAACCACTTTTTCCTGCTTTATGGACAAGTGGCGCATCAACGTAGGGGGCCAAAGGGATCCGGCCCCTCCCTTGTGCTAACAAAACGAAAAATTATTACGCCAACAGACACTGGTAAATTATTTTATTAAAAATGTAAGATAAAATTAGTGATGTTCCCAACATTTCCTTGAACTCTGGTTACATCGATGAGACTACTGTTGAGGCAAGCAACAGCAGCAGAAGCCTGGGACTGTCTTCAAACGCTTTTCAGGAGGTAAAGATAGACCAAAACACAATATCAAACGCTGTTGAAATAGAAATTCTGACTGTAGATATTTGTAATTATGTCAAGAAATCTAACCTCACTGATGGAGATAAGACAAGAGTGCTGGCCATTGTAAAATTGTGCAAACATAATCTACTACTTCTAATTATTTAAGTATATTGCATTATAGAATTATTAGTAATTCAAGAATGATAAATGTACACAAAATGACAACCGTAATTGATATGGCGTCTGGCCATTTTTTCCACCAAACATTCCTTCCGCCATTGGACCCTCTCTTGGGAATATTCTGGATGCGCCACTATTATGGACGCCATAAGTTGTTCAGTTCCATAATTTTTTGCGAAGCGCATTAATTGCCTGAGCCCTCTTATAAGGGGATTTCGCAATCCTAGTCAGATAAAATGCATAAATATTGAATATCTCACACAGTTGAATCTCATAAACATGAACATCCATAGTCACAAAAAGTCTGTTCATATTAAAAGTAGTTCACGTTAATGAAGTTAAAGTACATTTCGAAATTAACCAGATTTAAAAACGTCCTTAAATTAGTTAAAATGGCAAGTTTCACTATATTTTATTCCTCGGTGAAGTTTGCTAGGCGTCATTTTTCAATTATAATATAAGTTTGCGTATGTAAAGTACATATTTGCGTGTAAATGTGTGATTGAAAAATGAGGAATCAAATAGCAAAATATGCAAAAATACAGTTGCGAAAAACTGCTTAAACACAAGTATGAGTCAAGAAATAGGAAATGAGGCTGTTAGATATATAAATATTTTATTTCCAATAAATTATGAAAAGTGGTTAGCAGGAAAGTGTTTAAATCTTGATAGAAATCTATCCCATATTTAAAAGTATGAAGGAAGGAAATCCTATTTATGCAGGGGCGGACTGTGCCGCCTGCCCGTTGGCCCACGGGTCGATGCGCCCTCATGGCGATCTCAGGCCGGCCCTGTACAGTTGGATAAAAAAAGGACAGTAAATTGATGTTTTTGAGCTACTGAGGTATAAACATCTTTATCTTGATTCTTTAAATGTCATGCTAAATTTTTCATCGAGCATTTCAATAACATGAAAATTTTGCAGCGATGAGATGATGCAACATTAATTCTTTGACATAAAATAAGACATAAGAGAGAACTTAACCATCATAGGTCTTAATTATTTCATTAGCATTTATAAAATCTTTATTACTCCATCTCGAATCAGTCGTCTTTAGAAAAAACACTAGGCATGAGAGAACCAAACGAAAATGCGAATTTTTTTTCTCTAAATAGATAAAACGCATTGGATTTCAAGTTTCACAGAATTTAATTGAAAAATCACATAACTAAGTTCTTCCACCCTGTTTTTCTTTAAGTTTCGGCTATAGGAAGGTCATTGATTCAATCTAAACATCAGTATTTATCAGATATATATGTAGTTGATAATATATATAAATATATATAAAATATCTAAGATCAGCATGACATTTCAGTTAAATATACCTGCACATAGTCGATAAAATACCACAGAAAGGGATATGTATACCATTCTAATCAAACGTTCCTACATATTCAAGTACAAAATTCAAGTTCAACATTGGCAAATGCATCCGGATATTTACAAGCTTATAATCATAGCGTTTTCCAATTCGACCTTTCCAAGTACGTTGCATTCATTGAATACTATAATAATGGACTAAAGATAAAACTACGATACTTCAGTCACGTTTCACAGAAGACACCATTTTAGCAACCGACACTTTCACGTTTCAAGAAGCGATGCAAAAACAGATAATTAGAAGAAAGGAAATTGACCTTTGCAGAACTTAAGTAATATTCATTTTTGAAAGGAACGAGACAAGCTGATAATGCAGAAACTGACAATACAGATTTATGCACCGATCTCGAGTAACATTCATCAATACAATGCAGTATTATGGAAGAGCTCCATGAGGGTCTTGAACTGCGGTGAAATGCACTTAGTGAAATGGTTTCATTCTGCAGGAAAAGTTACCATTGTGTGAAGGAAAAGTTACAATTGAAGACAACTGATTTTAATAGACAGGGGAATGGAGAATAGTTAAGGGCGTGATTATGGAATTCAAAAACTTAAATGACCAAAAGATGATGGTACTGCAGAAGCAACTGATTAACAACAGATAGAAGCAGTTCTTAAATCCCGAGCAACGAACCATCACAGCCAGAAACACTTTGAAAAAGACGCATGAAATCAGCGCAGTAGAGTAACATGGTTCTGGGTGGTGGCGCAGTGTGGTAACGCGTTCGCCTAGTACGCCGTTAATCCGGGTTCGACTCCCAACAGTGTACAAAGAACGCTTACTCAGAGATCTCATAAAAAGATCGCACTGCTCACTGTAGTCCGGGGTTTGGTTCCCTAGGCCATAAGAGGTTCGGATTCCTCGGAAAACAGTAGGTCCCGGCGCAGCATGACCATTGTAGTCTTTGAGCCGTAAAACCACAAACAAGAGTAACACAGATACAAATAATTACTAGACAGACGTCCATGAAGGATAACAAATAATATAATCGTTCAATTGAATTGAAAATAAATTAGCGTTGAAAACGTTATATAAAATCGACGTCATCACTGTGACGTCATCACCGTGACTTAAGAAATGTTACAAAAAAGTAACATGACCATTTTTTTGGACTCCAGCTTAGTAAAATCGCTTTCAATGTTAAAACTAGAAAGTTAGGGTAGACCGTCCAACCATTATTTGTTTCTGACCGAAAACGGTTTCTTTAAATATGATTTCGGGCACATTGTACTCACGGCAAAGCTGACCTGGTTTACTGACAAGGCGCAGAGCGGTATGATTCCTCCAGTGCAATGTAGTTTGCCATTTCTTATGTTAAAAGAATTAATAGAAGATACATTTTGTACATAAAACATTAACATAATGCTCAAATACATAAAACATAGGCATATTTGTGTAATTAAAATCTGGTATTTATTAAATTTAGAAAAAAGACTCATTATAGCAAGCGCTGACGTCATTCAAGTAACTGACCACTCAGAGGACTTTGTTCGCTTGGCTGGAAATTTGGCGCGTGGAATTTTGGCAACCGCGTTTTTCTGCATTCCAAATTAGGCGATGAATAGTCTAATAAGGTTGAGGGTTATCTCATTTTTCGCCAATTCGCGAATGAATACTCGTTGCACGGGCGCGAATAGGTCGCTGTGGCATTAATAGTGTACCAGGTTCGCTTTGCCGCAAGTATAGTTGCATGGACTGATAAAAGTGATCGTTATATAAGCTATTTATCCTTTTCCGTTCACCTTTCTGTCATTAATTTGTGTATACAGTAGGACCCGTATATAACGAAGAGCTTGGGACTAACATATGTATGTACGGGGCTCGACGAATCGCAGCGAACAGTACTCGTCCGCCCAATAAGAAAGCCTCCTTTTTCTACCAGGCCAGTGGTTCCCAACCTTTTTCAAGCCGCAACCCATTTTCATAATAGTCTAGTAATTCGCGACCCCGTTTTATAGTAATCAAAAGATCCGCGATCTCCCCTTTGTTTGCCGCTGCCACGTTTACATAATAAAAGCATTTTTAACAGAGTAAAGAAAACACATTAAATACAAAATTATATTAATTATACACATTACATTAATTATATATATTATATTAAACATATATACTAATGTACATTATAATAGAAAATATAACAGATATTGATGTATATAATAATAAAGGTAACCACAGTTAGTAGAATATTGCAATATGTGTAGCCATGTTGAAATATAAAAGCGTTGGAAACATTTGGTATGAAATTCCTTATAAAAATAATTGCAACTAAAAATGTTTGCGGCGACCCCCCGGAAACCTGTTCTCTACCCTCTTGATGGTCGCGACTCCCAGATTGGGAACCACTGTACTAGGCTTTCTTATTGGGGCGTACTTGTCCGCCTCAATAAGAAAACCTAGTAGAAAAAGGAGATTTGTTACCCTACACATGTAAAAATCCAGCAGCGACCTGATTTTTCGAGTTCTGTGTATGTGTATACGCATGTGTGTTTGTGTGTGTGTGTGTGTGCATGCATAAGTGTAGCTTAAAATTGAAGTTTAGTGTATAAGTAAGTATGTCTTCCGATGTAACGGTATCCGCATTATTAATCCGAATAATGAGGTAAAATTTCAATAGAGATTAGTCGTGTTATATTAGTGCGCCGAATAATGATTGTTACAAATCACGTTTTCAGGATGAGGGTGTGGAATACTTTAACACGGTGGTCATCCAACCTCATCGAAAGCTTGTGACGAGTCAAGGAAGAGGGTATCACGTTCGATGCAGGTACCAGACAAAGGAGAAGACCATCACTTCCAATTTTAACGTCAGGTAAAATGTCTTTGTTCATGTATATCAAAATGATCATGATTATATTCTTCAGTGATGTTTCTGATTCCCTGATACCGATAAGTAAAGAAAGTTTCTTATATGGACATTAATTTCAAATGTGAATTCGCAAGATTGCCGTTAGCTGTAATGTGTCACTAAGTTATTCGTTGAGAACGGGGGGTGGGGATGCCAGATCTATTACTACAAGCATGATTAAATAAAATCCTTGAACATAACCATGGAACATTATTTACGTTTAGGTATATAGGTAGGCTATTGTTTTTAATTCATTTATGGGGCATTATTTTCAGTTTTTCTATTAACCTATTCCCAATACCTATTCATATTAAAATTATTTTCTTTTTACTTTTAACAGCAAATTTAAATTGTGCTTTCAAAATAACGTCAACAGAGTTTATTTATTTCCAGCTCGTACTTTTGCTAATTCCAAACCCAACGAACCAAGTTATGAAAACGTCCAACTTTCAACGTTTTGAGTGCTATGGCCATAAGCGTACGCAGAAAGTTCATAAGGGGGTTATAGGCTTAATGGGAAGGGTTACAGAGCTACAACTCATATATTCCTATGTTAAATATACAAAATTTCATTGCAATGGGGGGTTACAACCCCCATCAACACCCCCTGCGTACGCAAGTGGCTATGGCCAAATACAAGAAGAATGATTACTTTTCATTATTATTCAGAAAAAAGAGCTTTGGGTCATATTTCCAGTTAGTGTACAGACGACACACTGGAAAAAATGTTTTAATCAAGCTTGTGTAAGAGTCGCAATTTGCTTATGAGAAGGAAATCTAAAGATATACAGAGTTGATATATAAATATACATAATAAGCTTTGAATAAGATGACTTAAATTTTCGTACATGAAATAAAGTACACATTAAAATAGCGTGATTACAAATAAGTATGGAACAGAGGACACGTCTGTAAGAAAAATGTTAAAAACCCACTCAGTCATTATGAGTTATTTATAATTTGCCCTTTAGTTTTTATATTTTATCCTTTTTATACTTTAGTGTACCATCTTTCGGAGTCATGTATAGTATTTATTCGTCCTAGTTATAAATAGATTGAAGAAACAGGAATATTTAATGACGTACACACACACACACACACACACACACACATATATATACAATACTTCACTTCTGATTCTGAAATCTATGAAATTCAAGAAAGAAAAACAAGAAGTTTTGTTAAGACGTTTCTTTCAAGAAATCTTTCAAGGAGTGGGGTGGGAGAATTTTTTTCTGATTCCTATCTTTAGCCAAGTGTCCGGTATTTTTCATTTTATTTTCCATGATATAATCGTGGCAAGGAGGGGGGGCGATCGCCCCCCCCTTGTATCTGCCAGTGAGTCTTCATCTAACATGATTTAAAATTCTGGAAGAGTAGACACAGTGGTGCGATATCGAGTGCCGAAAAATCTTCCTTCTCCATAAAAGCCCATCACTTGATTTAAAGACCTGATCATCTATCCAATTCAACTATCACGAAGCAATTTCGTGCTGAAATTCGGAAACACCTTTTCCTTTATACCTTGTCGCCCCCTACTTTTTATCCTCTTATAAATTACAACCAATAAATAATCGTCGAATGGTTGTACAGATCACGCGTTAACCGTTAATGACAGTCAGGCCTTTCTCATTGGCGTATGTGATGAGTGTTGATTTCAGGAACCCGGGTATCATTACATTTGTCTCATGTTGGAAATGATACCTGCTTAAAGTAAAAGTAAAATAAGGCCACTGGTTCATGGGTTTTCTTAAGCCCTGACCTTGGCCTTGGATCCAACGCACGAACGCGCAGCATCCTCTTTGGTATCAGCTACCATTTGCCCTTTACCAAATGGTCCCCTCTTCACCCCAGGATGACTATTTTTTTGATTTGGTCAGGCAAGCAGAAGGACACGTTAGTCATTATACCGGCAACGTTAAACTGTATGAGGATAAAAAAAAAAAGCTTCTGAAAAAAAAAAGGTTGCTTTCTTTATTGTCTCGATTCTTGCACATCTCCAGTATTTTGGGAAATCGCTCGAAATTACTATATTCAGAGCACTCCTCGAAGAAAATTAAAAAGGAAATGTCTTGAAGTGGGATTAATAGAATAAAGGGGGAAATGCAATGTCTTTTCTTGGAATGAGCATGTCGTTTATTTCCACCGAATCAGGTCTACAACTAGATCCTTGTAACAGGGTCTCTGAAAGCTACAGGGGCTTAAAATTCTTTAATATTTTAATGTATTTTATTAATATATTTAATAATACTAAATATCTAAGTAGGCTATTATATTTAACATCAATGAATAAATTTCTTAACGTAAATTTTGCATTGAAAACTTATAGAGGTAAACTAAAATTTGTAATTTCTTTTGTGCAGATACCGACTCAATCCTCTGTGGAAATCTGTTATGATTACATTTTTAACCTCAAAGAACAATTTCCATTGTCATGTACAATTTTATACAAAACAACAGATTTTAAATAATATTCTAAAATAATTTATTTTGAAAAAAAAAATTTTTTTTTCAGGTTGGGAGTGGGGGGGGCTCAGTGTTCCTAGCTCTAGCTTGGCTACGACTTCACACCGAATAGTTCTTAAGCACCAGTTTTCTATAGCAAACGTTATCATCTTAAATAACATAATTATCATCACTTATTATTATATATAACATCATTATCACATTAAACATCTGGTAGCAATGAGGGGGCTGGTGACAATAGGCAGCAATGCTTTAAAATGATACCTTTTCATTTTATCTGATTACATACTAAACGAAGCAGCGTACAAATTGATTGAAGAAAGGCATCTCTTCTATAACTTATTATTATCATATTTCTATAGGAAAAAAATCCTGCACGTCTAAAGTAAAAAAAAGAAAGAAGAAAAAGTACTACGCCCAGTCACTCAACACGTTTATTTTAGTGCAGTGGTTCCCAACGTGGGGGTCGTGAACTGGTTTCTAGGGGGTCGCCACAATTAATTTTAGTTGTACTTATTTTTATAAAGAATTTCATACCAAATGTTTCCAACGCTTTTATATTTCAACATCGCTATACACATTGCAATATTCCACTAATGGTTTGTAATTTTATATATATATATATATACGCCTATTACGTGCCTTAACACCCTGTACAAGATACTCACGGGGTGCATCTCTGAAAAAATAAGCCGGCACAGCGAAAGCAACAACTTAATGACGGAAGAACAAAAGGGATGCCAGAAAGGGACTCTGGGATGTAAAGAGCAGCTTACCATCGACTCAGTTATCCTGGAACAAGCAAGAAAACAAAAGCGAAAACTCAACACCGCATACATAGACTACAAGAAGGCTTTCGACTCTGTTCCGCACTCGTGGCTCCTTGAAATACTCAGCATATACAAAGTGCATCCCTCAATCATCCGATTCCTACAGAGCAGCATGAAACAATGGAGAACCCGGTTACAGCTAAACACGCCAGACAGTAAAATAGAAACGGCCGAGATCCCCATCCGCCGCGGAATCTTTCAAGGAGACGCACTAAGCCCCCAGTGGTTCTGCTTGGCGTTAAACCCCTTGTCAAGGATGCTGAACACAAGTAAATACGGATACATGCTGAAGAAAGACAAGAGAAACCTACATAAAGTCTCCCACCTCATGTACGTAGATGACATCAAGCTATACGCGCCAACAATCACCCAACTCCGACAACTCATCAGTATAACAGAGACATTCTCCAAGGACATAGGAATGGAATTCGGCCTCGATAAGTGCAAAATACAGAAGAATAGCAAAGAAGATTTACCAGGCATCGAACTCGAAGACGGGAGACTACTGAAGACCTTGGACGAGGGCGAAACCTACAAATACCTAGGGATAATGCAAAAACGGCAGCAGGAGCACAAGAAAGTCAAAGTCCTCAATCTCATGACAAGCAGATCCAGAGCATGAGGCAATACTTCCAGTTGAAGAGTCCCCGATCGCCACTCATCCAAGCCATAATACAAGCAGATGCAAATTACACGCCACTAAACCTGTGTAGTACCGAAGAGCGTGTCCTCGAAACAGCCAACGAACAGAAACTGAGAACTTGGGCGGGAAAACCATTACATGGCAGGCACTACAATGACCTACAGCAACCACACGTTGACAAGAAGGCATCAAATTCTTGGCTGGCCAAAGGCACTCTCCAGCCAGAGACAGAAGGATTCATGCTAGCCATCCAAGACCAAGTGATCGCAACAAGGAACAATCAGAAATTCATCCAGAGAAAAGACATAGAAAGCGACAAATGCAGACACTGTCATGCGGCATCGGAGACAATCCAACACGTGATGGCAGGATGCAAGATCCTTGCGCAGTCAGACTACAAACATAGACACGATCAAGTAGCGAATGCTGGTTTTCTGACAGAAAAATGTCTGTACTACAAATATGAGCCAGAGACCGTGCATGAGAACGAAACACACAAGCTTTACTGGGATAGAGCAATCATAACAGACAAGACAGTCCCACATAACCGTCCTGACATAACCCTCGTCGATAAATCGAATAAGACCACGTACTTAATCGACATAGCAGTACCCAACACCAATAACATACAGACAACCTACACAACGAAAATCACCAAGTACCAAGATCTCAGACATGAAGTACGAGATATATGGGGTATGGAAAAGATCCTCATCATCCCGTTAGTCATCTCAGCAACAGGGATAGTACCAAAAACGCTTGCGACGAATTTGGGAATACTCAACATTGACCCAAACACCTACATTGAAATACAAAAAGCCACAATCCTAAACACGTGTCACATTGTCAGGAAGTTTCTAGACATGGCACATTAAGAAGTGATGTAAAAAGAGGCTTGGGAACATGGCGCTCTGCCCGTCCCAAAGCCTGTTTCCGCCAAGAATGGGCGAGGAAAACTTTTATATATATAATTAATATAATATAATTTTATATTTAATGTGTTTTCTTTACTCTGTTAAAAATGCTTTTATTATGCAAATGTGGCGGCGGCGGATCTTTTGGTTACTATAAAAGGGGGTCGCGGATTACTTGGTTACTATAAAAGTGGGTCGCGGCTTGAAAATTATTAAGAACCACTGTTGTACTGAGTTGAGTAATGTATGCTATATTAACGTATTTATAGCATTTGTGGGTATACAAATCATTAATATGAAATAGGTTAGTCTGTGTAAATTAGTATCTGAACAGGAGAAAAGATTATCATTAAGTTACATGAATTAATTTGAAGAACTTGATTGAAGAAATTTGATTTAAATCTAAAAAAAAGGCAAAGACATGACCTTCAAAATTAGTCATTCCGTCCCGCAAGAAAGTGAGTCTTGAACATGAACAAACATTATCTACGAATAACGTTTATTCTTGTTCAAGACTTACTTGCAATAAAAGCAAGCGAGTGATGAACAGGAATAAACATTACCGATGGACAATCGGAAGCTGCGAAAATTTAATTGAGCATCGACGCCATCTTCCAGTTTTCGACATGCCATTCAAAGGACAATCACCTTCCTACCAGTTGATGCTCAAGAGAAAGAAAACGGTTTAATGAATAGTCATCAGAAGTTATGGCATGTTGTGTCACTTGAAGTGTTATCCGCTTACATCATGATCCTGAATATTTCTTTGTATCCAGGGGACTGAAAGGTATTTTAATTTGATATTCATTTGAAGGATATGTGTGTGTGTATTGAAAAAATTGAAGAAAAAAATATCTGGGAGTTCGACGTCCAACAACATGGGCGTGAACAGGGAAGGGGTTGATGGGATTCACAACCCATTGAGTACAAATACATTGTAAATATATATACCACAATTTTGTATGTATATACCTGAGTGGATCAGAAAAAAGTTACAGAGACAAACAGGAAATGTAATGTAACAACTGGCTTGAAATGTAAATCGAATGTAAGCATGATGGTTACATATCGCTCTTCAACTTAATCCTCCAATCGATTGAGGCATTTATCAGACCGCAGGGTGAACTTGCCTAACCCGTTTCGGTAGAGGATCATGTTCCTGGTCATGACTGCCCGTAACGCCGTTAAAGCGGCATGATAACGTCCAATAAGCAGTCAGGTACGTTAAGTGATGATCCTGCTTCATGACAATGTTAGATCCCACACTGATATCTGCATACAACAATTGCTGCAACGATTCAAGTGGGAGGTGTGGGATCCTCTATATAGCACTGATTTGGCTCCTAGTGTGAGTACTTCCACTTTCCACAAGTGAGAACGGTCCCCTGTCAGGAACAAGGTTCTCTTCCAATGATGTAGTGAAAACAGCTGCCAGGGATTGGAAATTTGTAGAAAGAGTTGTGGAAAGAGGAAGTAGTCACACTAGGAGCCAAATCAGTGCGGGAGATGATTCCGCACCTCCCACTTGAAGCGTTGCAGCGATATTTGCATATAGATGACAGTGTGGGGTCTAGCATTGTGATGAAGCTGGATCATGACATAACATGCCTGGCCGCTTACTGATCGTTATCGTGCCACTTTGACGGCGTTACAGGCAGCCAAGACCAGGGACATAATTTCTACTGAAACGGTTTAGACAAGTTGATCCTGCAGTATGATAAATGCCTCAATCCATTAAGAGATTAAGCGGAAAAGTGATATGTAACTACCATTGTTACATTCCATTTACATTTTATGCCAGTTGTTGCATTACACTTTTTATTTGGCGCTGTAATTTTTTTTTTTGACCCACCCTCCTATAAATATATATGTAGTTGTGTCCCAACAAATCCCCTGTTGCAAACTTTTGGCGTACTTAACTGCTTCGCAAACAGTGCAGAAAAATTCTTAATATACATTAAGATTATTAAGATACAGCATTATATCAAGCAGCTTAGAGGTTACTTCAGAACATCGGTCTCGTCTCATATGACTATCCCAAGACGTAAATACTCGTTAATTAGTTGTTGTAATTACAAATGCCAGGCATTTGATTATTTGGTCATTAGTCTTCCCATTAGTTAGCAAATAATATCGTTAATTATGATACTTTTGATTTGACTTTAGCATGATTGGCACCACTCCTGTTGTGGCAACAGCACCAATGCCGGCATGCACAATGAAAATCTTCGTTGGAGAACCCCATTTAGCAAAAGTTGCCGAAAATGTCAAAATTGGGGATCTTCTGAGCCTACTCATCACTATAGATTTCCAAGGCATGTGTTTTTTTAATACCATTTTATAACAATGGAATTCAGGGTTATTCCTGGCTGTGGTAGAAAAGATGTCCTAGTAGGTGGTCGCAGACCATTTATTGCAATATTAATTTATGTTGATGCATTATTACTATTACCTTGATGTTGTCTTTGACTCAAGGGCCAAAGACAAGGTCAAGAATGTCATTATACAATAATTTTGACAAAAAAAAACAAACTAGATTGTGCTAATCGTGCATGGATGTATAAAATTATTGTATAATAAATTCCCCCAACGAAAAACTCACCAAAAAAAACAAAAAACCCCCTCTCACTCAGGAGGCTTTGTATGTTGACCATATTTGGAAATTGTGAAGGTTAGTAATATCATACAATGATTGTCATATTTAGTGAAAATAAAGATAAAAAAATATTTTCCTCTCTATTGTGTCTGAAAGTGTGTATACTCCTGTTTGTAAAAATTGCAACACCATGAAGGAATCATGTGATTGAGCTGAAACTTTCAGGAAATGCAAATTAGGGTATGCTATTCAAATGATTAGAATTTCAGAGTCATCGCCTCTGCGTGGGCTGAGCAGCGCCCTCTGAACTGCTGATGGATCCGTATAAATAGAGGGCTGTAGCGGGGCGTGTATGGCTATCTGCTAGTGGTAAACGTTACATGAGACGTCACTATGCCTCTACGACGAAAGAGGGCGACATTTCAGCAAGTTACGGAGTTTGAACGGGGACGAATGATCGGCCTTCGTGAAGGAGGGTTTTCTTATCGTGCAATAGCAGCTCGTATGGGGCGTAACAGCAGCACAGTGATGCGAGTGTGGAAGCAGTGGGTTCAAGAGAACCAGACAACTCAGAAATCCGGGAGTGGACACCGAAAGGTGACGTCAGCACGGGATGATAGATTTGCAACAAGTGGTGTTTTCTGACGAATCCCACTTTAATTTGGGGTACAGTGATGGCCGCATCCAGTGCGTTATCCAACGTCATAGTGGACGAACCCCCAGCGTTATGGTCTGGGGTGCGATTACGTAACATGGACGATCTCAGCTGCTACGAATTGTGGGTAATCTTAACAGCAACCGGTACATCAATGAAGTTCTGGAGCCCGAAGTTGTTCCCTTCCTTCAAGGCATTCCCGGAGCTGTATTTCAACAGGACAATGCCCGCCCACATATTGCCAGGAATGTTCAAGACTTCTTTTCATCACAACAGATACAGCTTCTTCCTTGGCCTGCCTATTCGCCGGATATGTCGCCGATTGAACATGTGTGGGATTTCGTTGGTCGGCGTCTCGCTCGTGATCCTCGTCCCATAGCTACTACAGATGAACTTTCGGATGGCATACAAGCAATCTGGAATGCTCTTCCTCAGGCACACATTCAACATCTGTTTGATTCCATGCCACGTCGTATAGCATCATTTATTGCAGCGCGTAGTGGTTTCACCAAATACTGATTTTCGACATGTAATATTGGTTTTTTTTTTTGCTTTGTAATTTTAATCGTTTATTTGTATCAACACAGGTCGTTTGTACATTAAATTTCATTCAATTCGGACGAGTCCTTCATGGTGTTGCAATTTTTAGAAACATGGATATATGTATACAGATATAAAAGTAAACACTACACATATAGAAGCAAGTACCATACATGTAAGATCCTTAATTAAATGATATTAAATAAACCAGGACGACCAATGCCGCACTCAGGACCGCTTTTAGGGGCAAAACTCGCCTTTGACGATAACTGAATTATATTAAACCCCTTATCTGTTATTGTGTCAGTAGGCGTTCTGTTTTCCTTTTATAGCAAATAGTTTCACTTGCAGTGTAAGTTAAGGATAAGCGGCCCCCCCACCCCCTATTGAGAAGGCTAATGTTTTAAGTGGGCAATTAAATTAGGTCTACCACTCCGGCGGAAACTATTCTTGGCCCGACCTTAGCACTTACGAGCATATATAATGAGAAAATTCAAACTTATTCGACATTTCCATAGCTATTTTCCAACTATTACACGTTCGTTTGTCTATTTATGGTACATGATTTTATTTCTCAGTGCAAAAATGGACGTTTTAATGAAAAAAGAAAGATAAGGAAAATACAAAAAAATGTTTTTTAATTTGTTTTTCTTGTATTACATGTTTTACTTTCTTGGTATATTTGCAAATGATCTCATTTGCTAATGCAAAATTAAATTATAAATAAAAAACAAAAGACGCTGGCATTCCCGGGAATGAACTCATGACCACACGTTGCGACGAATCGTAACTTCCTGCGATAATTGATAATTTTTCAGCTGTTCTTCCGTTATTATACATTCGGTTTGTTTTTGTGGAGGCGGGTTGATTCGCTATAATAAAATCATAATTTTTAGGGGAAAAAAAGCAATAGATATTCTAATTTCCAGGGTCGAATTTAGGACCACCTTTAACGACAAAAGTCGAATTTTGTTAATAATTGATTATTTCTCAGTTTCATTGTTCGTCATTGCTTGTTTTGCTTTTTGGGGCGAATAGTTAGTTTATTTCGTTTAAAAAAAAATGGCTGTTACATTCTTTCCTGCAAGCGAACTCGAGACTCTATTTAGTAAAGAATCTTGAGTTTCGGAATTAGTGCCTCATTTGTTTGTCAGTTTCTGCACACTTTCTGTTATCGTTTTTTGTCATATGGTTGCATTTATCAGTTCAAAACCAAATTATTTAAGGTTAAAAATAAAAACTACGTGTTCCCAATTTCGGATTTGAAATCAAGACCAGGGCCAAAACCCGGGCCAGGGGAGGATTTAGGGGGCGGGAGTGGCGATCGCCACCCCTTGAATGAAAATTTAACATTGAAAAGATACAAGGTAAAGGTCCAATGAGGTATCATTTTCAAAAATCAAGTCATTAATCGCCACCCTTGAATGACCTCTAAATCCGCCCCTGACTAGGGCTAGTTGTTCCTGGTAGTGGTGGTGGGGCAAAAAGTGCCCCGCACTTGGGCGGCCACACCCAGGAATGACCACAAACAGTTTATTATATTGTTTTTATTCCTTAGACCAAAAAACAATCCTCTTTCGAACGATGACTATTTAAACTATGTACATATAATAAACATAAAAGTAAACACTGCACATATAAAATTTTTAATTCGGAAATATTAAATTAATAAAGATAGCAATAATGTTTCTTCACTTGGGCCACAAACAAAGAAACGGCCCTGACTGGATCCATTGAACGCTCCACACTCGTCTCATAAAATGATTTTTTTCTTTTTCAGATACTTATGGATTTAAAGTCACCAACTGCTTGGTTAGGGATGGACTCAACTGGGGAGAACAGCCTTTAATCAACAATGACGGGTTAGTATAATGCTAAAAATGGCATTTCGGATAAAAATCTTAAGACAGTTTGTAAGTATTAGAATTTAACATAGCAAATATTCGACGATTTGTTATCAAATTAATCCGTAAAGCAAATCTTGGATATGTTTTTTTAAGAAGAGAAACTGAAGTAACATACATCATTTTCATGGGAGAAGAAATGACATAAAGAAAAGTCCAAACGAACAAATGGGCACAATGAAACATACATGTTTTGCTTACCAACGGAAATGCAATAGATCCCGAAATCTAAATAATAACATGTTACATTGCCCTAAGCACGTTTTCTTTTACTTCAATGAAATAGACATATTGTTCTCGATAACACCTGAAAGTAGTTGTAGAAAATTGTACCAGATAATTTTTGGGAAAGGTGGCCATCGAAAGAGGTATTGTATTTCTTTTAAGGTCTGTACTGATTGTTTATATGCTTTTTACGACAAAAGGAGAGCGAAGGTTGTACTGCGGCAGGACATACAGTTTTCCGAGGAATTTATACCTCTCAAGCACTAGTGAACCAATCCTCGGACCGCATTGGCGCCAATATGAGTATTTCTAGGTGAAGGGGCTAAAAAAAAAATTATTACGTCCTGATCCAGGCTGTCAAACATTTTAATGAATGTACAAGATACCAAAAGGCTACAAAAATAATTGATACTGCTTGACAATTAGTAATGAGCTAAAAAGTACCTTATTTTAAAATGTGACTGAAATTTTTTTAAAGTAAATGCATAGCAGAATTAGGCAAATAAAATTTTTGAACGGCTAGGGGAGCTCAACCCCCCCCTCACCCCCATATGGGTGCCCATGCCGGACTGTATTGAGCAGTTAGCAAACGTTCTCATTTTCTTTTTTTCTTTGGCGTCATTGGGAGTCAAACACGGGTTCAAGCGTGGGCACAGAGGATCACAGGGGTCATGACACCCTCAAATATATTTTTTCACTGTAAAAAATTCCAACTTTCATGATAAATGAAGGGTGTTATTCCAAGACCATGGCAAATTCTCTCCTTAACCCCTCCTAAAATGGAAGTCTTGTCCTCTCCTGCTCGGGTTAACATTATTCTGGACAAACACGTCACCACTGCGCCACCACTGCGCCACCACATGCCTGTATACAGAGCCTTTATATTGAGTTCAGGGAGTGAAGATGTATGAATAGAAAATGCAGAAAAAAAAACCAAACGAACTAGAAGTTAAGATCGGAGGTTGCTCGAAATCTAGGAGGGGTGGGAAAAATTTCAAGAATGGATTCCATATATCAACGAAGAGTGTTAATGATACGGAGCATGATACTGAGAAATGCTTTACCGACAGAATAAATAATGAATGATAATGACAGACGAAACAATTAAATAAGCCAAATTCGATTGGATGGCGTCTTCAACATTTTTTTTTTCCATCCTCTAACAACCTGAGATGCATTTCTATAGGGATCCAACACCTTTCAATAAAAAAATATTGAAAAAAGCAATTCGTGGAAGAATATTCATACACATATACGTTTGAAAGATATATGTGTATGCCAATTAAACTTTACTTATAATTAAGCAATTCAAATTTAGTCAGAATTTCTTTTTATAAATGTGCTACAATCACGCGGAGTGTGTGCGTGTGGGGTGATGGGAAAGAGGTATTTCAAAAAGTGCTACGATGGAATGTGCTCTATATCACTGAAAATTGGTAATATTTTTCAATAAGAAATATACATAAAAATTGTTTCGTTTTTCTTTCAGATGCCCCGTTGACGAGGATATCATGGGCCCCTTTGAATATACTCATAATTTGACGCAGGCAAAAGTTCTTTTTCAAGCTCACAAATTTCCATACACTTCGTCGGTCTATTACCAGTGCAACGTCAAGCTCTGCATCAAACATGGGGACGGGTGTGATGACGTTGTAAGTACCTTTCCGACGTACAACCAATCATTTTCTATCAAAATTAAACTATATAACATTTTAATATTATTTTGAATTGTTATAGCATTCTCGTATGAATAAAGGGAAGTTTTCTATATTTCTCATGCACCGTTCAAATGTCATAACATTACAATACCTATCTTATAACAGTTTTGTAAACTATATTTCTTTATTATATGACGATGATAATTGTGAGATAGAAGTTAAGGATATGTGGAATATGAAAAGCTTGATACTGTACCTATAGTTCTGTTGGCCACAAACTTAATAGAAACCGCACTGCACAAAAATCAAAAATACATGAGACTAGCCTCAAAACCTACATCCAATTTTAGAAGGTCACGATCTTAAATATATTTCGAACAGTCAGTGAATTTCTAAATACAACATATGAATCATCTATAAATATAAAAGGAGGGCTTGAGCACTTAGCTCCAGCCGTCCGAAGACTTTATCGCTAAATGCCAAAACACATGCAATAATAATAATAATAACTTCAGAAAGAAAGAACATGGTTACTAAATCAGTAAGACAAGTTCAAAAGTAACCTACCTTCTTCTCCACATGGACGACATGAAGCTGTATGCAAAATCTGCCAAAGAAATGGAGTCATTAATAAACACTCTTCGAATATTTAGAAATGGTATTTCAATTGAGTTTGGCGTGGAGAAGTGTGCAACGTTGATGACCACAAGAGGAAAACTCAACAAAAGTGAAGGAATGAAGTTGATGAACACCTGAGATAAGAAGTTTCACAACTGAAGAGAGAACTATAGATATCTTGGCATTTTGCAAGCAGAAGATATAAAACATAATGAAATTCAAACGCAGTTTAGTTAAGAATATCGAAGAAGAATGGCAAAAATGTTAAAATCGAAATTCAACGCCGGAAATATCACCCAAGCCACATATACATGAGCCGTATCACGTGTCGGCTACACTGTTGGAGTGGTTAACTGGACTCAGGCACAACTAAGACAACTTGATAGCAGCTCCCGAAAAATGATGACAATCCATCGAGCACTGCATCCCCGAAGTAATACAGATCATCTGTAACTCACAAGAGATGAAGGTGAACGCGGATTGCAACAAGTTCAGCAATAAATTGGAAAAGAAAGGAATTCAGCAAGGTAGATTGGGGAAAGTGAGGAAAAAATGCTAAAGCATGTGAAAAATGTAGGCTTGCTAAAAATTTGTGAAACCAAGAAAGAATATAAAAATATGCAATTAGTATCAAAAAGAACAGACTAGAGAAACAAAGCACTATATGGAGAGTACATCCATAGTATTCAAGGAAAGTTGGACAAAGGTGTTATGTGGCAATGGGTGAAAAGAGGAACACTAAAAAAGAAAAAGATGTAGAAGGTCTCATCTTTGCAGAGCAAGACCAGGCATTAAGGACTAATGTAATTAAAGCAAAAATAGACAAAATCCAAAAATATAGCAAATCATGACTCTGCAAGTAAGCAGGGGAAACTATAGGACATGTGATATATGGTTTCAGAAAGATTGCATAATCCGATTACAAGGAACGCCATGATAAGCTGGCAAAAATTATACACTAATTCTTGTCAAAGCAACATGTTACCCACAAATAAGGACTGGTGGAACCACAACCTTGAAATGTCAGTGAAAAGGAAAACGTAACAATTTTGTGGGATTTCCAAATTCAGTGTGATAAAAACCTTACGCATGACACTCCATACGTTACGGTTATAGAAAAAAAACCCATGTCTGGTTGACCGCTGTTGCAGTGCCTGGTGAGAGACAGGTAGACGAAAACGAAATTGAGAAGGTCACAAAATACAAGGATTTGCAAATGGAGGAGGAGAGATACAGTTGTTCTGGTTGTAGTGGGTGCATTAGATGCTGTTCCCGAAAACCTAGAGCATCACTCAACGCATTGAAAATTAATAACAAATACTTCCACTAAATTAAAAAAGCCGCACTTATAGGGACAGGTCACAGCATACGCAGATACCTCTAATTATTTATGATCCTTGGAAAGAACTCAATACCTAAACGGATGAAACCAGCCAAACACATCATGGACAGTGAATTTCCACCATAATAAAAATAATAAATTAGCAACAAATACTGCCATCAAATCCAAAAAAAACCTACACTTCTAGGGCCAGCTCATATTATACGCAGGTACCTCTAGCTGTATCTAAAATTCTTGTAAACGGATTGATAATTAAATAGATAAAATCAGCCAAATACAGTATGAACTGCGAATTTGCATAATAACAATAACGCATAATTAAATCAATATAATTAGTAATCAGGAGAGCAAAAGAAAGAATATTAGTTTTAATCATTCGTGTTTCTACGAGGGGAAGAAGTACAGAGCTGCATATATGTGTTATATTTCTGTATTACTCCATTAACCTCATGTCTTTTCATGACAACCACATTGCATTGGTTTTAATGAAAATAGGAGTGGTCTTCCAAAAAATAATTTTGGCCACGTTCTCTCAAAGCACTTTAACTTTTCCTCCGGTTACATCATCTTTCACTGATCAACAGTGACTTTCAATTTCCATTCGCGACAAAATGCATCTAATTTCCTTTTTTCCTTCGCATACAAAAACCAATGGCATTTTCTCAAACCAAAGAATTTTCTGGGACTTCTTTTGTTTCCATTGCCCCTCCCTCTCTTTCTCTCTCATTTTTTTTTAATCAGGGGAGACAAATATAGAAGGAAGAAAATAAAAAGAGCTCAACTCTTCAAAGATCACCTCGTAATTAGGTTGCAAATGCAGTTAGAAAAAAGGCGACGTCAAATATAAGTGGCCTGCAGCAGGAAAGATAAAAAAATTACAGGTTGCTTCGACGAACAGAGAACGTCGTTTATGTCAAAGCCAACATTCTGAAATCACTGTGGGTGGCATGCTTTGTCATTTGAAATTGCTTACAATTTTGCAGGACAACCTTCAAACGGTCCTTCTACAATGATACTGTCAAGCGGTGGTCTCTAGCTAAAAAAATTGCTACATGTTTTTCCCTTTGCTGTAATATTTTGGGATGTTTTTGTTTTCGAAAGAGTGGATAAGCACTTACAGTGAGGTCTGTGAAAAGCTTTCAAACTTGAATAATTAAAAAAAGTTGAAAGCTTTTTAAAAAAAATAAAAGAAAAGAAAATATAATTCTTATTGGGATGATTTCTAATTTTCTCTCTGTACTTTTACTTTCTTCATTTTCTTTGGTCTTTTCGCTCAAAAGCAATTGTTAACCTTTGTATGATCATGAACTTTTAATTGCTCAAATTAGTCCCATTTCGTACTTTCATTGCAGAAAAATAATTAATATTTCTTGGCAAGTAAAGGTCGCATCTTTATCAACGTATCTTTCACTTTCAATGTAGTGCTTTAACCGAAATTGCCTAATTTCAACCACAACTTCAACTTCTTGTTAGCAACTTTGATTTCTGTACACACCACTATAATCATAATATATAATACCGTACCGCCACCATACTATGATAATAGAATAGTGCTGGAAAGCACTTAAGTTCTTAACTATTACAAATATATTATTTACATGACATGAGAATCATTAATAAATGTGCATATTCTTCATTCATATTCATCATTATCAAATGTGCATATTATGATTTTACTAGCCGCCTGTTTGCGACGCCACTGGTAACAATGTCCGGCGACGGCGCCGAAGAAGTGCCAGGTCTGGCATTGGAAGCGCCATTCAAGAACGTGGTAGCCTGGCGGCTTTGCGTGATGAAGAGCTGGACACCCGAGATCTTAGTATTGAAGTTTTTTCAGGCTTGTATGTCTCCGAGGTAGCCGAACAAGAAGAAAATAATGGTAAGGCAATTTTGAATAGGATATCAAAAAGAAAAAGTATTTATTTACGTGCAGGATGGTATAAAAAGATATCCAGATTATATTAATGGGTTGGGGCCAGTGTCGTCTTAACAGCTTGGCCACTACTCAAACAGGGATCTTCAATTGACGAAGTTTATTATATATTTTAATATTCTCATTGAAAAAAAAAAAGAAAGAGGGAAAAAAAGGATCGAACTAGGGGCCTATAAAAGATAACACTGGTTAGTAGGGCTGTTCCTGGCGGAAGTGTAAAAAGAGTCCCCCCCGGGCCTTGGTGGCCACAGACCTCTCATTATATTATTATATCACCTCCGAGAATTTCAAATCAAAGATAATAACAAGGAGTTTTGCGTTTCATTCGATGAAAGTTGAAAGATGTTTCTTTTGAATGGTAAGTGCTTAAAACTATGCACATACAGATATAAAAGTAAGCATCGTATATATAATTCTTATTTAAATATCATTAAGTTAATAGAGATGGCGCTGTTGCTTTTTTTTTCACCTAAGCGTCCGACAGTTCAGTAATGGCCCTGCTAGTTAGAAGAAGAGTCCACAAAAGCATAAGATGTCTTTTATGTAAAGGCGCCATTTTGTTCAGTAAAATGTTTCAAATACAATAATTTTAATTTATTTTTTACGTACTACATTTACCCAATTAGTGACATTATTTATGACGTATAACGTTAGCCAAATATGTGTGACTACTTCTAGCCTCGCTTCAAACACGAAATCTTTCAATCACATTTTCCATTACGTTATAACATATTTTCGTCAGGCCTGTAGCTAAACACTTGTTCCATGGGGGGGGGCTCAGAAAACTACAGGAAACTTAAAATCCATTAATGTTTTAATGTGTTTTATTAAGATATTTAATGATACAAAATAGCTCAGTAGACTTACATATTTAATATTAATGAATAAATTTCTTAACTTAAATTTTGCATTAAAAACTTACAGAGGTGCATTAAATTTATAATTTCCCTTATCCTTATCATAGGATAGATGGAGACTCATGCTGCTATAAAAACATGATGTGCATGAATTCGACCGTAAAATATCTATTGTAACTATATTTTTAACGTTAAAGAACGATTTCCACTGTCATGTGAAATTTTATACAAGACAAAAAATTTAAAATAAAATTCTGCAACAATTTATTTTGAGAAAAAAATATTTTCAAGTGGTCTCAAACCCCTAGCCTTAGTTTGGCTATAATTCTGATTTCCGGGGTGATTTGTTCAATTTATCTACCAATGGTTCCGCTCAAGCTGTTATATCGTAGTCGGATTGTTTGCTTAGATTCGTTCCTTTAAATAGTCTTACAGAAAAACATTCAGAGCGGTGATATCAGGGGAACGAGGTGGATAATCGACACTACCAAATTTGACATTATTCGGCCAGAAGATGCGTCCTTTCAATTTTCTATGGTTACTCGAGTTGAATGAATGAAAAACATTGTAATTATTTTACTTTTTTTAACAAGCAACTTTTTAAAAAACTTGACGTTTATAGTGCAAAGTCTAGCCATCTTGGTTTCTTTGAAAATTTGTCAATCACTTTATTTACATCAATATGAATGTCTCTGTGGGTGTGTATTAAAAGTCTCTTCTGTCATCCGCGTTCGAAGCCAAGTTTAACGGCGCTTCAAGGATAAAAAACTACGTTCTGCTGAAGCAACACCTACTGAAAACGTAGTTTGAAGGGCGAGTAGCTTGTAGATTCGTGGAAAAACGTTTGGATCGCATTTTTCCAAGGCTTAGATACTTTGGACACCAGTATAAGACTTTTATTTATTACAGTTGTAACAAACAACATATAAAATATTCTTCATCGTCTTTAATTTTTTTTTCTATTTAACCCGAATGGGGGGGAGGTGATCTTCTCCGCCCATCGATGGGTCCGTCTTTGTCTTCTACTTTACTAATTAAATGCTAAGAGATCGTTAAAGACATACAAGTTAAGCACCATAAGTTTACAGGTAGTAATTTGGTTACAAAGTCCAGATTTTGCATATGTAATCTGACCATTAATGCCCCTACTACGTGCCCTTATCCAAAACTAAAGAAATGTTCTTTAATTATAATTAATGTATTTTATGGCGACAAGGTCCACGTAAAATTGAACACCTCGAAGTGAACAAGAATATGGAGTAATTTAAAGAAATTTATGATATTTATTATAGCTTATTTTATAAAAATATCGACCGTTGCAACTGTTGATTACTTGCAAGAAAGAAATTACCATCAAGGAATTTACGGAATTGAAATTTTTGACCACACTTTGATAACATCGCATTGAGTGATTGCGCTGAACTCCAGGGAAATATTCAACGAAATAAATATCTAATTTGACTCATCGTACATGGTTATCGGCCCAATTAATCACAACGAATATCCAGGAACAGAAGTATCGTCGTGAAGAATCAATATCGCCCTCGTTGCGACGTTAAACGTGCTTCTCAACCTGTGAGTAAACAAATACATCCAGTTTTTCTAAACGTGTGTCTGCAACTCCGGAATTAACTTTGAAATATAAATAATAAACGGATGTAACTCATCATAATCGTTAAAATACTTCTACGCAAGAAAGCTGGTAAGTGAAAACGTACTTATACCACTAAAAAAACTATCATTGCAGGAACTTGTTTACCTGATAATCAATCGACCTTGCGCCACATAGAAATTTTATAAATTGATCGAACGTTTTCTAACATCATAGGTAACTTTCCATCACAATCTACAGTTAAATATGAATTGACATTATACATATTAACACCTCTGAAGTGATTTTAAGCTAATAAGCGACGTTCTTTTTTACAATGTCCTTGCGTATGGGGTTACCAATGTGAAGAAGTACCAAGCGGACCAATATGAAGAAATGACGGACTTCACACTATTATAATTATTTTATGAACGAAATTAACTAAATAACTTCATCAACATATTTCCCTACGTAAAGGGTTAGAATATCAAAACTTTCTGGTGTTACTCTAATTATAGATCTAGCAAGTGAATAATTAAATAATCTGCATACAAAAACAAACAAAGCTTTTTCAAATAGTTCTTAATATGTCAACTTGTATAGGATTTTTACTCGAATTTGAGGAATTTTTGAACTTGAGTTACAAAGGTGCATTATCAAACATTGCTCGATAATTGGGTTTTTACTTTCATTGTGGATCAGATCAGAGGAGGAATAGCTCAATTTTAAATTTCTTCTTGGAATTTTAATCACACATTATTTTTATCATAACTTATTATTCCAGTATTTTACTCTTATCAATTGATTTTAATTGTGATTTTAATAGTGATTAAATCGTAGTGGTTGATTATCGTGTTTACGATTTATATAGTATTGATTCTGGATTATTGGCAACTTAGATATTTTGAACAATTTTCCATTTTAACAGAGTTTTAATTGATAAAGATTTTAAATATTCTCGTAATTTTTCTAACATGGTTACATGGTGATGCTCGGTAATTGAGGTGTATATAACTGAATCGCAACTCAACTGAATTATGATATTTACTATATATATATATATATATATATCCTGATCAAGGCAGCGGTCAGTGTGGCATGAAAGCAGGGGGTGCTAAGAATCACTGGAATGGCCCAGGCTGCCGTTTGTTATTGACCTTGGCAACGTATAATGGACGATCCCTTGCTTCTGAAGCAAAACTTCAGGAATTGGAAGAGGAACTAGACAAGATCAAATGGGACATTGTAGGACTCAGTGAAGTTAGAAGAAAAGGTGAAGAGTTGGTGGAACTTAAAAGTGGACATTTGTTTTATTATAGAGGAACGGAAACTGGAAGAACAAGTGGTGTTGGCTTCTTAATCAACAAAAGAATTAAAGACTGTCTTCTGGAAGTTGAAAGTACATCAGATCGAGCAGCGAGGCTCGTTGTTCAACTAACCCAGCGATACCAACTTCAAATAGTACAGGTATATGCACCAACATCAAGCCATACCGACGAAGAGGTTGAAGAATTTTATGAAGAAATCAAAGAGTTACACACCAAAGGGAAACAACATATCAAGCTCATCATGGGGGATTTCAATGCAAGAATTGGACAACAGGAACAAGGAGAGACATCGGTTGGTAAATACGGATATGGGGAAAGGAATGAACGTGGCGATCAACTCATCGAATTTGCAGAAGCTGAAAACCTTAGCATCATGAATTCATTTTTTAAGAAGAAACCGCAAAGAAAATGGACATGGAAACACCCAAATGGGGGAACTAGTGAAATTGACTATATCCTGGCAAACAAGAAATCAATTATTGAAGATTGCAGTGTACTGAACAGATTTAATACTGGAAGTGATCATCGAATGGTGAGATGTAAAGTGCACTTAAATACTAAATTAGAACGACAGAAGCTCATTAGGAAACAAGTAAGTAAGAGGGTGGATCTAATGAAACTGAAAGTAAATACCGAGGCATTCAAGTTGGAATTAAAAAATCGCTTTTCTGCACTGGAAGGACTTATTGATGAAAGTGATATCTCAGAAGCAAATGAAAACATTGTTAAGACAATAGTTGAAACTGCTGGGGAAATTGGTGGTGTAACCTGTAAAAAGCACAATAGCAAATTATCTGAGAAGACGAAACAGCTCATGAAAAGGCGAAGAGATATGAAGGTGGACAATCGAAATACCAGTTCCAGGATTGAGTACATAGAACTTTGTAAAACTCTGCGCAAAAGCATGAAAGAAGACATAAGAAAATTCAACTGTGAGCTAGTAAGGAAAGCCATTGAAAATAACAAGAGCCTTAGGGTTGTTAAAGGGAGTTTGTCTATTGGGAAGAAACACATCATTGCATTAAAAGGAGAGGATGGCACTGTAACAAGAAATAGGGAAGAAATACTTAGAAGAGTTGAAGAATTCTACAGAAAGCTGTGTAAGAGGATACGGTGATTAAAGCTTGAAGAATACTGGGGAACATAGAAGAGCAGCTCCTGACATAAAAGAAAAATGGCAGTACAATAAAAAGCATGAAGAAAGGAAGAGCCCCTGGTGATGATGGTATTACATTAGATATCCTAAAAGAAGCTGGAGAATATGTAGAAGACATACTTGCAAAATTCTTTACCAAATGTCTTAACAGCGGTAACATACCAAACCAATGGGATTCTGCAACAGTAATTCTTTTGCATAAAAAAGGTGATAAAGAGGATTTGAAAAATTACCGACCAATTAGCTTGTTACCTGCTATTTATAAAATCTTCACAAAAGTGCTAACACATCGCCTGCAGAAAAAATTAGATGCAGCTCAACCAAGAGAACAAGCTGGATTTCGAAGTGGATTCAGTACAGTGGACCATATTCAAGTATTAAGAGAATTAATTGAAAGAACACATGAATATGAACTTCCATTGTGTGTGGCATTTATTGACTATGAGAAGGCCTTTGACTCTATTAAAACATCAGCAGTCATCAACTCTTTAAGATCAGCAGACATCGAGGATGTGTACATTGACATGGTGAAACGTGTGTATAAAAATGCAAGTGCAAAATTTCGGTTACATAAAGATACCGAAGCTATCAAAATTGGTAAAGGTGTGAGGCAGGGAGATACCATTTCTCCAAAACTTTTTACTTCAGCTTTACAGATGATTTTTCAGCAGATAAATTGGAATGACAAGGGAATAAAAATAAATGGTGAATATTTAAATCATTTGCGGTTTGCTGATGACATTGTTATTTTTTCAACGAACCCATCAGAACTCCAAGACATGGTACAGGAGCTCTCAACTAGAAGTAAAGAAGTTGGACTCAAGATGAACCTACAAAAAACTAAGATCATGTTCAATAATTTCGTAGAGGAAACAAAAATACAAGTTGACAACATTGAGCTAGAAATTGCTGATTCATATATTTACCTTGGCCAGCTGATTTCAATGGATGGCAACATTATGAAAGAACTCAACAGACGTATTAAACTTGGCTGGAGTGCATTTGGAAGAAACAGTTTTATCCTGAAGGGGAAATTGCCTTTGTGTCTAAAAAGAAAGGTCTTCAACCAGTGTGTATTGCCAGTCCTCTCTTATGGATCAGAGACATGGAGTCTAACAGTTGGAGCAATACGAAAGTTACAGACAACGCAAAGGAGCATGGAGAGGTGCATGCTTGGAATAACTAGGAGAGATCGAAAAAGGAACACTTGGGTGAGAGAGCAAACTAGAGTAGAGGACATCATTGTTAAAGTAAAAGGGCTGAAATGGCGATGGGCTGGGCATATTGCAAGAAGAACTGATCAACGATGGACAACAGAAATTCTGAACTGGATTCCAAGAGACCACCGAAGACCTAGAAAACGTCCTCAAACTAGATGGGTGGATGAAATAAGAAAACAGGTTGGGGTGACGTGGAAGCGAATTGCTCAGGATAGACTTGTGTGGAAAGCATTTGGAGAGACCTTCATCCAGCAGTGGATAGATAATGGTTGAATATGATGATGATGATGATATATATATATATATTAAAAGTTGTTTGGATTACCAAATTTTCTTGTATGCTTGAATTAAAGTATTAAATAAAAGAGATTTTTTTTAAATTTTTATGAAAAACGATAAAAATCTCAATTGTTGTAAGTGGCCCAAAAGCAAACTTACAATATATAAACAAGTTAGTTGAGAGTTATGAACATGAATTTAAATGTCACTGTAGAAATAGTGAGCTGCAAATATAAAACAGCAGATGAATTAGTAAGAAGAAAAACCATACCAATAGTAAAGTGAAAAAATTCACGAAATACAACTGAACAAAAATTTTTCACTTGAATTAAACACACAAGTAAGTACTAAAATAAACAATAATTTGAACTAGAAATAAATGCAGGAATATACAGTCAAAAGGCATAAATAAATAAGCACATATACAGAAATATATAAAAAATGTACACTCGAAATAGAATGTTCTATTTCGAGTGTACATTTCGTACTGTACTATTTCGACAAATAGGGAAAAAAAATGTTTTTAGATATATTTTATCTTTTTTTAATTTTTGTTTGTTTGTGGTTTTACGGCTTAAGGACTACAATGGCCATGCTGGGCTGGGACCTACAGTTTTCTAAGGAATCTGAATCTCTGGACCTACAATTTTCTTATGAATCCGAACCTCTTAAGGCCTAGGGAACCAAACCCTAGACTACAGTAAGCAGTGCAATCTTTAT
>QLNU02014802.1:703830-718664 GCA_006491805.2 Dysdera silvatica | reverse complement strand
GCCCTGAGAATTTCTTCTATCGCATCCGCTCAAGAAAGAAGAATAGATTACAATTTCTATAAATTTTATTTAACTTTTATTCTAACTAGTGAACGTTTTTGTCACTGCTTCGAATTATTAGAAAAGCTTTCTTGACGTTTCGAGAACCAGCGTTTCTTTATCAAGTGAAGTTAAATTTTATTCTGAATGAAAATATATTTAAAAGTTATGTAAAGTTTCTTACTTCTTGCTTACATCATTCCTTTAAAATAATGCTAATTTATGCATTCAAATATATCAAGAAGGCAGTACCTGCAGACATAGACGGCATTACTCCTTTTGACATACAAGCCACCTATAATTGTAATTTTCTTTGAAATACCTTGAAAAGCCATGGAACATATTTTCTTTGAAATGTGTATCTTCCAATACTATTTAAGGCGTGTGTATAAATGTTATTCAATTTCAACTTTCAATGCTACTTACGACAAGTGATATTGTTAATTAAGAAGAAAGGTAATACACACATAGGACGGATAGATTATAAGGTATTTTATGAATCAAACTATAAAATAAAATTATAAAATTAAATTATATTGATTAAATTATAAAATAAAATTATATTGATTAAATTATAAAATAAAATTATATTGATTAAATTATAAAATAAAATTATATTGATTAAATTATAAAATAAAATTATATTGATTAAATTATATTGATTGAATTGTAAATATTGAATTATAAATATTAAATTATAAATATTAAATTATGTTGATTAAATTATAAATATTAAATTGTAAATTAAATTATAACAAACTATAAATATTAAACTATAAATTAAATTACAGCAAATTATAAAACAATGCTCATTTTAAATAGTATTTAAAACTTCGCACGAACGTCATTACGGTAATGCTTCAATCAGTCACACAATGTGATAAGAACGCTTCACGTACCTTAAACGCTAATGGTATAATGACAGCAGTAACTCTGATTCATAAAGTTCTACGATTTTTTTAGTAGGGAAAGCGTTTGTTTACTAAGTCGAAAACTCAGGTTCAAACCCAAACAATAACAAATGCTTTCCGATAACTACTTTCACGAAGGCTTTCACGGCGTCTATTAATATACATTATAGAGCTTTTTGTGATGTTCCGCCGCGTCTGTTTATTAAAAACACTTAACCTGTTTTAATAAAAAGACGCGGCATAGTATCCCGCAAATCTCTATGATGTAAATGCTTTCCGATTTTCCAGTGATCTATATTCTGAGATTTAAATCCATAGGCGGTAGAGGTTTGAATTTTTCAAAAACCCGTTAGTCCTAGAGCACTCTAAGCATGGTGGTCTTTAGGCCAGAAAAAAAAAAAATCACGCAAATAAAGGCAAATAAACTTATTTATATAACACTCAGTTTCTGAGGAGGGCATCACTGCTTTAAGTGGAATAAATCCAAGCATGCTAATAACCAGGGAAAACAATGCAGTAAATTTAAACTGATTTTTGATGATGCAGGATAATTTCTACGAGTAAAAAATGCCTGACCATACCGACAACAATATCTTTAGAAAGAAAATTGTCGCTCGCCTCTTCCACTCATCCATTATGTCCCTCCCACACGAAGACAACACATTTTACTCAAAACTTTATAGAAAGCTTTCTTGAAACTAACTTTTGGATATCGAGATTATCAGGGATATTATTATCTATATATTATTATCTATTCTGTATATTATTATTGCGGTTGCATCATCCCAGAAGCATAGAATCAACTGCTAGATATCTAAAACAACGCATTAACTCAGTAGTTATCCAACTTTTTTATCCCATGAAGCCTTTTTCTTACCACATGCCATGCTGAAGAACCATTTTCTTGCTATATGCCACATGCTGGGGAATCCTTTTCTTACCATGTGCCATACCGCAGAACCCTTTTTTTAACATATGATATGCCGTGGAACGCTTTTAGTTACCACATGCCATGCTGCGGAATACTTTTCTTACCGTATGCCATACCGTAGAACACTTTTCTTGCCATATGCTATTCCGCGAAACCCTTTTCTTACCATATGCCACTCTGTGGAACACTTTTCTTACCACATGCTATGTCGCCGAACCCTTTTCTTACCATATGCTATTCCGAGGAACCCTTTTCTTACCATATGATATATATATATGCCGCAGAACCCTTTTCTTATCATATGATATATATATGCCGCAGAACCCTTTTCTTATCATATTCTATGCCGCAGAACCCTTTACTTATCATATACTATGCCGCAGAACCCTTTACTTACCACATACCAGGCCCCGGAACCCTTCTGTAAATATTTGAAGAATCCCTAAGGTTGCAATTTCTTATCACTGCTTGGACCTCAGCTTAAAAATGTAGGTAAAATCATTCTATTGGACTGGATATTGGTCACGTTTAGTTAACTCCTTTCTAAGGGGTTATCTTGGGACGAAGTTGAAGGATTTTGAAATTTTCTTGTGATTTTCGCCGACGTTTTATAACTTGCTTATGGAACTATATGAGTTTAGCTCAAATGCCAAGAATATTCCCGTTAATGTCGAAATTACGTAAAATTGATACACTACTACTTATCCGCATTCAGCTTGTGTCTTCAAAGCAATAAGATTGCATTTTCAAAATAAAATCGTTTCACCTTGATGCCTCGTTAAAATAAAAAGCACTTCAAATACTACACGTCAGATATTCGCTTATCTCTTAAAACCTCTTATTCTATACTTTACGACCCTCAGATCCCCATTTAGTACTTAAACCAGTCTTCTACTTCTGCTGCAACAACAACCCACCTTCAATGTTAAGAAAAGAAAATACGTGTTTCAGATACAGGAATTAATAAATAGCATTACCGCAAAGCATTGGTTCGGATTGCAAATAGGAATTTAAACTTGAAAGTAGGTGACTTGGACAAGAGTGCTAAATGCGTCGCAATTTAATGCAAAATACGAATATTTTAACGAAGTTTTTTCTCTTTTTTGTTTTGCTTTTTTTTTAAATTTTTACTATGAGAACTTATAAAAACTTCAGAGAGCTTTGAATAGACTAACTTTGTAATCATCCAGCGTGTATAATGTACGTATTCAATAAGTTTCTTTCGATCAAAAGGCTCGTGTGTTGTAGACGACACCAAGGTACTTAAAAACGCATTTAGTCCCTTCTTCGTATACAAGAGAAAAGAAAGATCTGGCTTTTCGGTACTCGCTTACAAACTGATTCCCTCATTTTGGACACATTAATGTTGTTCACTTTATCTCATGGGCGTACGCAGGTTGATGGGGTCTTAACTTCCCATTAAAAATAAATGCAATGCCATTCCTGAGTTATTGGCCACCTAGGTACAGAAACGATATCGCCTCGTTTATTAACTTAATATCTGATTAAGAATTTAATGTGTGTGTGTGCAGTGCTTTCTTTTACACCATCAATAAAGCCAAAATATCTGCTGCCTCTTTAAATCCTCTTATTTATGCAAGAAGCAAGTTGTCAATTGACAACAAGCTACTAATCTAAAAGACAACTATAAGACCAATTCTCACATATGTCTGTGGTGTGTGTGGGGGACCGCCTCCCAAACAAACATTCTGCGCATGTTCAAGTTTAAAAGAAGACCGTTCAGAAGAATTACAACGGCGCCTTGGTTTGTGTCAAACGCATCCACCTATAAAGACAACGAAATTCTTCCACTTGAAGAGTTTTTTATTAAGCTTAGAACTAAGACTTTTTAGAGGATAGATAACCATCCAAATCCCTGTATGATTTCAGACACTCTACCTACAAGCAAGTTCCTGCTCTTTAGGCCCTGGGCCTACTGACTTTCTGCTCTTTTTCCTTTGACTTTAATGCATAGACCTTGAGTGCACAAATACTATGGAATTTGGTTACACAAAATTGTTGTTTATAGTGTATATACTTTTATGCTGCACTTTAAATGCATCAATTGTAGTATCTCTCTCTCTCTCTCTATATATATATATATATATATATATATTGTAACTGAAAACTTAATACAAATTGCAGTTTAAAAGATCGTTTGTTGAACTCTTAACTGCTCTTGTTGATGTATATTAAATTACTTTTTATTATTTGATTTGCTTTGCACTAGTTTTTTTTTTCTCCCCCAAGGATCAGAATGCTTCCTGATTTAGTGTTATAGTTTTTACTTCAACTTTTCTATGGTACTTATAACTTTTCTTGTTTGTTATTTGTATATGATTCCTTGGTGTTAAAAAAAAGGTAAAGAAAAAAATTGTGTATGCTCACCCCATTTGTACTTATTTGGATCTATGCCACTGTTTCTCAATTACACATTAAGTACTATTGCAGACTTATCCTGAATTGACCAGTAATACTTTTCTTCAGTTATTAAATATATGTATAAATTATTCTTGCCTTGGTTTATTATGCTTTGGGCAAATTTTTTCCATTTCCATTGTTTTTTATTACTTTTTTTTATATGCTAAACATTTTGAAACTTGTGGCCTATTGCCTATTTTTATCTTGTCTTTTACTATCCCCACTTCCCTAAATTAATAAATATGATGAAACTAGTGGAAGTAAAGCAGCAAACGTTGCGAAGCTCGTTGGCAGTGACTTTCTCACTGTAGGACTTTCTCTTCTGAATTGTGGCTCGGAAATATGACGTACTCTTTCTTTCAAACCAAAGGTTGGTGACATGACCTTTTCATGTGTTGCACCAACTATTTAGATAATTATCTATGTTCGTCTTTTGTCATCATTATATTCCTATGACTATAACTCCTCATTAACGAAGGTACAGTAGCAGTATTGCGGTACTTCGGAAGAACTTGTAAAATCTCTACATAAAATAAATAATTAAATAACATTACTCACCTTTTTTATCCTTTCCATTTGAGCCCTAATGAAAAATAGCTTTATCAATTTAAAGCACGTCTTCATCTGTCATCGATCGTTTACATCTGTAAAAACGCTTCATAACTTCTATAAATTTTTTCACAATGTTATATCGAATTTTTATAATTATTTTTGCTTAACAATTAATATATTGACAATTTTTCCACGACGATCTCCCGAAAAGATATCGTATCTAGTTATGTCGTTTGCATTCGCATAAATAAAACAACATTTTTTAAACTATTTTATAAATTTAGAATCGTGGAAAAAATAAGGAGTTCAATTTTTAATTAAGTATAAATTAAATTAACTCTTAAAACGTTATATTCTTATTCGTTTGGGCAAATTTTCCACTAAATTGGCAACATTTGGCGCGAAAAATTTGGCCTAGAATCCTGACGGTGAAAAAATGTTACCAAAAGAGGAAAAAAAACTATGTTGTTTATTTAAATAAATAAATAATAAAAAAACAAACACGCCCGGAAGGTGGAATCGAACCACTCTGACGCTAGTCAGCTACGGATTTGAAGTCCGCACACCGGACGACCGGAGATCATCTGGGCAGTAGAAGCAGCACAAAATACTTACATAAAGTTAAATCTAATATTTTTTGGAATACAATTTTAAAAATACATTAAAATTAATTTTAATCATGGCCATAATTGAAATGTTATTTATCGAGTATAATTTTAAATTAATTTATAGGACAACATTTGTAAAATTTGGCCAGTCTTCATTTAGAACATTATAGTTCCAATATTATTCTTAACTAAAGAAATAATTTAACCCAATATTTTGTGCACATGAATTTCAATATAAATTCTGAACCTCGGGTTCTTTCCATATCATTTATTTTCGCCTCTTTTCGTCAGCATTCAAGCCACTGTAACAATTTTTGAAAAATTTAATTTACCAATTCTGAAATGAATGAGTGTATAATTATTACAATGAGAATAGATAGTTCTGACCATAAGAAGTTTCCAAAAAGTAACTATCGATTATTAGTTATTATTAACTATTTCTTGCAGTGCGTTTAGGGGTATGTTCCACACTTCAGGACCGATACAGCCAATATAATCAAAAGTATATCTTTATATATTAAAGAAGAAAATGTTTAAAACAAGAAAATACGGCACCCTTAAGAAATTATTAAAAGTGATCGTCAAAAAAAGATAAATCCAACTTATCAACTACTATTTCAGTTATTTTTGTCTTTCTGCACTTTTTCTAATTCGCTCGCTTTCTTCTCGTGAGTTGTTTATTTGCTCTCTTGATCTTGGAATTAAGTAAAATGAAAATTATCTTGTACCGCACCTGTTCCAACCGGTATTCTGATGTAACCACTAATATGCTGTGGACATAAACAAAGTGGTTATCGTATACCATACCTGTTCTAACCGGTACAAACTGACATGGTAACTAATATCCTGACGTCAGCCGTCAGTGGGAAAAGATTTAGATACAAGGAAAACAGAAGTACCCGATATGGAAGACGTGCTATTTAGCTCCGAAAATTGTTTAAATGTATCATTTACAATCATGTCATGTAAAATTGAAGATACTCTTACCTTGGAAGGTCACCCCCACAAGGTCATAATCAAAATGAACCAACTGTTTTTACCACAACTTTCCCTTTCGAATGGGCCCTTATCTGAAAATTGAGGTCACTGTAGATTAGAAGTGAGCGAGATCGACGTACACATCTCGCCATTTAATAAATAGTCCATGGTGTGTTTTAAGAAGAAAATATAATGACATAAAAGTTTAAAAAAAAATGTGTATGCATGGTGTTTAGAACTACCACAGAATGATTATCGAAGTACCAACTTAGGACTGAACTCCTCTCTACTGTCCTCTCAGGACAAGTAGTGTCGTTTGTCATGGCAAAACTTCTGTTTTTTAAAGAAGAAACAAAGAAAAAAAAAGTGAACGACTTTTGCAATTCTGACATCGAAATCAGGACCATAAGATTTGTCGGAGGGACACATTCATGGTTGATACTCTCAAACTTATATCTATCAAACGTCTTATTGGAATGTTCCTCGGGTGATTCTTATTTAATATATGCTCACATCGCTGTTAAAGCGAATGGTTTTGTTTCGCATGGCAAAAACACTGTTTTTAAATAAAAAAAAAGGCATCCACAAGTGCGGTATCGAAGTTAGAGCTCTGGGTAATGCCGAAGTGAAATCTTCATTGTTAATTACCATCAAATTACTAGTGTTATTAATTATTTCATTAACTTACTTTACTTCGTCTGTACTTTGTCCAAGTTCGTTACGTAAGAACGTAATATACACACAACGGCTCTGTCAGATGTTCCATAGATGTTCCCAAAAAAAAAAGAGAGATGACGTTCCCAAGCTCGGCATCGAACTGAGAACCGTCTGTATTGTCGAAAGCTCATTATTATCATCATTAATGACTGTTACCCTAGTTATATGTTCCTCAGGTGTTTCTCAGTTACTACACGTCCTGTTTACTTTTTATGGGGAATGGTTTTATTTGCCATTGTAAAATTTGTGTTTTTAAGGAAAAAAAAGAGAATGACGCCTGCAATTCTGGGGTCGAATTGCATGCATCCTATGGGGCACCCTGTGTTTTGCCGAAAAGCTACTACCATCAAGAGCCGTAGCCAGATTGGAGCTATAGAGAGCTGAGCCTCTGCCCTAGAAATATAGTCAGCCACCCCTGAAAAATACTTTTTTTCTCAAAAACCAAATATTGCAGAATTTTATTTTAAATTTTTTGTTTCGTACTAAATTATACGTATCAATGAAAATTGCTCTTTGGCATTCAAAATATATTCAAAATAGCTCTCTACTGTAGATCTTGTGTATGTAATTTTTTTTACATAGGTTTGAGTCTTCATATACTTTGTAATAAGGACAGGGGAAATTATAGAGAGGTATACTAAAATTGTTTTCAATGCAAAAATTACATTAAGAAATTTATTTATTAACGTTAAATATATTAGTCTGCTTATATATTTAGTATCAGTAAATATGGAAATAAAATACAGGGTACCAGGGAGGAAATTACATAAAAAGGTTAAACACTGGTAAAATAGCAATGAAAATGTTATTTCATTTCTATTTTACCAGTATTTAACCTTTCGTAGTAAATTATTAATTATGTTAAGCCTGGTATCCCTTTGGGTAGTGGAGAAGATCTACATGTGTTAACATATACAGACGACCTGTTATTATTAGGGAATTCGGAAATTAACTTTCAGACTGAAATTAATATTTTAAATAATTATGTGGAAAAATTAATTTGGAAATAAATCTGAGCAAGACAAAGGTAATGGTATTTCGAAAAATGGAAGACTCCCACTGGGGTACCGTTTCCTTTTGGATAACAAGCCAATTTAAACTATTCAGAAGTACTGCTGTCTGGGAACGGTTTTTGCTAACTGTTATCTTCTCAGACGATATAGTACGTATGGGATAGCAAGAGCATCAAAGGCAGTAGACAGAGTATGGACGACGATTTTAATGAGATCAGAAATTAGTGTGGTGAAACTTGCATTTAAAGTATTTGATGGCCAGACGTGTTCTGTTTTATTACATGCTTCTCAGGTTTGAGCACTGGAGCACACAGAGAGCATTGATGAAGTTCAATCTATTTTTATTAAAAAACTACTATGCCTTGATAGGTCGACACCGAATTATTTGCTCAGATTAGAATGCGGGAGAAACCCATTAGCCTTAAATGTGTTTAAAGCAGCTATCAAACTATGGATAAACCTTCTTGAAATGCCGGATTTCAGATATCCGAGGCATGCATTTGATGAACTTAAGGTTTCCTGCAGAAGGGGTGTCCCAAAGAAATATAACTGGTGTGTCCAATTGAAGAAGATTATTTCTCATGCAGGCTTTCCAGGAGTTTGGACATCATAGGATGCTACAGTTGCTAGGTCAAACCTTAATATTGTTATAGAGAATTGTAAGAATATTGGCATTCAAAAAGACATTTCTGGCTTCTCCAACTCTAAACTTTTTCTTTATTATACTTCTTCACATGGCTACTCCTCCCAACCTTATATAAACATTAACATCCTGGTTGAAATTCTAACGTGTGCTAGCACAGCTTAGACTTTGCAGATACTCGTTTAAATTTAATAAATCAACCCTGATCTATACCAATGAATCATGTAAAGTTTGTAACTCAGCCAGACCATTTGGATTTTTACATCTTCAAATGCTTTAGTTTTACATCTGCTAGACACCAATATCTATCTCAATTTTTTCTTTGTGTTTAAATTATGATGTTAACAATTTATTCAACATGCTTAACAATCCGAATACAGAGGTTCCACAAAGTATATATAATGTTTTTATAATGTTCTGAAATATATCGACTCTTTGGTGACTATATCTGAGGGGTCTGTGATTTTAAAAAGTGATATTTCTATTAAGTATAAAATATTTTGTAAACGGCACGTAATAATTACTTAATTACCATTGAGATTTTACTTGGAACTGCAACGTATCCAGAAGTGCACTGAAGAACAACTTATATTAAATTTGTATAACGGCTTACCTGGCAAATTACAAGGATGTTCTAGACATAAGTTTTTATGAAGTGAGGTGGCGAATGCAGTCTTGTCGGACGCATGCCATGTTTCGGCTTCAGTGTTATTTGGAATATGTATACCGTATCTGGTCATATTGTGTATATGGGTATGCTGTATATGGTTTGCTGTATCTTGTTTATGTTCAATTTAACGTTTCCATGTGTGTTCGAGTCTGCCCCTTAATTTTTTTTTTATACCATTGATGTGATATGAAGTGCCACGATGCGATATAGTTTATCAAAAAAAGGAAAGAAATTTTTTTTTGCCAACCTTCGTAACGGGTCCAGGCTAATGCAAATAAAATTATTATTATTATTTTTTTGTGTGTGTTCTCGCACTTGGCGGATTAGGCTTAAGACGGGCGGTGCCAAGTTCTCAAGTCTACCTTCAGTGTGAAAATATTTTTGTATGTTTCATTCTGGTGCCAGGTTTAAAAATTTTCTGACTGTTCGGCAGGTGTTTAGTATTGTTGCTTTTTGCATCTGTATGTATGTGTTGGGGTCAATTTCAAGTATTTCCAAGTTCTTTTGGAGTGTGGTTGGTATTATACCTGTTGCTGATAAGACAAGAGGGATAACGTTTATTTTTTATTAATGATTATTATTATTATACAATTATTAAATATATTTATAAAATACATCAAAGCATTTATGAATTTTAAGCCCCCTCTGTGGCTTACTGGGCACCTTGTAACAAGCATCTATCTACGGGCCTGCATATTACTTTTTATATGTTGAAGAAACGTATAAACATAAATGTATATTAATTATTGATTTTGATTTAATTAAACTGAAAGATAACCCATTCCTGTCTTCAGTACAAATAGTATTCATCTTTGAAAAGACGCGTTCTACAAAGGCTGAAGGAACAACGGCGGTAGCTCTTCAGCTGAAAACGTGGTAGAACTGCAAATAAATTTTATCTTGAACTATACAAAAAGACATTCTCCTCTACTTTCGAATAAGGAACAGCGCATAGTTTTTATATAGGCTCTTCCCTGCATACCCAACGGAGTTAGTACTGATGGACGATTATCCGAAAGTCTTTATTCTTTTCAGCGTGGAAAAGCATCTTTCTATTATGCAAAACATGGTTGTCCAGCCTACGCGCCAGGCCATTTTAGCGGACCTCCACTACTTTCAAGAAATAACCTTAAAAATTGAAATATGTTTATTGTTAACACATATTTAGTTATTTGCATAAATTTTAGCAGAAGTAACAGTCTTGCTATACATATACGCGTTTGTTCACGGAAAAAATATCGAAATCAACAACTAGAAAAAATATAAGTACCGTAATCTTCGAATACCGGCATTAAAAACAAACGTTGTCAATGAAGTGCCATATTTTAAACTTTCGAAAATCAATTCAACACCTATCAAGCAGTGGCCGATCCAGAGAGGAGTTTTTGGGGGTGTAAAATACAGTATGACACACAACCAAGCCCTCCGAGTGGATAAGAGAGACCTGGGCAACTTCGTTTCGCGAGGCCCCCTACCTTTGGCAAGGCCGAGGACATATAAAGTTATATAGACATATAAAGTTATATAGACATATAAAGTTATATAGGCATATAAAGTTATATTACATCCTCATATGAAGAATCCTCATATAAGAAAAGCAGCGTTGTTTCCTGTCCTCATTCGTCTAGCGGTCCAAGACACTCCGGGCTAAACGGAGGGACCCTGGTTCGAATCCAGGATGGGGAAAGCGTCTCTTTTTCTCCAAAATTACATAAGCTCTAGTTTGAGCTTTAATAAATACGTGGGTGGCAAAAATTATTGTATAATAAATTCCCCCACGAAAACTCACAAAAACCTCGCCCCGGAGGCTTTCTCGTGTTGACCATATTTGGCAATTGTGTTATCCCTGTGAAGGGTAATAATATCTTCATACACTTTTTTCGCGTTGTTTGTGAAAAATACACAAAGCAAGCCGATTTTGTATCAGATTATAAGATGGATATTGAGAAAGAAATATTTACATTTGCCAAAACTTTGATAAGTGGGTTAACATATGAAATGAGTGACGAGAATACACTTGTTATTTGTTTAAATGAAATGAAGTATAATGCAATACAGGGTAATGAAATGAATGATGAGGAATGGGATGAACAAACTAATTTGCCGTCACGCGTAACTTACACATTAGAAGACATGAAAAGAATTTCCATGGAGTGGGTCAGGAAAACTACGTTCCTTGAAAAGCATACAGCATCGCTTTAAAGACAACACACTTTCACGTCGACAAATTTATCGCTTTCGGGATTATGTTGCTTCCCAGGGTACAAGATGTGAAAAACTGTTACGGATGAAAGACGAAGTATTTGAGAAGTTTAAAAATGCCGGGAATATGCTTTATTAACAGTTCACGATTCCGATTTAAAGTTATGGTTTCTGAGCATTGCAATGAGAGAAAATCTCACAAACTTTAGCGCAAGTGATGCTTTTCTATTAAAATTTTAATAAAAGAGCGTGGCATAACAAGTAGAAGAGTCACCAAGTTCGTTACTCACTTGAACGTACTATGCACACAACGGCTTTGGAAGATAGAGCTATAGAATTCGTCAACATAGTTACAGATGCAATGAGCAACTATCCTTTTGATGAGGTTTTAAACACTGACCACAGCGGATTCACTAAAGAACGGGCATCTACGCGCACTCTGTCGATTAATGGGGAAAAGCACACTCCGAGTACCATTCAATCTTCTCACGCCATATCCCATTCCGTAATAATCCGACCTATCATTTCTGCTGCTGGACAATTATTACCACAATTTCTGCTCATCCATCAGGAACCAAAGGGTGTATTCGATCCACGGGTACAGGAAAAGTTATTTAATCTCCTAATGTTATTCTGGAATGTTCCAAATGTGGTAAAACCTTTACCGAAGTACATGAGGTGTTCCTCAGCGAAGTACTCAAACCGAACGTAACATCAAAAGTTCTATTAATTATGGATTCGTGGACAGGTCAAATGGACGAAAATATAGTTGATGATAAATTTAGTCAAGCCAGTCTTTCAGAGCAATCGAAATTGATGATTACACCACCTGGAGGGATAGCACTCATACAGTCATACGACGTATATTTTTTTCTTCAATGGAAATATTTCGCTAAACGCTTAACAATGAATTTGCCTTTTGCATTATTATGATCATGTAAGCTTATCAGAAAAGAATAACATCACAAAACTGCATTCACTCATTCACAATCAGCTGTCTTCCCCAAAATTCCGAAATATGATAATCTATGCTTGGTGGAAATCAACGTACCCGGTACCCAAGTCTGAAAAATTCTTCAATGTGCAAGAAATTTGTTTTAATTTCACGGACCAAGTGTGTCACGAAATGGACTGTGATGTCAGTTCATTCATTTGTTGCAGTCATTGCTCAAAGTTATTATGCTTTCTCATTTTTTTATTGATTTTCATTTCCATTAAAAGCGTTTTAGGTTCATAACAACCAAGAGCGCAGTTATAACTCTGGAAACCCCCGCAGTTAGGTAACTCAAAATTTTTTTTTTCATATCTACATAAAGTCATTTTCATACAGAAATACTCCATGTTCATAATTCAAATCAGTTTCATATGTAAATACTCCATATTCATAATTTAAATCAGTTTCATATGTAAATATTCTATATTCATAATTCAAATCAGTTCCATATGTCAATATTGCAGCGGTAAATAATTTTAATTGATTTTGGAAAGTGCCTCTAAAATTATTTGCAAAGGAACCTCAGCTTTTCCGATGCGCCAGGACTTCACTTCTACAAGACGTAGAAAGCTAAACTTCTAACATGAATAGAAGTAACTCACAGTAAAATTTTGGCGCTTAATGTTTTCCCAGCACGCCAAAACACTGTTTTCACCTGTCATGCAGCGAAGCATCATAGTAGGGTAAGCTCTATTTTCAGTGGGCCGTAGCTCGACCCCCAGGTCGATTGGGCCAAATTTGATTTTGGATCTTTTATTTACTCGGTCATATTGGCCTATAAACCGAAATTCAGAAAAATCGAGCCTTGACAGTTCGCGAGGTTCCCTTATTAAATGTATTTAATATAATAATTTTAAAAGAGGAAAAACGGAAAAGTTTTGCACTGGGCCCCTTATGATAAAGGGACCTCTGGGCATTTGCCCCTTTCCATGAGTCTGCGTTTTGAGCCAAAAATGAGAAAAAAGTACTAATGACAAATGTCAATAATATACAAGTACTGTAATTTGAACATATAGGGTAATGGCTGAAAATGTATATGATGAAAATATAATAAATGAAGAGAATATAATAAATGGAGAAAATATAAAAAATTAAGTAAATATAATTTGTAACACAAACTACTGTTGACTGTTCTCAATTTTTTGATGAAGTTAAAGCTTTATTAGCTCTTTTTCTGCGACTGCATTGATAATTGAAGAAAAGTTGAACTTTCGTGCTACATCATAATTTATGTTGAGCATAGCCAGTCCGTTCAATCTATTTTGACCCATCATTTAGCGGTGAAATTTTTTAACTTGTTTGAGCACATGAAATGTTCTTTTACCTGAAGCCACTGACACTGGAAGGGTCAGAAAAATCCGCAATGCAAGAGTTATAATGGGGAACATTTTTTTCTTTTTTTTTTTTTTAAAGGCAAAATTTAAGGCCCTTCGATAAAGCGAGGCCCAGGCCAAATGGCCCTGCTGGCTTCCAGAGTGACCCTGCTTATAACGAGCCTGCATTTAGTGAGCTTCCAGGGACAAAGAATATAGATACTACTCTATGTTCTTTGTTCCGGATATGGATGGGAAAATTTGAAAATTTTGTTTGGTATAATGATTAAACGCAATACAGGTTAACTGCTTTTAGCGAAGAAATGTTTTAAAGCCCAGGTTTAACGAGCAATTTTTTTGGAAATTACCCACTATCTGAAGTTACGCTACGCTATCGTGACGCAAGGACGGATCCAGGATATTATTCCGGGGATCCTCACGGGGAAATTTTTAGTTTTGGGCTGTTAAATAGTTTAGGTAAATGTCGTTATATTACTAGCCTTCCTTTATACCAGGGTTGTCCAACATATGGCACGCAGGCCACTATCTGGCTTGCCTACAACTGTTTGAAATAAAAAAAATTCACAAACAAAAATTTTAGATTTTTTTCAAAAATATGGAAAAATCGTGGGGACAGCATAGACAGTAGCGGCCCTAGATTTTGCAGGGCTCTGGGCCATTCACTTTTACGAGGCCCTAATATTTTGGAGAGAGACCTTGCTGGGGAGCCTAGGGGTATAGAATAGCCCTCTGAGAAAAGGGAGGTTCGTGGGCCTTCCCTCGAAAAAATTTGAAAAATTAACTCTTTAAAACAACGTTTTTAGCCAACCTGGAACTTAAAT
>QLNU02014802.1:693395-703730 GCA_006491805.2 Dysdera silvatica | reverse complement strand
CACCACAAAATTCAATTCCTACTGAAATGTTAGACATTATTGAAAGATACGTAGTACTGCTGTACTGTTCAACTAGTGACAAACAAAGTAAATACTAATGATGCAAGACAAGAGTTGTTCATGACAAAAAATCGTCCACTTGAAAGTCTGCCACCGACAAAGGGTGCAAGTAATAATTGTAAACCAAGTAATAGTTGTTGTTGTAATACAGCAACAACTATTACTTAGTTCTTTCCGAGCTGGACACATTTGGGGACAAGCAAATAAACACGCAATATGTGTACTAGCTCCAAACGATTGGGAATGGTGGTTGGATGATGAATCTTGGCAGCTGAAAAATGGTCGGAGCTATCAGAAATTTCTGATTCACGCAACGATCTAATCAAATGTATGTTCAAAATTTGCAAGAACAAGTGTAGCTGCAGAAGTGCTGGTTTTCCTTGCACACTACTGTGCAAGTGTCGGTATAAATATTCATCAGAACTTAGATATTTAAAAGTGCACTTTTTGTTAGTAACGAGATACATGATTAACATTTCGTGTGCTTACGGGCATATTAAAAGTATATACACTTTATATGTAACCTTTTGTGCGAACTATATGTGACAATAAAGCATCTACATTAACATTTAGGCTATTTTCAACATGAAAAATAAAATCCTTGTCCTAAAAACATATAATTCGATATAAAACACTCTTTTGCATGACGTGTATCAAAAAAGGTGTAGCAAAATCAAAACACGGGTAGCCATTTTGAAATATAGCCGCCATCTTGGATTATAATCACTTTGAGCGATGCCTCCCCATCTTATTTTTATTGTATAACAATAAACTATATTCTCACTAAAGGGTATATTCATATCACAATTTGCAGGTTTTTTTTTATGATTTCCGTTGTGAAGCACGTCAACCAAGTGCGATGCTTGGTGTTCGACAATGGGCCAGTTATCATCCCCTATCGCAAACGAAGAGGGACAAAATCCTTGAAGTCAGCGATGTTGGTTTATCACTCCGACAGACTGCTACACGTTTAGGCAAATATGTCAGCACTGTTCAACCTTGCGTATCCCGGTGGTTGCAAAAACAACAACAAACTCCGATGACAGCAAAGGGTGGCCAAAGGTGAACGTCCATCCAATCGGATTATTGGATTAGGACAGTGGTTTCTAACCCAATTTAAGCCGCGGACCATTTTTCCACCTTAATTGTATCGGAGGACCACCTTGAAAAATTGTCACGAGTTGGCTGCAAGACCTTAATAAAAAAGGGAGCCTGGTCTTTTTTGGGGAAAATGTGTTTGTAAAATCGTTCTTTGGTAAAAAAAGAAGATGAAAAACAGAAAACCTCAAGGTCTAGTGATATACCAACCTCGTTAAGATGAACACGCTTAAGACGAATTACTTTTAATACGAACCGTTTTCTGAAGTTCCATCAGATTGTAAAATACTACAAATATACCATCAATTTCATTTTTATATTTAATTTTAATATTTAATAAATAATTTTTATAAGTACTTTTTTTTTCGATTATTATTTGTTTTAAATAATGAACCTGTCTCGCGAACCACTAGGGATTCTTTCGCGGACCACTAGTTGGGAACCACTGGATTAGGAGAATGGCACATAGTGATCCTTACTCTACAGTGAGTGACTTTCGACGCCACATACCAAGCTCAGGAGGTTCAGCAGTGTCTACACAAACCATCCATTTTGTTTGGCACAGCATGGTCTTTAGTGTCCTTGTATCATGGAACCCAATCCATTAAATACTCATAATATGATATTAATTGTCCTCAATTAGTATGAAATCAATTTTTCGAAAGAGAAAAATTGAATATTTTAAGAGCATTATTTATTATTAAATCTTTTTAATTCAGATTGATGATTACCAACCTCGCTTTTAAAACAAAATAGTCAATCACAATAAAAAAAAAAGACATTAAAATACGGAGTAAAAGCATAAACGTGTGATTGAATTATCAACATCTTTTATGTTCTAAACAGTTTCTTATAATTATCAAAAGTCAGATCACGAACGTCTCATTATCATACGATAGTTGAATAAAGGTGATTTCTAAATTAGAATGAATGCGTCACATCCGCTAACTAAAACGGATATTTGGCTTTTATGAAAGCGTTTTGGGTTTTATCCAAATTGGGGGAATCCGCGTGTTGAAACTGCCAAGGTAATAAGAGTTTGTTGTGACGGTACTGAAATAGAACGGATGCTCGTAACGAACCCAAGAACTCGTCAAAACAAGTGTTCTGAGAGGTTTAAAAGAAAACGCTCCGTCGTAAAATTTGTGATCAACCTATGGGTAATTAGGATTTCCATTGCAAGGAAATTGATTTCCATGGTTTGGAAATTCAATATTTTCAACACAGTAGCGTAACGATTCAAACATTAAAGGTTGAGGGGCGGGATTTCAGTCATGCTTGTACCCAGGGAGGGGATCTTAGGGACCGGTTCCCAAAACTAAATTTGTAATAGGACCGCAAAATACGTATGCGTACTTAACGGGGAGAAAAAACTAAACTTTCAGACCTTGAATAATCATCAAAATTCTAACAGTATGATCTCGTTCTATAGACTACTAATTTGTGAATAAAGGAAAAAAATATAGAAACCATTTTCTTCAAGGGGGGGAAACTACAGAAAGTTGAATTTTGATAGCAAGACTACAGTCGAAAATTCACAATGACGTATGAAGGCAAAACTGTTATTTTTGTATGATGTATTTACATTTCTTCTTTACGATAAACGTGCCACATCTTTATTCAACGTTATTTTGTAAAAAGTTTTGAAACCCTGCCCACGAAATTAAGCCTTGGCTACGGCCTTGGCTCAAGCGGTTATTGGGGGCTCAAGTGCCTTTAAAAGGAATTACGTGACGCTACCTTAGAGGAAATACTTGATATCAAATGGGGGGGCGAGCCCCTTTTTACTACGCCATTATCTTCACACCAGTGTTCCTCAGGGTGCTTTCCTTGGAACCCTGCTGTTCGACAGCGACCCTTCAAAGATTCTGCAGACAATTTATAGAATATCGTCGAAATTTTAAAGAAAACTGTAAATTCTGTGATTTCCACCCACCTCCAATAACAACACCTTAGTTATGTAAGCTACATTTATTTCTTATTTTTGTGTTTATGTCCAAACAGCGATCAATAGCAATTTGGGGGTTTTCTTGAATAATATTAATAATGAGGTTATTTGTGGCAGGGAAAAAGTTCCACAGGCTTAAAGGTTTGAGGTCCGCTGCTCTACACTGAACTATGTATTCGGCAAATTTAAACTGGTCTAAGCATTTTGTTCTCATAAATTGTATCTGTTAAAAATTGCTGAATACATGTCTGTAAAAGATTATTGATTGTTGATGAAAAAATCCGTTCGTATGTGTAAAATTTAATGGATTCAACAGGTTGTAAGCAAGGCTGCCTAAACTTATTTGGGAGCTCTGGGTTAGAGGATGTTTTAGGGCAAATTTTACACTAACTTTTAAATTTCTAAATGTTTGCGATAAGAAAATTATGAAACATAAAAACAAGTTGGGGCTGTATTCTTTCTATGCCTCTGTAATCTTATATGCCTACATATCTTACATTTTTCCTATACGCTCTAAATTTTTTATGCCATTATATTCTTTAATTAAGCAAAATAATTATGCAACGCTGTAAAAATTGTTGCATTGACTTTTTTAGCAGAGAATACAAGGAAGGGGAAAAAAGGTTAAGTTGAGTAGTTGATAACCTACAAGCAACAGACTTTGCAATGAATTCGTTTATGGCGCTTTACATCAGTACAGAAAATTGCACACGAGTTGTGGTAATAAAAATATCACGTTGATAACAGTCGAAAGCGCTTCTGTTCACAAAAACATGCTGAGCAAACAATTACATTTTTTGGACTTTGTAATTCTTATGATAAGTAAGATAACCTTTTCCTCTTATCATTTGATGGACGGCGTTTATGGTAACACTTTCGATTAATAGCTACGATCCCTTTATGCCGTGACGTTTAGTTTCTATACCATGATAGCGTAGCGAATTGAACTCTTCGAACTCATATCGCAAGATAAGGTGCTTTTCAGATACAACGAAGAGCTTTTTAAGTAGAAAGATGACGTTGGAAGCAATATGTGCAATCTTTTGTGAAATATTGTTCAACTTAAAGTAGTAGTTAAAGATTGAATAGCCTATGGGCTCCCACAATAGAAACACCATATTCACTTCGCAGGCTTTCTTAACAGTTGCCACTTAGAAAAGCAAGAAAATAAACTTAAAAAGTTCAATTTCTAAAACTGGCAAAATGCCAATTTTTTTCCTTTTACATGATGGTTCCCATATATATACATAATTTGAATTCCAGTATCTGGTAACATATATTGTATAATTATAATTTCAATTTTTATATTTGGCAACAGTATGTAATTGTTTTCCGAATTCTAAAATCAAATCAGTCTTCAATTTACCATCGACGTGTGCACACGTAATACGGAGGCTCCGCTAAAAAGGCGTACTAAATTCTTTTAACGTTGTATTTAATTATTTACCTTTCTGGCGTATTAATCAACTACATTAAACATTTAAAGTATTAATAACTAATATTTGAAATCGATTTAGTTACAACATTTCTTCAAAACTTATTTCTGCAAGCTCACCGAATTCAAGAATTCATTTCAATGAAAGTATTTGGGAATAGTACAACGTACTTGATAATAACGTAAATATATTGTCGTGAATAGCTTTGAATAGCAATACGTCAAATCGGTCAATCAGAAAATGAGTTGCTTAATGAGTTGCTTAATGCTGTTGCCTAAACGAGTCTGCTTGTTGATAACAGACGGGCATAATTATTCAGCAAACGATTTGGGCACACCTGTTGCCAGTGGCGGCTGATGGCTTATTTAAATGGAGGTTCATCAGTGGCGCAGCTAGTACCTCTGTTCTCCGGGCAAACTAAGATTCTAGCGCCCCTCTAACAGGGCGCCCTCCCCTCCACTGGCCTCACTAACAACATGCCATGGCGCCCAGGGCGTGTTCCCCGCCTGCCCCCCACCCTGGTTGCTGTCCTGAGTTTACAATACATAAATTACGAAAAGAAATTTTCACAGGTTAACAAAACGCACAAATGAGGGTAATTAATCACACTGTATAATGCTAATTAAAGTAAGTTATTTCTATTACTATCCTGAAGGTTCTTCTAGGGGTGTATCTAGGGGGCAAAGGGGCGGTCATCCCGGGCGCCACAATTTGGGGGCGGCAATTAGCCTTTAAGAAACAATGACAGGCACAACAATTACGGCAATGACAGTCACTCGCCCAAGCGGCAAAATATCTAGCTACACCACTGCTTCCGAGTTCTTCTCTCTCTCTCTTTTTATTTAATATTTTTTTTTTTATGTTTTCGAAATTCGAGATTTTTCCTCACGACCATTCGGCGAATTTTACATTTTTTCCTGCTATAAAATTACTGCCTTGTATACGACGTACGGATAGGGCAATATAATCCAAGATATGCGCCCTTTGAGAGGACCCAGTCCGCCCTGCTTATGGGAGATCCTTTAAGATGGTGATTGCGGTTACCTCATACTGTAAATAAATTTTGTATTCTGAGAAAACTAAAATCAAAAAATTATTTTAAGGAAATTCTTTGGAAAGTAATAATTCAATGCATGTTGCTGCTATATTAAAAGCACCGAATAAAATCCACTAAAGATTAATTTTTGCATGTTACGGAACTAATCGTAATATTTAATGAAGAGAGCTATTTAGGGTTATTCTTTATTAATTAACACATTTAAGATCAATGTCTTGAGCTATTGACAAGTCAAAAAGCTGGAAATCTGAAAATTTTTTATTCTACATTGAATATATGAGAACAAGTTATTATTTGTTGAAGAAGTCTCATAATTCGCGAAATCGCGTTGAAAAACTCCAAAATTCGCGGGAATTCACGCTACTATAAAGTCACTGCTCCGTGGTTATCCATTATTACCAATTTATTGCTATATTCAATTTGTTTAATATACTATTGAGTTTCTTCAAAATCGTTATTATTTTAGTAATTACCCATATGTGTTATTATGTTGCAATTTAACGGTGGTCAGTCATAATTATTATCACAATTTTTTTATTTCCCTTCATTTTTTTCCTTGCTTCATTTTATTTTATTTCTTATTTATTTATTTTTTTAGATACAAATAATTTAAGCAATTTCATTCGTATTTTGTACCCCGATTGACGTATATTATAGCGCCATCTCTTGAGACAAATTGCAACTATATTTTCATTAACTCAAAATTCGGTGCTTCTAAAATAATGTTCCAATTTGTATGTTAGTGTATATTGTTCAATTTATGACATTTATTATAAAAAAAAATATTTTCTTTTTGCAGAAAGAGGTGCATCCAATCAGGGGCAGACTGGGTCCTCTCAAACAGAGCAACCTTAGATTTTCGGAAGGCGCGAGCAGTGATTTTTACACCCATCCATCATCCCCAACACCCCTCCATATTTTTGATACATCCCCTTAACAAATGTAAACACACACAAAATCTAATGAAAACCCCCTAAAAATCTTGAACCCCCCCCCAAATTATGAATCCTGGATAAGCCCCTGGGTCCGAGTCCTTGGCCATTCGGCCGCGCCAGTCCTTTCGCCCATGAAGCGGCATCGGATCGCGGGGCGGCGCGGCGAACCTGTTCGCTCCTGGTCTGAAGAAGTTTTTTAACAGATCATGTAATTTAGCGTTAAACGGAACAATTTAAGGCAGCAGGTTCACCACTCCTGGTATAAAGGGTAAAAAGCATTAGAGGGAAAGGAGTGTTTAAAAAATCCAATTTTGCGTCACATTTAAAAATGATTTAAAATTTATATACTCGTCTCAAACATATGAAAAAATATGCATTAGGTGCAGAAAAATGGGTTCTATTGTATGCAATTAAAAACTCTTCGCAAGGATAAAATATGAAAAATGGTGAAAACTGCTTCTGTGCGAATAAGACTCGAACTTGGGATATCTTAGCTGAGGGCCATGGACCAGGTCCTCTCAAAAGGCGCGTGTACTATCGCCAATGAGGGCCGGCGGGCTGTATGGTGGATACAGCGAGGGGCGGAGGGGGCGATCGCTCCCCCCCACCACCGTCAGGCTTAAATAGGAAAAAATAAACACGATGAAGAATATTTTATGCGTTGTTTGGTACCACTGATAATAAACAAAGGTTTTACACTAGCGACTAAAATCTCCAAGTCTTGGAGAAATGCTATCCAGACTTTTATTACGAATCTGCGTGCTTACCGCCCTTCAAACTACGTTTTCAGTAGGTGTTGCTTCAGCAGAATGTAGTGGGTTTTTTTATCGTTGAAGCGCCTTCAAACTTGCCTTCGAACGCGAATGACAGAAGAAAGACTTTTAATACACACCCACAGAAATATTCATATTGATATAAATAAAGTGATTGACAAATTTTCAAAGAAACCAAGATGACTTGACTTTGCACTTAGCTTACTAAACTACACAATAATTTTCAACACCCACGTATAAATATAAATATAATATAAATAAGTAATATAATTTACTAAACTTTTTTTTTTTTTTAAAGTTGTTTGTTATAAAACAAACAATTACAATGTCTTTGCAGCTCTAAATTTAAACTTGTTCACATACGAAATCATCCTTTGGCCATTATATATGTCTCTTTACTAGCTCATCCTCTGTCATACTTAACTATAGCCACCCAAAACCATGTCAGTTTAATTAAAGAAAAATCCAACTTTAGTTCATTGTCGAAAATTAAATATTTTGGTGAGTATAAAGGAATACTAGTAATATAACAACATTTACCTAAACTATTTAATAGTCCAAAACTAAAAATTTAAACCCCGAAACCGCCCCCTCCGTAACGACATCCTAGATCGGCCCTTGGCGAGCTGGTGACCCGGTCTGCCCCTGCATGCAATAAGAGACTGTCATTTGGATTCTTTTTGCAAAACTGTCCAAGGGCCTGTAACTCATGTTGGACGCAGTCACCGTTAAGTACGCATGTGTTTGTCAAATCAATGCCCCACTGTAACTTGCAAATCCACGATTTAAAGTGCCTAGCTGGGGACCCGACACCATGGCTATCCAATTAAAAACGGGGGCATCAAAAATATGAAAATCTGCATGAGAGAGGAAGAAATTAATCCTTAGGTTTAGTTCTATGGGTCCGTAGGGCACGAGCCCCTCTTCCCCATCCAAGGAAAACAAAATAATTTAAAATAAATTGCGCTTTTACATATATTGTAATAAACAAATGCAGATAATATGTCGTTGCCACCCTCCCCGCACCAATAATTCCGAAAAATCTATGCTGATGAATTCATCAGCCTCTTCTTGAAAAATTAAAGTGCTTTCATATCACAGGAAAATGGAAAAATAATTTGGGGAAGTAAATTTACTAATTTCGTAAATTGCCGCCAATTCTCCGCTCGCACTACTAAATTTTAATACGTGGCGCCATCTGATGAGAAATTTTGCCATTTTTTACTACAGCAAGTTGAATAGTGTTATATAAAACCATTTAATGTAAATAGCTTCTGTCACGGCACTGGCGGATCCAGCGAAAGGCAGAGGGGGCGATCGCCCCCCTCTCCCCCGTCAGGGTAAATAGAAAAAAAAAAATAAACACGATGAAGAATATTTTATGTATTGTTTGTTACTACTGTAATAAATAAAAGTCTTACACCAAAGTCTCCAAGCCTTGGAGAAATGCGATCCAGACGTTTTTCCACGAATCTTCAAGCTACTCGTCTTTCAAACTGCATTTTCAGTAAGTGTTGCTTCAGCAAAACGTAGTTTTTTATCGTTGAAGCGCCGTCAAACTTGGCTTCGAACGCGGATGACAGAAGAGACTTTTAATACACATCCATAGAGACATTCATATTGATGTAAATAAAGTGATTGACAAATTTTCAAAGAAACCAAGATGGCTCGACTTTGCACTATAAACTTCAAGTTTTTTAAAAAGTCGCTTGTTATAAAAAAAGTAAAATAATTACGATGTTTTTGTAGTTTAAATTTAAACTTGTTCTATTAATTACATTGTAAATTATCGTTTTTGGTTATTGTATATGTCTCCTTTACTAGGTTATCCTTCTGTCATACTTGACTATAATCTACCCTAAACCATATAGTTTAATTAAAGAAAAGCCCAGCTTTAATTCATTGTCGTAAATTAAATATTTTGGTGAGTATAAAGCAGGGTTGTCCAACCTTTTTGGGTAGCGGGCCACTTAAAGAATTTTCACGGATCTCGCGAGCCAGCGGTTTCTTAAAAAAAAAAGGAAAAAAAAAATAACTTACACTGAACAGCCTCCCTTTAGGGTTTGTTCAAGTTATTTGTTGCGATACAAAAAGGGGTCACCTATGCTCAGAGGCGGCTCGAGGGGGGGGGTAATCCGAGCAACCGTCCAGAGCCCTACGCCGGCCCTTTTATTATCGATGCACTTGCAATGTAAAATGTTTGTCATTAAATTGTAGACCCCTATTCATTATAAAACGTAAACGTAATTTATTCGAATTTCAATAACGCTAAAATGATATTTATTGTTCTTACAATTCATTTGTTATACTTTTATCAAATTAAGATTATTGTTATTAACAACGGATCAGAAGAAGACAAAACTATTCTTTTACCTCCTCCCGTCAAATGGTTTTTGCACTTGCAGGGTTCGTTCCTCCCTCACTTTCCTGTCTCACCAGCTATTAACAGGAAAGGCGCACCATTCATTCATTCAATTCAGAACCATAAAAATTCTACATTTTTTCTTGCCAACATCCCCGCATTCTAGAAGAGAATCTCGTAACAAGCTACGACTTCATATTCTCTTCCATTTCTAACCCAAAGCCTAAAATAATTTAATATAGATCTTCTCTTACACACCCATAACTTCTATACTTCTCAAGTTATGTAGGTATATCACTAAATATTGTATATCGGGTTGAATAAAATTATTATTATATGTGAAATATCACTATAATCTACTAAATTTTTTCAAAATTTTAGGAATTTCAAAGGGCTACATCTTTGCTCTCAGACATGAATCGGAATAGTTTTGGCACCATTATCTTTCATGTGTATAATTCTTAAAAAAATCGGACGTTGAATTCTCGCAAGGTTCCCTCGTCAATGGAGTAAATACGTAGGTTAATGTATTTTGGTGAATTAACTTCTGCCTCACTAAATTTTCGCCACGAGCCGGCGCTGATATTTACTCTCATTCGCATGTGATTTATAAATTTGAATTTGTGTACAGAAAAAATAAAAATCTTTTTCCGTATTTGTTTTTCA
>QLNU02014802.1:664798-678907 GCA_006491805.2 Dysdera silvatica | reverse complement strand
GTTTAGGCAGCGTACATTGAAAGCACATGGGATCCATCTTTGTAAAATAAACAGTGTGGTTTAAAAGCCTTCAAAAGTAATCTCAGCGTTTGAATAATCCTTTTTTTTCCCAGTTTATCATCAGCCAGATGAAAGCACTAACTCAGTATTGGAGAAGCTTGGTGATGGCAATATTTCGGACATTGATATGTCTGACAACGAAGAAAATCCTTTGGACCTTACATACAATTTGCACAGTAAGTTTTGTAAAATGAATTTATATATTTATTAATATCAAATATACCAACCTTACATGGTTTGGGAATAATGTCACCAAGAAGTTAACATTAAGTTAAAAGTACCTTTTTTTCTGCATGACTAAGCGTTTTTTTACTGACTGTGAAGCACAGATTCCTCACAGCCCCTTTCCATGCACGGTTTTAACCCTTTTTAATCACTTACTTTTTCTGTGTTTTAACTTAACGAATTGTTGTTTTGGGGAGTGACTTTTAATTTAGTTATTATTTTAATAGTGTTCTTACGGGACTTCTTGGGTGTGTGGGGGGGGAGGGAAGGGGCAAAAACTTTCCTTTTCATTATATCCTGATTTTGCTAATATTTTGCTCAATAACGTTACAATGTCTTTAAAAAAATCGCCTTTTTAACAACATAAACGTGTTTGGAGGAGTTGCTACTTAACAGTTGTTTCAAACGTATCTACTGGGAGACAGGAGGGCGAATTGTAATCCCTTTCCCCTCCCAGTAGGTATGCATGAAATAAACACTGTTTAGTAGTAACTCTCCCAAACATGTCTATGTTGTTAAAAATGCACTTTTTTTTTTTTTTACAATGAATAAAGTCTATTAGTCTTTACCTATGTAATTTTTCAGATAACGACCATGATGATGATGATTCAAATTCTGACGAAAGTGGCGATGAGAAAGACGATCCACCAAAGGTAAAAAAAAACAAAAAAACCTCAGCGAATCTAAAAAAAGTTACTCTTTGGAAAGCAACCGGAACATTTCAATTTACGCTATCCGATTAGCCTTAATGTCCAGACACGGGGCTTGATGAAAGGGAAGACTGGTCACCATACATGTACTTTGTGCAATACCTTGACGACAGTGTGTTTTCTAAGATACGTGATTCCACAGAGCTAACATACTTTCAGCGACATGGAAATCCTCTGAATTCCACCACTGAGGAGATTAAGATATTTTTTGGAGGATCATTCCTAATGAGTTGCCTGACATACCTACGTATTGAAATGTACTGGGCGAGGTTCACCCAAGTGGCTGTTACTGCAGATAAAATTTCTCTCAATAGGTATTATTTATTTCGAGCAAACCTAAAAGTCGTAAATGATCTAGTTGTTGATGATAAGGTTAAGGAAGGCGATAAGCTTTGGAAAGTTACACCTTTTCTGAAAAAGATTTAACAAACTTGCCTGAATTTTCCACTCTACTCGGAAGTGGCAATTGATGAACAAATGATACCTTTCACTGGAAGGTGTCCTCACAAGGAATTTGTCACAAACAAGCCTCATCCTACAGGTTTAGAACATTTTGTCCTGGCGACACCATCTGGTCTTATTCTGGATTTTTTTTACATACCAAGGAAAATCTAACATCACCGATGTAAAAGAAGACCCTCTTGGAACTGCCGTTGTTCTACACCTCGTCAAAACACTGGACCCTGGAACACCTATCTATTTCGATAGATATTTTACTTCTATTCAGCTTTTGAAACGACTTGCCGACAAAGGTTTAAGAGGAACTGGAACACTTATGAAAACACGACAATCCAAAACAAGTGCCTTCACAAATGATAAGGAGTTGATCAAAAAAGGGAGAGGACCATCCTCTCAAATTGTTGCTGCTGACCCTGGTACAACAATCACAGTTATAAAGTGGGTAGATAGCAAGCCCATTATGATGGCCTCCACCCACATAGGCATTGAAATACAAGATGTTTGTAAGCGCTGGCTAAACGAAAGACGTACCATCAAGAACCCCCTCAGCGATAATCCGAGAGTAGAACCGCAACATGGGGGGCATTGATTTGTGTGACCGTGTGATTAGTTTTTATCCTAATCTTGCACGCATGAGAAAATGGACAGTTCGAACTATTCTTTTCATGGTAGGTTTTTCAGTTGTAAATAGTTGGATGCTGTATCGAGAAGTTCATTCTTTGCTAGGTACTCCACGAAAGGATGTTTTACATTTGCTAGATTTTAAACTTGGTGTTGCCTATCAACTTTTGAACTCACAAGATGAAACTGATGATGGTTCCGATTGTGATGAAGTAGAGCCTCCACAGAAACGAGAGAAAACAGTTTCCCTCTGCCAGTAGACTCGTCAAGAAAAGCTTGTGCCAAACACATGCTATCCGTGGACAGTAAAAGCTTTTCCTTGTGATGTCGAATGCCAGGATGTTCAGCACGAACAAAATTTTTTTGTATGCAATGTAAAGTATTTTTATGTATAACATCAGCACGAATTTCCTGATTTTTACAACTAAATTTCAAATTTTTGATACCTCAAAGAGATAGTACTTTTTTTTGCCTTGAGACTCAATGTACACTACAATGTACATGCTCTAAAGTGTACTTAAATTTGATCGATCAATGCCAAACTTTAAAAATAAATAAAATACATCCTAAACAGTAATATACAGTGAAAATCGTTTATAACGACCAATTGCATATAACGATGGAATTTTTACAAGAAGTTTGCTATTCTACTCCATACTAAATATATCGGTTATAACGACATCGTATATAACGACGAAACCTGCTATAACGACGGCGATTTTGTAGTCTACGTAGATTCTAAATAGGGAAATTCGTATCGGATATAACGACGCGACTTGACAGTCATAAATCAGAACCACGTGGGCTAGTTATTAAAATTTAAAGTTAGTTATCAAAATTTAAGTGTTATTCTAATCTTGTTTATTTACAAATGTCCGAGAAATTTTTATTACTGCTAAACCTGAATATTAAAGATAATAAACTTAAAAAGTGATTTATTAATTGAATATCACGAGGGTCATATTCTTAAGGGTCTCATTCTTTTTTTTCAGCGTAGAGCCCACAAAACTCTTAAACCGGCACTGTTCTGAAGTCATTAGTATAATATAATAAATACTATTCATTGCACTTGTTTTCTACATTATATACAGTGAAAATCGGTTATAACGACCTCCAAGGGACCGTGCACTGGTCGTTATAACAGATGATGTTATAAACGATATCCTTTCTCTCTCAACCGCTGCCTGCAATGCACCTAGAGTCTTATAAATTATTTGTTAAATAAAAGGTAATAAATTTTAAAATTAAATAAAAATATACTTAATTATAATGAATTTAATTTCCATTTATATTATGTTATAGCTATACTAAGTACATAGTACTTCCTCAGATTTTTAAATTGAAAAAATTGTAGAAAATACTACTAAAGTATATAATGTAGAAAACAAATGAAGCCCAGTTCCTTCATTTTTAGAACGATCCCTTCAGCCTCAATACAAATCTCCGCTGGAAACTGATCTTGCCGAAACATTCTCCAGTACCTTCACGACTTTTTCATGCAAATCACCCTACGCAAATGTAAATATCGCAGAGCAATAAGGGTTGCTCCTTCTCTTAATATAAGTTATATTTATATTTGTCTTCTATAGAGACCGGATTATATTCACTAAAAAAACTAGCAAAATGTACATGCAAACATGCAATAAAAATCCCCAAAATATGCATTTATATGCAATCAAAAGGTAAAATATGCACTTAAAATGAACAAAATATGCACTCAAATATTTTTTCACTTATTTAAAATGTAAATATCCTGCGTTTTAAAAGAAAAGATTGACATTATTACGAAACTAGCTGAGTAGAAATACAGTATTGCATATATAGCAGAATTTTTATTATATCATATCACAAGTTTTTCACCAATGTTCGGAACAGTTAAGATTTGTCTTTTGTTAATCAATTGTATTTTATGGCCAAACAGATCCTTCCAGATCTACTGAAGTTATTGGATTGCATTTATAAAATTTTGCGAGTAGTTTATTATGGGTAGTAGTCTACCCGTGATAGATTATCAGTGACGTCTGCTTAATCGTGCAGAATTTTGCCCCATATAACTATTTGTTATATAATGTGACTTTAGATTCAGGGGCGGACTGGGTCCTCTCAAAGGGCGCATACCTTGGATTATCGGAGGGCGCGAGTCCTATAGCCCATGAGGGCGCAAGTCCTATCGCCCATGAGGGCGCGACGGCCGGTTGGACGGCTTCCCAAGTCCTGCTTAGATTAACTACTTATCTAGCACAATAGAAGTAAACCATTCCGTCTCTCTTCTAAGGATAGTGGCTAATTTAGCTATGAATGTAACTACTGTGCATTCGCGCTCAGTTGGCGCGTGATACCGTTAGCAGACAGGTTAGTCCATTGCAGTTTAGGGAAGGCCGTCTTGGAGGAACTGTTATCTTTCTGTTAATCTGAGGCTAAAAGGAAAGTTTAACTTTATAAAATTTAATAGTTGTGTAAAAAGTCTCTGACAAAAGAATAATAAAATTATCGAGACCCTTGAAATATGAATTCATCCTGAAAATTCAGTTTTTTATGCATTTATGTGTACTTACGCAAAAAAGAGCCAAAATATATAATTGCATATTCATATAATCCGAGCTTTAATCATTAATTTATTTGAGGTAATGAAAAATTAAAATTTATCTACGACATGAGCAAATTAAAGAAGTAGACTGATGAAGAATTATAAAAATACTGCGAACATGTACAAATAAAAATAAGCGACAAGCTTCATATTCCTCCAGGCGTGTGAGTTCTTATCCAACCTTTAGATCTTTATTTTTTTTGTCAGTAAAAAATTTTTTTTATAAATTATTAACTGCGTCACTGTAAATGAAATTCTAATAAAATTAACTTATCGCAACGAAATAATAAAAATGCATTCATTAGTTTATAATCAAATTCAGTCCAAGAAACGTAAGTTTATGTTAATGTACCCTTGGTTTGTTCGCAATTACACGGACGTTCCTATTGAGTCATTTGATAAAATTTTATCTCTATCATTTCACGTCGACCACAAAGAATGTGGTTTTAATGAATGCAAAGAATTTTCTTTTTTAAAGTGTACACATATATTTGCGATACAAATTTATTTATGTTTTATGCATTTTTACGTAAGTTGTCATTTTCATGAGTAATCAGAAGATTTAGTACTTTAAATTTATGTCATGTATTTCTTTTACGTTAGGATTCGCCTAGCGTCAATATAAGGCATATGCAAATGTGCCACTGTGCAGGGCGGAAAAATATATATATATATATCATCATCATCATCATATTCAACCATTATCTATCCACTGCTGGATGAAGGTCTCTCCAAATGCTTTCCACACAAGTCTATCCTGGGCCATTCGTTTCCACGTCACCCCAACCTCTTTTCTTATTTCATCCACCCATCTAGTTTGAGGACGTTTTCTAGGTCTTCGGTGGTCTCTTGGAATCCAGTTCAGAATTTCTGTTGTCCATCGTTGATCAGTTCTTCTTGCAATATGCCCAGCCCATCGCCATTTCAGTCCTTTTACTTTAACAATGATGTCCTCTACTCTAGTTTGCTCTCTCACCCAAGTGTTTCTTTTTCGATCTCTCCTAGTTATTCCAAGCATGCACCTCTCCATGCTCCTTTGCGTTGTCTGTAACTTTCGTATTGCTCCAACTGTTAGACTCCATGTCTCTGATCCATAAGAGAGGACTGGCAATACACACTGGTTGAAGACTTTTCTTTTTAGACATAAAGGCAATTTCCCCTTCAGGATAAAACTGTTTCTTCCAAATGCACTCCAGCCAAGTTTAATACGTCTGTTGAGTTCTTTCATAATGTTGCCATCCATTGAAATCAGCTGGCCAAGGTAAATATATGAATCAGCAATTTCTAGCTCAGTGTTGTCAACTTGTATTTTTGTTTCCTCTACAAAATTATTGAACATGATCTTAGTTTTTTGTAGGTTCATCTTGAGTCCAACTTCTTCACTTCTAGTTGAGAGCTCTTGTACCATGTCTTGGAGTTCCAATGGGTCCGTTGAAAAAATAACAATGTCATCAGCAAACCGCAGATGATTTAAATATTCACCATTTATTTTTATTCCCTTGTTATTCCAATTTATCAGCTGAAAAATCATCTGTAAAGCAGAAGTAAAAAGTTTTGGAGAAATGGTATCTCCCTGCCTCACCCCTTTGCCAAGTTTGATAGTTTTGGTATCTTTATGTAACCGAAATTTTGCACTTGCATTTTTATACACACGTTTCACCATGTCAATGTACACATCCTCAATGTCTGTTGATCTTAAAGAGTTGATGACTGCTGATGTTTTTATAGAGTCAAAGGCCTTCTCATAGTCAATAAATGCAACACACAATGGAAGTTCATATTCATGTGTTCTTTCAATTAATTCTCTTAATACTTGAATATGGTCCACTGTACTGAATCCACTTCGAAATCCAGCTTGTTCTCTTGGTTGAGCTGCATCTAATTTTTTCTGCAGGCGATGTGTTAGTACTTTTGTGAAGATTTTATATATAGCAGGTAATAAGCTAATTGGTCGGTAATTTTTCAAATCCTCTTTATCACCTTTTTTATGCAAAAGAATTACTGTTGCAGAATCCCATTGGTTTGGTATGTTACCGCTGTTAAGACATTTGGTAAAGAATTTTGCAAGTATGTCTTCTACATATTCTCCAGCTTCTTTTAGGATATCTAATGTAATACCATCATCACCAGGGGCTCTTCCTTTCTTCATGCTTTTTATTGCAAATGAAACTTCTTCTTTTAAGATTTTAGGAGCTATTCCTTCGACTATTTCAATGTCTTCGTTTAATTCACTGTTACTTTCGTATAGATTTTTGTAGAATTCTTCAACTCTTCTAAGTATTTCTTCCCTATTTCTTGTTACGGTGCCATCCTCTCCTTTTAATGCAATGATGTGTTTCTTCCCAACAGATAAACTTCCTTTAACAACCCTAAGGCTCTTGTTATTTTCAATGGCCTTCCTTACTAACTCACAGTTGAATTTTCTTATGTCTTCTTTCATGCTTTTGCGCAGAGTTTTACAAAGTTCTATGTACTCAATCCTGGAACTGGTATTTTGATTGTCCACCTTCATATCTCTTCGCCTTTTCATGAGCTGTTTCGTCTTCTCAGATAATTTGCTATTGTGCTTTTTACAGGTTACACCACCAATTTCCCCAGCAGTTTCAACTATTGTCTTAACAATGTTTTCATTTGCTTCTGAGATGTCAACTTCTTCAATAAGTCCTTCCAGTGCAGAAAAGCGATTTTTTAATTCCAACTTGAATGCCTCGGTATTTTCTTTTAATTTCTTTAAATCCACCCTCTTACATACTTGTTTCCTAATGAGCTTCTGCCTTTCTAGTTTAGTATTTAAGTGCACTTTACATCTCACCATTCGATGATCACTTCCAGTATTAAATCTGTTCAGTACACTGCAATCTTCAATAATTGATTTCTTGTTTGCCAGGATATAGTCAATTTCACTAGTTCCCCCATTTGGGTGTTTCCATGTCCATTTTCTTTGCGGTTTCTTCTTAAAAAATGAATTCATGATGCTAAGGTTTTCAGCTTCTGCAAATTCGATGAGTTGATCGCCACGTTCATTCCTTTCCCCATATCCGTATTTACCAACCGATGTCTCTCCTTGTTCCTGTTGTCCAATTCTTGCATTGAAATCCCCCATGATGAGCTTGATATGTTGTTTCCCTTTGGTGTGTAACTCTTTGATTTCTTCATAAAATTCTTCAACCTCTTCGTCGGTATGGCTTGATGTTGGTGCATATACCTGTACTATTTGAAGTTGGTATCGCTGGGTTAGTTGAACAACAAGCCTCGCTGCTCGATCTGATGTACTTTCAACTTCCATATATATATATATATATTTATTTAACAGAGGAGAAGTGAAATAAAAAATATTTTTATTGATTATTGCCTGTGAGTAATAATGAGAATAACTAATTAAGAAGAACGTTACATGGCGCTGGGATGAAAGTGGGGTATTAAAATACGCATAAGGAGATACTTTAGTTAGAGCTTGCTCAGCAGACAACTTACTGCTATTTTTCGCCAAACAATCCAAATGAAAATTACCCCTGACAGAAGACTTCAGCTTACGGCTTTGCAGTTAACCCTTAAATGCCCTAAGTTTCAAATTTGATACCGAAATTTTAAATCGAATTGTACACTTGCAATTGGTTTGTTTTTAATATTTGGCTGTGTGTATGTTACCATTGCATAATGTTCTTTTGAACAAAAGTTAAAAAAATTGATATTTTTTAAATTTAATTTGGAAAATCAGGCTTCTAAGGGTCAAGCGCTAAGCTGCGTTTTAGTGTAATTATGAAAATTTAAAAAATTCATAAAAAAATCAGAAGTTGAGTTTTACACAAACCTTCTTTCGGTTTTGTTCATTACTCATATGGATCTTTCATACCATATATGTTTCGATTTGTGGTGCGACAGGCACTTTGGCGGCTTCCCTTGTGAGTATAGGGGCCGTTCAAGTATTACGTAAGCATCTTTGGGGTAAGGGTTTTAAGATTTGCTTATTTTTGCTGACAACGGGGAAGGGGAAGTCTGAATCATACTTATGTAAGACACAGAAAATAATAAAACCAGCACATAGTCACGAAGTAACAGCCGCCCTGACAGGATTACAATACTGGGATGCACGACACACTATGAGTAAAAGATGTAAAATACACGTAATTGCAGTTAAATAATTATTTAATCCAATGCCTGTCCATCAACCTTCGTTCGCTTGGGGGCGAGCCTGCCCGTGGCCCCTCTAATATTTTTAAATTAAAACGAACGTATTATTTTTAATAAATGCATTTTATCAAATCCACTTCTTATATATTACACTAGTTGCTTACAACGTAAGAAATATTAATACGTAATCAAAATGTGACAAAATACTTTATAATAAAATATTATATTATCCCTTATAGTTTAATAATATGTATACTATATGTAACTTAATATATAATATATGTATAGTTTAATAACATAATACATATGTAGTTTAATAACATAATACATATGTAGTTTAATAGTATATAATATATAGTTTAATAATATATGTATAATATATATACAGTGAGAATCGGTTATAACGACCTTCAAGGGACCGTGAAAATTCGGTCGTTATAACCGATAGTCGTTATAAATGACTAATGACTTCCGAACAGTGCTGGTTTAAGAGTTTTGTGGGCCCTACACTGAAAAAATAAAATAGGCCCCTAAAGAATATGACCCTCGTGATATTCAATTAATAAATCACGTGTTTTTTTAAGATTCTTTATTTTTAGTATTCAGGTTTAAAAGTAATAAAAATTTCTCAGACATTTTTTGTAAATAAACAAGATTAAAATAACGCTTAAATTTTGATAACTAACCCACATTGTTCCGATTTATGACTGTCAAGTCACGTCGTTATATCCGATACGAATTTCCCTACTTAGAATCTACGTAGACTACAAAATCGCCGTCGTTATAGCAGGTTTCGTCGTTATATACGATGTCGTTATAACCGATACATTTAATATAGAGTAGAATAGCAAACCAAATTTCTTGTAAAAATTCCGTCGTTATATGCGGTTGGTCGTTATAACCGGCGTCGTTATAAACGATTTTCACTGTAATTTTATAATAAAAGCAACCAAAAAATTAGAAAACAAAACTTTACGTAAGCATAAGGGGGGGGTCAGGCATTTGCTTATGTTTTCTTACAGGGGGGAGGGGGAGTGTAAAACGGCCAGAAATGTGCTTACGTAATACTTGAACGGCCCCATAATAGCTTTTTTTTGTCTCAAATAAATGGGCATATACAGTAAACCCCTTTAAAGGTCCATCTTCCTTAATGATCACTTTTTCTCGAAGCGGATTTTTTCACATATTGAACTTGTTTTACCTATAATTTAAATGTATACTGTTTGCAAATATAATAAAATTATTAATATTTTTTAATAAACATATATTATTTTGGTTGAAATCTTGTCACTTATAAATCTGTGCTACTGTAACGTAGTGGCTAAACGTGGTAGTGCGTAGCCAAGCAATCACACTACGCAGCTTATTATAAACAAAACAAAATTTAATTAAGTATAAAAAGTAAATTCGTTTGTACAACTCGCTGGTCAAATAAAGAGCGAGAGGATAGAATGCCTGAAACGTCGAGGAACTCTGCTCGTTATTTTCAATGAGAGAGCTAGACTATGATCTGGTCCTTCCAGGGTTTCTAGCAATCTGATTTTTGGTTACATTATGCAGAAACAGAAAGTCATAAAATTACATCAACTCCCCCTGAGTGAGAAAATGTTCCTCTTCTTTCCGCACATAGTCTAAGGGGCATTGAAACAGGGTGTTGATCCACTAAAATCTCCGGAACTTGACCTTAGGGTCACACAGCTGTCTTTAGTTCTTTCCAATGCCAGCATGAGAAGTGTCCGTCAAGGGAAAGTTCACACAACGTCACAGCTCCTCCTTCCTTCGAGTGGACTTTTCTTAGGTGAAACAAGAGAAAAGCCCTGAATTTTAGGTCCAAATCTAGTTCCCACAAGAACGTAACATATGCACAATATTTCACAAAGAGATACCAAGACAATACACTGAGGCTAGTGATTTAAAATTGAAAATATCTAACTAAACTAATTACAACCAACGACTAAAAATATAGCAAAATGTATATCTCATAAGATTGACAAACACAGCACAGCATACCACATTATGCATCTTCAAATTTAGTTTCAATTTGATCACTTTACAATAAAACACAATATCACTACAATTTTTTTTTCTATACCACAATACAATTTAATTCCTTACAACCAGTTGCTTCTGCCATCATCACTAATTTCTAAACACGAAATTTGAATTCCCTGGTATTGTCAAATTCAAAATTTTTAAACAACTTAGCAAACTACAACACAGCGAAATCTTCAAAACTAAAGAAACCTAATCATATTTTCCTTTTCATAATTTCACCAACATGATTTACTACCTTTAACCATTAATACTCTTTGAAAAAATTCTACTTCAAATTAAGTGGTGCGACGTGCATTTCAAGATAGTAGACAAATATGCGTTCAACATTGATAACAGCCAAAATAGAAAAAACAAGATTTTGAAATTATTCAAACATTTATAATCTATACTTCGAAAACAAAAACCTTTTAAAACATTAACTTTCAATGATATCAACAAAATTCGGCTTTAATTATCGTTCTTCATTTAACTCTAGTTATCAGATTACATCATCCTGTAAGACCAAATTCAGATTTCAGCTTCCAAATCCTTCTTTGCTTTCGCTTCTTTCTCATCTTCCAATTGTGTGCTTCCCTGCGTCACTAATCTCAACGCCCGACCCATCTTTGCCCTTTTCTGAACCTCCTTGTAAATGAGAGCCTTCACACACTTCACCTGCCTATAGTCTCCTACAAAACTAACGTCGACTTCTCCAGATTCGAAGAACCCTTGGCCCTCTTCACCTAGCATTTCAACAACTTCATCAATTTCTTTCCCACTTGATTCCATTCTCATCCTAACTCTAACTGCACTTTAAATAAGATCTCGCTCCAGCTTGACACAGTAAACTAACTCTTCCTCCACTATAAACAACGGTCCTCAGAATATCTGTTCATTGTCTCTCCTCCTAACTCCAACTTCGCTTTCCATAAAACCCCGCTCCAGTAGGACATTACCCACTACTTGCTCCTTCATCATAACCAACCCTTCCGGTGATATCTGCTCATCACCTATCGTCCTGACTCCAACTTCACTTTCTATGAAATCCTGCTCCAGTAGGACATTGGCCACTACTTGTTGCGTTACTATAAGCAACTGTCCCCGTGGTATCTGTACATCCACAAATATATCTGAGGATACAAACGTTTCTGGACTATCATTTCTAATCAATTTACGTGGCAACCCACTATCACTAGCATACCACACGTCCGATACATTATCGAAAACCTTTTCCTCTAAATCGAAAACCTTTCCCTCTAAATCGAAAACCTTATCTAAACATAACCATTCATCATTCATTAACATTACTGCTTTTGCTTTGTTGTTATGGCACAACACCCTTTTTCTGAACATCTCTCCTTGCCATCAGGTTCTTTATCTCCATTAGTGGGTACTTCAACTGGTCCAGCGCTATCATTTTTATTTTCTCCGGCTGTATGGAACAGTCCACAACCATCATCTTCCTCTTCTGTAGTTTCGTCGATTTTTTCTCCAACACTACCTTCTTCCACTTCATTAATTTCATAGACTTTTTCCAACATTCCTTTCTTCCACTTCTTTAGTCTCATTGACTTCTGTTCCAACATCACTTTCTTCCACTTCTTTAGTTTCATCGACTTTTTCTCTACCATCACTATCTTTCACTTCTTTAGTTTTATTTGGTAACCTTTCGATGAATTCTACATTCGGTGGAGAAGCCAAAACTTGCTGCTCGTTTTTATCAACCCTCAAGGCGATTTCACTGAATTGCCTTACTTGTTCCAGCAACTCAAAAAGAATATCCATCATATTTTTATCTGAATACTATTTTCATTCATTTCCCACAAGAGATCCTGATATATTTTTCTTTCGTTCTCGGTTATTCTCTCAACCTTGTTATCCATGTATCGCAGGAGTTCTATGTCAGTGTAGCGAATTCGTTCTCATCATTATACCCTGAACTTCGGTTTCCATCATTAAATATTTCAATTCATTTTGCTGTATTCTTTTTATACGTGCTCTCTCTCTCTCTTTCTACATGTGCTCTCTCTTTTGCTACACGTTCTCTTTTCCATTCTTCACTTTTTCTTCCCCATTCTTTTTCATTCTGCTCTCTTTCTAATCTCAATACTATGACTACTTACAAAAGGTCCTTTACATATTCTTCGTAACATTTACTATGTAGAATTAAGTTCCTTATCTCAACATTACTAAAATCAGGATCGATCTCTTCAGCTAGCTAATTCTATAGCGAGTAACCTCAGATCTTCCTTTCTAACTCCTCCCAAAAAGGCCATAATTGTTCCCAATGCTTAATTTAATTTAATTCCTTTTATGTTATCACAATCACCACAACTAGATTTCAAGCGGAATAAAACACAGTTTAAAGCTATTCACTAAATCATCAATTTCACCCTTAACCTTTTTCATATAGACAACCAACCTGTAACAAACCCCGGACTACAGAGGTTAGAACAAAAGTAATAGTCGCGTTCTGCGGTATCAGTGGAATAAACTCATGTTAACGGCCCTATAACGAACGCGTTAACCCTACCACTTTCATTATTAAAAGTTTAATAGTTTCAATTATAATACCTATAAATTCAGGAAACAATTTTATTGGACGCAACTCCCCTTTACAAACAGATATCTTTCGATAACACAATAAAATATTCGCTCCCCAATACCACAAAAATTTTCGAAATTTCACATACAACCCTAAATTTCATTAATATTCAAAATGCTCCACATCTGATTTCAAAACTAAAAATTTTATAAAATTCAACATGTCAAAACTCTAAATACTTCAAAAATCGAACACTTCAAAACTCAAACGTTTCAAAATCCAAACATTTCAAAACTCAAACACTTCAAAATTCAAAAATTCAAAATTCAAACATATTTTAATCCGTCAAAACCCTAAATATTTCAAAACTCAAAAAATTTCTATACGTCAAAACCCTAGATACTTCAAACTCCTATCATAAACTATTAGTTTCTTTAAGTAAACGTTTAGTTTTAGTTTCGCTGGAAAACAAAAGGTGAATCAGCCAGTCATATTGAAATATGAAACATTTGTAAAGCAAACAATAATTTAATAAATTCCAAACACTGTAAATACACAGCCATGATCGTATTGCACAACTAAATTATGGTCAATAATCTATTTCATCATTATAGCTCGAAATGGCTATCTAATTGACTAATGGTATTTGTTCATAAACTACCAAATTAATTCCGATGATGCGTGTATACCCTTAACCTGTTGTCCCTTCCTTTGCCTAGGTCCCGCTCTCGGCCGTA